>LR736864.1:7966078-7996221 GCA_902654985.2 Oryctes borbonicus | reverse complement strand
GAAGGTCCGCTTGTTGAAGTCGACGTTTTACCGTACTCGCCGAAACTTGTTCTTCACGGCCGCGATTGACTTCGGCTGCTATTTGTGGCGCTGTTAATTTTCTATTGCGTTTGCGTAATACAATTCTCAAATCTTCAGCTTTCGTTGTTTTGCTAGATGCTCCCGAACGAACACGATTTTCTATAGTTCCAGTTATCCGATATCGCTTTCTGATGTCATTTACTGTTGAACTTCTCATATTTATTTTTTCACCAATTTGTCGCCCCGAATATCCTTCTTCAAACAGCGTAATAATGCGTGAACGTTTTTCTACACTGGTAGGCCACGTGCCATTTTGAAGTAAATTTTCTTAAAACTTTCGCGCAAGAACGACAGATGCACACCAACACACGTTTAACAGTAAAACGACGCAAATTTATATCCTTACGCCGGTGATAAATAAATAAGAGTGATACTGCGGTATATTTCCTAAATGTATTGTTCGTTAATAATCCCCAAACGATCCGCTTCAAAAGATCGGTACTTCCGAGAAATTCTTGGAATGATAATAAAAGGGACTTTATTGTGGTTGTCGCAATATTTCTACCTTACATAATAATTTATGGCTTTAATCCCTTAGAAAAGAGTGTATGCTTAATATTTTTCTAATTTTATGTATTAATAATTGTATACAGTGTGATATAATAGATTTTTATTGTATGACCGAACTTCACTGAACGGCAGTGTACATACGACTACGAAGCCTGCCCTTATAATCCGATAAAATTTGCCAGCAGCTCTAGTGATGAATTATCGAACCAAAGATGGTCTTGTTGAATTTAAATTAAGATTTTTGATGCACAAACTTTAGTCGTTTGAGTATTACGTTTGTTGGTTTACGGTGTACGGTGGAAAATTAATAACCAGAAAATAATACAATACGCATTGTGGAACATCGATTATTACTAAATTACATTATATGAACCACGTAAGAATGGCAGTTTATAATTAGAAACTCGGAAGGGAAGAGCGTTCGAGAAGTATGGGAACACCTGGAGAAGTGGGACGCTACCAATGCACAATAAACATCGAATGGCGAATTAAAACGCTTTTAAATGAATCTAGAATCGACGAGAAGATATATTTTGCTTTTCAAAGCAAACAAGAGATTACACTGAGCAAGTGGCGGTGCATTTCGCAAGAATCTCAAATTATGTCAATTATCTCAAAAACTAAGATAGGTAGGTATATTAAATATTGATGAAGGTAAACATGGATTGAAGAGATCTTCGAAAATATATTTTTAGCAGCGTAGAAGTGATTCTTCCTTGAAGTGCCTGATTTCATGCAATATGTATTAAGTATTGTTATATAGATTAATATTCAAAATGGCTGCCTTAAGAGCCTATTTCTGATTATTAGCAGTAGCAGCAGTCTTCAGATCATATTTGTTTTGGAACGGAGCAAATATCTCATAAAATAAACATAGGAAATTTGCCCGAAGTACAGCGTGTTATTAGTATACCCCTAAATACATTTACCATTTACCAAAGTACACCTAATATTTGGACATCCTGTTCGACACCACACGGAAAGCAATTATTCCTAGCAGCGAAACAAAATAAAACAAATTAATCTAGTGGATCGTAATAACCGCGGTGGAAAGTGAATGAAGTCTATTCAATTTTAACTTCATTTTTAATACGGTCATTAATTCTTTCCGACGTTATCAGCATCGCGTCATACGAGGACAAGACTCCTCTTATTTGTCTCCACATTGTCCCGGTAGGCAGAGGAGTAGGGTTCAGTGCCATTCAAAAGAAGTGAGCATGTACAGCAACGTGCATTTCAGATGTCGGGTTCTCGCAGACTTTTCGACCTTCGTCCTCGCCCAAAAACATTGTTCGCAACATTGTCGACAACAAAAAAATGTTAATCACATATCTTTATAGCAAACATTATTAGGGATGTGTCCACATTGACTAACTTGTTGGTAACGATGTATTATGTTTATTGTTCTAATAAAACTATGAAGATTATTGAATCTTGTTTATTCTATGAGAACGTATCTTTACAAACTACACTTTAGAAAAAAGTTATTAAACATTATTATCTTTACGCAAAGTCTTACTCTACTATCTGATTGCTTATCATTGCTTGTACGTGCTATAAAAGCTCTTGCATTACAATACTGCGGATGTTACCAATAAAAGCTTACAAGTAATCCACCTTGACTCTGTGTGGAAAGAAAAAATAGTCTAAATCTATCAAAGCTACAACCAAGCAAAACCATTAGCTAACCAACATTGCGTGTTCAATTTCTTTTCAAAGTTCAATAATAATCGTAAATAAGGGTTTTTTTTTTTATTTTGAATATGGAGTATACTTGTTAAAATTAAAAAATTAAAGTTAAAATTGAAATTGTAATATTTACAAAATTAATTAGTTAACCTAATTAACCTAGTTGAACACATCTCTTGTTTTTTCGTTTAATCCGAACCCCTCGATATTCTTTTACGTGCACAGAGGTTTGATAAGTGCAAAGGTTGCATGAGAGGTTTGATCTTTGCCGATTACCGATTTTAAGCTCATATTATTAATAATATTGTTGGGAACATTTTATTAATAACATTTAATAACTATTCATAATGTTTTTTTTTAAGTAAAAAAATTATGAATATTATTTAAGTAAAAAAATCATTCCTAGATAGATTCCAACATAAAATCAAAATTTGAATTTCTCGTGTTTTACTCTAAATCCCGTTAAGGACTTTTTAGCGCAATACAAAGGCTTCAGTAACATGTTCTTGAGTAAAATCGAACTCGGAGAATTGATTCCCGCCGCCCTCATTTAGCCGTCTCGTTTATTTTTCCAATTACACCCAGAAAAGGGATGGGGATCAAAGTTTCCCAACATTCTAAAACTTATAGCTCGCTTACCGTAAGAGATAGAAAAGCGGGGTAACTTTTAATGGATCCAATCGAAATTCTATTACTTAGGACTTAAGTAAGTATGCCATCTTTGCAACTCTTCTTACAACGAATTTAGCGAACATTTCCAAGCAAAACTGTGTAAATGCGATTTGCTCATATGCGTACTTGTTGAGTTACAAATCTGACGCTAAACAGTTTACTTCACATGAGTGATTCCCCAAAGGTATTAAATCTTATTTAGGTAAGTATGTCGGAGGCTGTCGCGAGAATATGTAAGGATTACCGTCAGCTGCCTCGGATGCTTTTGCATTGATTAAAATTAAAATTGAGATTAAAACCATTGGGACGGATATCATCGTGCTAAGAACGAACCTTTCTGAGGCGAGAAAAACAAATTCATGCTTGAACGTGGCGGAATTTTCCCTTAGATAAATACAAATATAAAATCTTTGCGTTACAAATAATATATATAGTGAATGATCTATTTTGTTGATTGAAAATATAAAAGTTCCCATAAAAAATATTTTTAATTAATGGTACAAAATAATGCAACAATAAACATTGTGTGGTATCAGCTCCCCAGCGTACGTTGGCAGAACAGTAATCTGCGTTGCTATTATTTTGTTACTTCATTAAATACTGTTACCAGCAGTTGCTAGTTAATATATAAAATTTGACAACAGAAATGTTCAATATTGCTAAAATTAATTTTCATATTGATATGAAGTCGTAAAATACGGTGATTCGTAAATAATTGGTGTTGCTGGAATACTGAATTATCCGTCGTCGTCAATTATTAAAATTTAATTTTAACACCACGAACAATATGTTATTAAACATCAATATACGCCGTCTGTAATTTAAAAGGTAATTTATGGAATAACTCACGAAATAATGATCTCATGACAAAATACGGAAGCATTTGCTTAAATTCAGAGATACGCTATTTGGTTTAGAAAAAGACTTATGGACGTATAAATTGTTTAATTTATGGAACTCTCACGAAGTAGAAAAAGAAGTATGTTTCTTTTGGTCAATTACAAGACTTAAAATATTAAATATTTACCTAACTTGTCTTTTAGACGCAAAACATTACTTACCCTTAAAGACCTTTCCAAAGCAACCTTCTCCAATTTCGCTCAAGAACTTGAGCGTCTCCCTCTTCAGGATGGGCACGGCTGTACTAGGACACGTAGAGTATTGGGGGTTGGGTGCGTATCTGTCCGCCACTAAAAAATTTCTTTTCAGTGCTATAGGCGACGGCTGAGACAATACAAATTTGATTAGAATGTATATTAAATTTCACTCCTATCAATTCGGCATACTTACAGATGAAGAATTCTTGTGCTTCCCGCTGCAGTACCTTCGTCTGATCCATATGATGAGGATTAGTAGGATCACTGCAGCGCTGGCGACCGAGAAAATTATGACGTTTTGATTTGGAAGAGTGGCGGGTGATAGGGAGGATTCTTCGGTTTCTCCAACCTAAGCAGATGTGGTAAATGTAATGTTAAGGATGGTTTACAAACGGTACAATTTGATACTAAACCTTTACCTCTGGTAACGTGTGATTTGTTGAGGCATTACTTTTTGTCGTCGTGATATTATCTTCCGGTGGTCTTATGTTCTGTATTCGGCTAGGATTTAAAGGTACTGCAACAAAAATTGACACAAATGGAGAATTTTATAAAATACCAAATTCAATAAAAAATTTTTGGCTGGAAAAAGATGTCAGATAATGGAAATTAAAATGTTACAAATTGTTCATTCCATTATTCATAGTTTTAGTTATCACAGTTGGATTCTACGTCTGTTTATTGATGAGCAAAAGAATTTGCTTCTGGTCTCTCAACAAGGTCCTTGCATACCAAACCTCACAACGTCATAGCAACGATATCTAGCTTATAATGTTTATAAGAGGTTCCGTAAACGAAATATAAGAAATGTCAAATATATACAATGGGAAACGTATCATACAACCTTCCCTGTATATATCCTTACATAAGAGAGAATTGGTAATCTCAATGAACGAGAAGAGAAAAAAGTACAATCATCAAACCGCGTAACACACAATACCCCTCCGCGCAACGAGCTTTGTAGGTTAGAAGAATTTTGATTTTTAAGAAGCTTACCGCAAACCCAAACGAACCACTACCATTGTATTCATATTATTCGAAAAATCGTGGTATGTGTGCACCTCAAAGGTGTGTGCCTGTATTAATATAATAGAATTAACAGTCTTGGTTGTCCGATCTCCATTCTTATTGCTTGGCATCTTTTAGATCTCGTAGACGGCTGCGTGTGCGTGTAATTTGTTTAGGAGATCCGTGCTACGGTTAAAAGAGTACTTGTGTGGTCTATAACATGCATCTCGGGATAGTTTTATACGTACAAGTACTCGTGTCTGTTGGATATGTGATTCTGTTCCGATTTATTATTTTTTATTGTGATATCTAACGAGGTTTCTATGTGAATGTATGTATATCAAAGGTTGTCCCAAACCCACGCCAATGATGTGTGTAAACAATTGTATTTTGGTATTAATCATATATGCAACCATCTAGACAATGGAAAAACTTATTGGCAGGTTGTAAATGGTACTTGACTGTACAGTCAAATGAATTCAAATGAAGTCTTGGCATCGATTAATAACTGTGGATGAAGCTTGAATATACCATTACACTCCTGAAGCCAAGGCACAGTCGAAAGGGTGAATTGGTTCCGAAAATGGTGAACACTGTTTCATAGATCGGGAAAATGATGGCGACTGCTTTTTGGAGTCAGTTAGTCAAGAAGTTGTATTAGTCGACTATCTCGAAAAAGGAGAAACAATGACGGAAGCATCTTATGCATTATCAATTGACAAGCTGAAGGCAGAAATTGCAGAAAAACGGGCACATCTGAAGAACCACCAAGATGAAATGGTACGAGTTCCTTTGAAGGATAAAGGGGATAGTTAGCCTTCTTTTTCTCGGCAGTTGATTATTTTTTACAGCCAACCACCTTTTTCTTTGGATGCTGGTCACTCGTCCGCTCGTTTTCGTCGCCTAGCCGGTAATCCCCTAATATAGATATTGGGGTTGATGAGATCGTTATCATTTCGCGCTTTTTCCCTTGAATATCGTCGCTCTTGTCATCTCGTACCAATCACGACCAGTATAATAAATCGCATGAGCGAAAAAATCAATACTTTAACCGTAACAAACACTTCACACCATATATAGATATGCCGGGAAAATATCAAGAAAAATATGCGCTACTTACATACAGGGGTGAATAAAATAATGATATATTCTTAAACATTCGTAAACATAAACACATACAGATTGAAGTTTAACGTACTTGGTCTATAAATACTAACACCCTGTATAATATTCGTACACCCTGTGTAGATACATTTGTTTTGTCTCATCATATATGTACTACGTTTTGCCATTGTTGGATACAGCAAATTGCTAAATCTTCTCATCGAAAAATGGTTTTGTTGTACGCAGTGATGCAGGGCTTATACACATAGAATTCCCCGAAATATAATTCCGTAAAATATTAAGTCAATTGTCGGATTATGCTTTCGGAATAACTAGTCCCGGTATACCGGTACATATATGGAATATAAACTCCTATAATCCATGAACGTTTCTTTTATTGTTATCTACTTACGAGATTACCTTACCCTACACACACGGTTTGTTTCTACATTTGTACATATTTCGTAGCGTACCGTTTCTTTTTTGTGTGTCAAAGAGACGGATTATACGAAGAGAAAGAAATATACAATGAGGTTGGTTGAATGGTTAAAACATCCAGAGAAATAGTCCGCGAGCATTGGGCAAATTGATTTTAAATATCGAAAAAATTGGGATTTACATTTAAATTGTTGACTTGTACGCCGCCGTTCAGAGAAGTTCAGTCGATTCGTAAAAAACATGAAAAGGTTACAGAAACAAACGAAATTAAAAACAAAATGCAATTTTATTGTATGCACAGGTAAAAAAGACAAAAATAAACAAATAACAAGTTATTCTGGCCTAATATAACATACTGAACATTATATTTTTTTTTTTCATCGAGAAAGCCTCCTTTGCTGTTAATCACCGCTCGAACTATTCTAGGCATTCTTTCGATAAGTTTTGTTAAAATGGATTGTGGAATATTAATTCATTCATGTTGCAGAATATTCCGTAAATGTTCTTGTGCAGTTGGGCATATTTTTCGGATCCTCCTGTCCAGTTCATCCCACAACAACTCTATCGGGTTCAAATCTGGGCTTTGTGGGGGCCATGTCATTACTTTCAGGGTGTGCTGTACTTCTTGCCCCTTTAGATAGTTCTTACACACTAACGCAGTGTGTTTTGGGTCGTTGTCATGCATGAATGTAAAGTTACGGCCTATTATACGCAATCCTGATGGCACTGCATGATTCTGGAGTATTGCAAAATAACTTTCCTTCCTCATTACACCCTGCACTCTGCATAAATCTCCCGTCCCAGCAAAGGAGAAACATCCCCACACTAACACAGAACTACGCCCTTGCTTCACTGTAGGCACGATGCAGTTCGGGATCACTTTTCGGTTTTAGATCTTCGGACATAAACTCGTCGATTTTGCCCAAACACCTCAAACTTTGACTCGTCACTCCAAAGCACGTGTTTCCAATCATCTAACGACCAATCTAGATGAGAACGGGTCCACTGTAGCCGTTTTGCTCTGTTGCCCCGACGTAATAAGGGTTTTCGAATGGGAATGCGTCCATGAAGGTCCGCTTGTTGAAGTCGACGTTTTATCCTACTCGCCGAAACTTGTTCTTCACGGCCGCGATTGACTTCGGCTGCTATTTGTGGCGCTCTTAATTTTCTATTGCGTTTGCTTAATAATGCAATTTTTAAATCTGCAGCTTTTGTTGTTTTCCTAGATGCTCCAGGACGAACACAATTTTCTATAGTTCCAGTTGTCCGATATCGCTTTATGATGTCATTTACTGTTGAACTTCTCATATTTATTTTTTCAGCAATTTGTCGCCCCGAATATCCTTCTTCAAACAGCGTAATAATGCGTGAACGTTTTTCTACACTGGTAGGCTTGCCACGTGCCATTTTGAAGTAAATTTTCTTAAAACTTTCGCGCAAAAACGACAGATGCACACCAACACACGTTTAACAGTAAAACGAAGCAAATTTATATCTTTACGCCTGTGATAAATAAACAAGGACAACAAGGATAAATAAAAGGGACTTTATTGTGGTTGTCGCAATATTTCTACTTTACATAATAATTTATGGCTTTAATCCCTTAGAAAAGAGTGTATGCTTAATATTTTTCTAATTTTATGTATTAATAATTGTATACAGTGTGATATAATAGATTTTTATTGTATGACCGAACTTCGCCGAACGGCAGTGTACATCTGGTCAATCTTAAAAATGAACTAAATACAATAACAAAACGTAAAATTTAAGAAGACACTTTCATATTTGACAATAGCCGTGGAAGCCTGTATATTCAACCATTGATAGAATGAGCGTTGTGGTAAGATTTGGTATGAATAAGAAGTTTGGCTCATTTGTACATATTAGCTGTATAAACAAATAATTGATGATGAATTCAAATTCGTCTATAGAAAAGTACATATGTTGGGACGCACGTCCCAACTTACTTTTCTACTAAGAGGACACAGCACGTCGGTTTAAAAGTACCGTACATATTCCCAAATTCAATATGTATCTCTTTTAGAAGACAAATAATGATCTTAAAATATTACACTCTCGAACCATACACACAACCTTTCTAAAGATAGACTGGCCGATCTCCACAAATCGCAAAAAAACCTGTCCCACAATTCGCCAGAAACAATCCAAAGGCAAACATAAAAATGGAATAATGGTCAGTTAAATTTAAATACACCAAATTGTGCGTAATGGGCGCTGTTGTCCTCAGGTACACAATATACAATTCGAGTTATTTTTAAATGCGCCATCATTTATACAGGAACGAGTTTTATATACAGTCCATGATAAAATAATATTGCATAGCGGTGCGTTTACTCAGGAGTGGAAAGAAGGAAGATATTCCATGATGGTCGAAAATGTTTTCTGATAAATAAGATAGACTTGATTACGTTTACAGAATAATTGGTGGTGAAAGATGGGATGCTTGTTTTTCATCTTTAGTAGATGATCACAAAAAAAAAATTGTCTGGATGATTCTCAGTTTCAAAGGTAGTGTATCCAACTACTAATTCAAAATATTTGCAGAATTTGCAAAAAATATGTAAGATTTTCGATATTTTTTACAGAATATCCAACCATATCCGGCCAATCCATGAAGAGTACTTAAAACGTAGTAGGCAACACGTTAATGTATGGTAAGTTCCACCCAGGAGGAAGATCAAGAGGGTTCTATTGTATTTTTCACTGAAAACTTAGTTTTACTCCACAGAAGAGACATCTAAACCACAAAATCTGGAAAAAACAGACTTCGTACTGACAAAACCAGGTCATAACAATTTTATCCAAGAATATCGGGGGAATCTCCAAATACTGACAACAGCTGCTTGTGGCTATTTTTGGGAGCTCTCAACATTTAGCAAATACAAGAGAAGGTTATTAATAGAAAAGGTAAAATATTTCAGCTGAAAACTGAAGTCTAAAAAAAAAAAATAAGAAAAAAAACTTCAGCGATTTAATAATAAATAATTTTATATTGAAAAAACAGTGGTAGACACAGCTTCTGGCCGTTATTAACACAAAGATTGGAAAAGTGTATCCAACAACAAGGCCATCAATTTGAACAACTTCTTTAGAATGAAGTCAATGTCACCCTGCAGAATATTTTTTGTCGCAGAGTATACCTACGTTGTATAACTTCCCATTACATAAGTAAAATCCCGCAATAAATACGTAAAGATTACGCGAAATAATCGTAAATACCTTACGACTTTTGAGAGGCAATATGGCTGGTTTACTTGATACTTATACGCGCAAAAAAATAGTGTCTTCCTTTTGCTCTTTTATTCTTGCGAGTTTCTTTTCTTTATTTGTCGAGAAGAGAATAATGAAAAACGTTTTTAACCTGTATATCTGGTCGGACAGAGCTTGTCTTTGGTGGGCGGCGCTGAATCGTGCGGACACAGGCATGTATAGGTGTTATTTTCATAATTCTTGCAGGCGGCCTCTTGACCGCATATACCTTTCGGACAGGTGCCAGGTTTCAGGATCGGTATCCGCTCGGAGGAATCTGAAACTTGTAAAGAGAAAAGAAATATCAGTAAAAACATATGATAATACACCTTTTGTTGTTTAACGCTAATTTTTCGAAGATCTATATTTTATTTAGCTTATTCATTGCTAAATGAAAGGAAAACAATATATTATCAGTACAGTGGCGACGTTGCGTGCAGTTTGTCATTGACGTTACGTTCGGTGGTAGGCTAAGTCTCGCATGTGTTTAACTCGCCACGTAGGAGATAGGCAGAGAGCGACGACAGTACTGGCCAGCGTAACCAATTTACAACGAACAATTTTGAAAAATATATCATAGTTAAATCGTATCGAAAACGTACTTGACGATTAACAAAATATAACTTTTAATTTATCTACGCTTGGCTGACTAACACTCGCACCGACGTCCTCACTCTAATTTTAAATTTTAAATCATTAAAATTCCTTGACAATCTCAAAAAAATAGTTGCCATTATTTTTCCTGCAGGAAGGGTGACTTTAAACTTTTTCGGAGAGCTGGAGCCCTTAATATGCCATTGCAGTGATTCTTGTTTTGACTTGGTGACAAAATGATGGACCCCCAGGTTTCATTTCCGGTGAGAAATCGATTGATAACTAAATCTGGATCGTCTCCACAAAGCGCCAAAAATTGTTCACGCGTCTCCTTCCGGACACGCATTTGGAATGATTCGTGGAACCCATCATTTGTCATTCCAAGGTATTCGTGTAGAATTCTGAAAATTCTGTAACTCCTAGTAAAGCTGATAATTCTCGCTCATTTAATCTTGGATCCTCCACTACCAAACGCTTGGTATTTTCCAAAACATCGGAAGTGATCACGTCAATAGACCGATCAGCATCCAGTGATCCTCGATCATGTTTAAACAATATTGACTATTCGCAGAGAGTCGACATTAAACGACAATCATCCTTGCATACAACCAATATTTCTTCACGAATAATTTTTGAAGATTTTCCTTATTTTGTTAAAAATTTTATGACTGCTCGATATTCGAGTTTGTTCTTTTTGATACGAAACAAGACAAACTGACAAACTTTAGAACTAATACTGTTGCAATTATTTTGTAAATTATCAAACACGTCATCAAGGCATATCTGATAAAAAACAGTATAACAAAAAGTTATTTTAAAATTAAAAACTGTCTAGTTCGGGAATATAAAACCTATTCCTCATATCATGTTTTGCAGTAGCGTCGGTTGTTTCGATTTCTTCGTGTATTTCTTTGTTGAGTACAATGTACACGATAAGTAACGAAAATACACGACGGATTAAAAGCGTTGTCCGAGCCCTCCCATCTACGTCACCACCAGCTGCTAACCTTAACGTGCATTTGTATCACTTTGAGTAATAGTGGGAGAGGATGATCTATCAATTTGCTTTTGTTTTAAATTACTCAATCACTTCCTGCTTATTCTTATATTCTTATATTTTCATTTTGAGCTCCTGTTATACACTGTGTGTAATTCTCCCATAAGAAAAGCATTTTATATCTCTTAAACCTTAAGATTCGAACAGTTATAATCCTTGTGCGATGCGCACGGCATGATCAACAAATTCTCATAACTTCATTTAAGAAAACCAAAAAGAAAGGTTATTAAATAGGCGATCAGATAAGCGATATGATATTCCATATACAGCATTCTTAAATAACAGTTCGTTCCTTCAGATCCGTATGTCTATTAACCAATGGTCATGGCGTGCTTGATGCCCGATATGTAACATAACAGGCATTCGTTTTGACGGTAATTACTGACGTCCATCGATAGCTGGGGCTGATAACAACGCATCGTCGACTAATATCGAAGTCGCCAGAAAGGTTCCGCTGCTCGTTTTTCGATTGTCATTTATTCTTGTTTTCCTTTTTCCGTTTTCTCGTTCTTTCGCTTTTAGATTTCAAAAGTCGGGCATGATGAATCGGTTTTCGTCGCTCGTAACTCTTTACAACGGCGCGGTACCTGTTGCAGCTTTGTGTTAAGTCGTTCATTTGGTTCGCCCGTCGTTTGGGTCAGTTCTCGTTATTGAAAAATATATTTACGAGCGCTATCCATTTTCCGCTTATTGCCTTCTGTGCGACAGGGAAAGGTAAAGGAATGGATAAGAAACGGAAACTATTACTTATGTTATTTCCATATACACTGTGTTCAAAATTATCTGTTTACACGGGATATATTGTTTTAACCATGTTTTGTTAGAATTAAAGAAAAAAAAAATGTAATGAGTTACTAATTAAATGTATAGTCCGTCTAATTCTTCCTGGCGGGTAACTAAACCAGACCGTAGTGGTGGTTTCTATGGTTGTTAGGGTGTATCGTATACGTTGTAGGCTTTCTGTGAACGCATAATTCCCATCCTGAAGGATTGAACGGACTATACGTGGCAAATCTTTCATTAAACAACCGACAAATTTTTTCTTTGGTAAAGATTTAAAGGTTGAAGGTGATCCATCAGTAAACTTCGCCACTTTCTGTGCACTTCACGAAATTGGCAGAGACTGGACAGACTCGTGTTTATTCGTCTCATGAGAGTGCCAACTGGTTTCCCAGAGAGTCTGTCTAGTCTCTGCCAATTTCGTGAAGCGCACGGAAAGTGGAGAACTTTACTCATTTTTTACTTATTTTTTCACTTAACTGAATAATTTTTCTTGAATAATAACATAATTCCTCACTATTAACCACAGGCAAAAACGAAAAGAATAACAAACATATAATTTCTAAAAAAAACTTATTATTATGCTTATATTACAAATCGCAATGATTCGCCTCAATCGATCAATTGCGCCAGTTCTCGTTTAAACATCATTAGGCAAATCCGAACTTAGCGCTATCAAAAGAGTTTCGCGGAACACTTTATTGTAGTGTTCCGCGAAAGCAGGAATTATTCAAACGGAATACGACAAAATCCTTTATTTTTGAAGTGCGAGAAAACGTTGCACAAATTTCTGCGTTCAATCAATAAAACATTTCTTGTGATAATGCTGCACAGCAGTATCTCAGAATGGACGAGACTCCAGTAACTTATTACACGCTAAATTCTGCAGATAATTTTTTTTAATTTCAAGTATATACAGGGTTCAACAGAAACAGCTCACAGCTGAATCTCGCTCTGAGGTGGCTTGGCACGTCCTCTTTTTTACTTTACACCTGTACTCATACACATTATTTTATTGTAATTCTGTGCTGACAATGAAGGCTGTTACTATTATTATTACCCAACCAACAAAGTTATGCCAGCATTGTTTTTCGAACAAACCGTCTTGTCGCATCTAATGCGGGCCGAGCTTTAAACAGAACAAGAAAGCGACTAAAAGAACAGATTTAAATGGCGGTAATATATTTTCAGGTCTCTCTTTTTCGTTTTACACGTCAAATAAATTATGGAAAATTAAACCGAAATCGTTTCGCGAATGATTTAGTATTATTCAAAAATGAATTAGTACCTGTGTAGGGTTAAGAAATACGAGCCTGAAATAGAAAAGAACTGGTGTTTTCGCTTAGATGGCAGCTTGAAATATCGACGTTCATAGTTAATGGTTCCGAAGAATCAGTTTTGAAATGTATTCCATTCTAGAAATGAAGAATTATTATAATGAAGATTACCAATTTGGCTTCGTTATTTATATCACGAATGTTTATCTTATTGTTAATTACGATAGCTACAATACTTCCATATTTGTTTGTTGATATTTATTATTATTTATGTTGTTCTTAATTTTCCAGGATTTTTTTGGAATTTTATTAAATCTTTTAGTGTTTACTAAATGTAAAAGAGGAAAAAAAAATATTACAAATCTCAACAAAATTAGAAAATGCAATTTTTCCATTCTAAAAATATACCTACTACCTACATTGCTTATTTTTTCAAAGAATCCATTCGTTCTACCTCGTACCTTTGATAATTAACTTTGGATGGTGGTCGAGGAAAAGGGAATTACGAAAAGCACGTCAAGTTAGTAGGTGGATAAAAGCAAACGTGATCTGCCTACTATCTCATAATTTTCTAACGATATTGGTAGAAATGTTTATTTAATTCGTTTCTGGAGATTTCCTACGATTTAAATATGGAATTATGTATAGTGTCGACTCAATCGATTTCTCGTTAGATGGCTCTGGGTTTGCATAGGAACAGTATTTAAACAGTAGTTAAAAAAGGTTATTCAGAATTGAAAGATTCTTTTGGCGTGTAACCATCAGTTTTACGAATGTAATGGTCTGCTTTGTATTAATAATTGTGCCAACTTGCGTAGGCGTATTGCCTTTCAAATGCAAGAATTTAATGGCAATAACATCGGAGAGTCCAACATGGCAAAAAATATTTTTCAACGTCTGTGCAATTATAATACCAGAATATTTTTACGGGTAACCCCATCTTCATGGTGGGGTTTGAAACTTTTCAGACTATCTTCGTTTCATATTTGAACACACAAAATTTACCAATGGCAAACTAAAAGAAAAGACCGTTTTCAGGGAAATAATTGTAAAAATAGGCAGAGGTCCTTTGAGACATCGAAAGTGACGGTAAACCTGATTTTTGACGATGAAAATGATCGAAATATTGGAAACTACATCCTCACAGAAGCTGTTAAAGTTAACAATTTAATTGTTCCAAAAAATCAGAACATGTCATTAACGTACATGATCTAAAGTCGCCTAAATTAATAAGCCAAAGCATCCTCCTTAAGATCTTAGGATGAGTAAGGATATTCCAGTAAGGAAGGTATGGGAAGCTCAAATCCAAGAGAAAAAAGAACCAGAGGAGGACCAAACAGAAGCATGGGATAATGTTGTAGGAAAGATCATTCAAAAAAAGCGAAGAACATGGATAGAAGCAAAACAGCTGGGTCGATGTATTATTTGACGTACCCCGTCTGTTTTTGGAACGCCCTAAGGATCAATAGAAACTATTCTATGCGAGAGATTTGGCTCTTGTAAATGCTGGAAAACAAGCTAGACCAGTCCAATATAGTAAACACTTGCTTAAGTTAACCTTCAGAAATACATTTATACAATTTTGACAAAATTCTCCGGGCGCACTTAAGGGTGGTGCATTTTTAATTGCAGCCAGTATATATTGATCCGGAAAAAACTGTTCGATATAAAGCATTGCCTAGGAAACAAAACCAACCTCTTCACTATCCATTTGAAAATTCAACAAAAGCTACTAACTCTACAGAGCCAATCAAATGTTATAATTCACGAATTATTTAGTATTTCATTACTGCCAATCTTACAATTACGCGTTGCCAATATAAAATAATTGATGACGTATTAGTATAGTTTTCCGTACGTAGTTCGATAAAATTCGAAGATATTGACAGTAGCTTCCAATAAATAATATTTACGCCAATAGTTTTATATAAACTTCCTCCTATTTCTCTTCTATTTTAAAAATTATTTTCGCCATTACTTTAAGTAAATATTGTTTCGATGGTTTCATTTCCTTCCTGTTCTTTTGTATTCTATAGCATATATAATTGATTATTATAACAGAAATGGACGTTTCCACTTAAAGGCATCCTTAAATAGATCCATGGATTCCGAAAATGACATCAGAGGACGCGAAAATACTTCCCATCGAATACCGATCGACAAAAAATAAAAGTCTAGAAGAGAATAGAAGAGAGGAAGCAACGGGACAATTTCTCAAAATATCACCAGATGTAAGTTCTCAATTGTTCTCGCTAGCCTTACGAAAACATCAACAACGTTGATTGTTTTGGTTTAAATTTAAACCGTTTGCTGTTGCCTTGTAAGATACGCGCCAAACGCTCTAGAAGACACATTGAATGTGCCTACTGTGCTTCTCGATTTCCACCCTCTCCCATGTTTATTTATCTTGATCTTTCTCGATTGCTGAAACGCACAGAATGGAATGCGCGTATTTATTAGAATATGGATGTTTATGAGTTGGTGTTCATTCGAATGCGATCCGTTCCATTAAGCAAGACTTGTTGTTAGAAGATGTTGGTAGAAGATGGTAGAAGAAGTTAAATATTAAGATCCGATACGCACAATCAGAGAATTCCGAAGAAATGTAACTAGCTTTGTGGGAATTTATCCATGCGTAATTGTTTCTCTTGTTCTCGTGGCTTCACAGTAATTTTAATTTTAGATGGTCTAATAGAATTTACTACAATAACAATAGAATCTATTGCGAAAGCGCGAATTTGTAAATATTAGAAATGTAGAAAGAGAAAAATGTGTATACAGTTTTTAAAACCCTCCGAAAATAACATCGAAGAAGGCATTCTTTACGACGGCCGAGAAAAAATTTCGGAACCGAACGAAAATAGGTTTGTATTTAAACAATTTTGATATATTGCGAGACGTACTTTGTATTTCATATTCGTTTCGTTTTTGACGTTAAAATAATAAACAACACCATCAAAAGCCGTTAATTATCTCATAAATATTCCTAAAAGAGAAACTTGTACCATTAGTCCTGTCTTTTCGATTGTAATTAGCTCGAGACGTTCCGATTTGAATTTTGTTGCATGTAAGAAAGTAGAATTAAAAAAATAAAAAATAAAAAATAAGAAAATAAAAAAATAAGAAAGTAGTAGAGAAGTAAAGAATTTCGCGGATACGATGTTATGTAAGCAACAAATTACTGCGTATGCTGATGACTTGGCAATAATAAGTAGGAATAAGAAGTTAGAGGAAACATTCCTCGCAATTGTGGAAGGAGCAAAGAAAGAAGTCTGGATATTAATGAGAAGAAATCAATACACACGTTATGCAATAGAAGAAGGAAAGGAGCATCCTCACACCTCAAAATAAAATAAGCAGAGGCAGAAACCTTCAAATATTTAGGTGTTACTAAGCGGAGAAAATAAAAGTACACGCATCAAGGATATGAGACAATCAGGATCACGTTCCTAAAAATAAGCTTCAAAATCCTGAAACGTAAATTTCAGAGTCCAATTTTAGAATATAAATATTTTCGTCCTGCTAAACTATGAATTTTGCCTTGTGTGGGAGGATAAAACAAAGACCATACTGCGGCATTCAAGAAGGTCGCCCACCGTACAACACAAATACGTATAGAGACATATGTGTACTTAACGCTCCGATTAAATAAAGGAGGGTTATGGAGGATAAACAAAAGGATCGGTTTAATTAGATCGAGCTGCACGCAGTCGGATCCTTACCGGTTACTATGATTATAGCCGGTACGTGTTTTCACGACGATAACCTTTTACAATTATTATTATTATTACTATTACCGTTGTTGGTCCAGCAAATATTTATTCGCAAGCCTGTTTAAACTGCTCTTATCGCAGAATTCGAGTTAATGAAAGTCGAAACGCCCCGCCGACAGATTGGGAGAAAGATTATTGCCATTAACTGGACTTGCTTATTTACTTTACATGATGACAGGGGTATGTGACGTTCTAACGCGCAGTTTACGCAGGGAACAAGATAAAATTAATCCGATTTCCAACGTACGTACAGGCCGTTGTAATTGAATTTAGCCCTCTGTTATATTTTGCAACATGCTTGTCGGCTGTTACTCAAAAAATCCTGCTGCTGTTGAGATATATACAGTAATATCCTAAAATGAGTTGAATAGTAACGAGCGCGTTTGTACATGGTGGTTGGGTGGGATTTATACGACAATTAATCCATTGATTAACCAACTGAACGGAAGCAGTTAACCAAGGTAACTCAGCATGTGAACCATGTTAGAGGCTGCGGCTTCGACCACCTTTCCTTCCTCTCCTGAAGAAGCTCCATATGATTGTGGGCGAGTTTTCGATTAACCACGACACGATCCGAACCTGGCCGTGGAAGCTTACGGTATTAGTACTTAACTAAGAATATTTTTAATTCTAGCCTGAAAGGGTCACAGGTGTAAAATTATTAGAATCATAGGAGGTAGAAAGGTTGCCTTCTATTTTTGGGGTAATTTTCATCCATTTATTTGAAGATTTATATTATTCCACTTAATTTAGGAGCTTGCCAAGTATACTAGACAGTAGCATAGAAAATTTATTCTTGGGAAGAAAGAACAGTACAACAATTTTAATCTGTAAATATCAATCTTAGTGTCAAAATCAAATGGTTTGTTTATAAACAAGATTACCTACACTAAATGCTTGGCAATAAATTACTTCGAAATCGGACGCTGACATAAATAGTTTACGTTTACTTATAACAGGTCCAGATGCATTAAGGAAACGATGCAAAAATTTAGGCTTTCATAAAACGTTAACGGTGTTGATGTACGGAGTATAAGCTTTTTTCGCTTATCTCCTGCTTCTATTTTTCCTCCTTTTTTTCAGTGGCACGCTCCGATCTCAGACGTACACGACCCGTTTCCCGTAAAAAAGTTATTCTTCTTCGCATATCTTCTCGAAATATCCATGTTACAATGTAAATATTTTGCCGCAGATTACGAAAAATATATAAGTTTCTACTTCAATAAATTTTTAATTTTCGGTTTTATCGCCTTCGAACATCTGTCAAAATGTAAACGCGATTGTTGGAGCAAAGGTTTACTATTTGTGGATGGCATACGGGCAGGTTTACATGTACGGGTTTCGCAATAGGCAAATATTTCATACGGTAGTCATTGTGAATAGCAATTTTTTTTTTGTTGCAAATATCCACAATAAATTGCGTATTTGTGAAGTTACTTTGTGGAATATTAAACAAAATTGTTACATTAATATGGGATCTGCCCAATAATTTCTTTGTGGGACAATAGTTTAATCGCAAGTAACCAAATTAGTTCTTTAGGGTGAAAAATGGAATTTCTTTACTGCAACTTGGTGTATGTTTAATGTTGGAAACAGTTGAAAACGTAACAGGTGATGATGGTAATGTAATTTTTATTTGTCGTTAGTTTAAGAAAAAACAGAGACATCATCTAGTACAAAAGGTAAAATCTAAGTTAAATAATAATACAGAAAATAATAAAAGTTAAAGATATGAGTAAAACTTTAGTGTAAATAAAATATTTGTATAAATAAAAAGTTTAAATAAATAAAATAAGTAAACCCACATGTGGACAAAATACAACACGAAATAAGTAAACGGTAATAATGAAGAAATAAGTGTTAGCTACCAAGAAACTCGGCCACACTATAAAACAATTTGTCACGCAGATATACCCTGAGTTTACTTTTAAACTGGCGAAGCCTGTTATAATATTGAATGGCTCTATAGTGAGGATTCCCCTCAAATAGAGTTGTCCTATGTCGAGGCACGTTCAAATTACGCGAGCCACGAGTGGCCATTGCATCATACACATCTCGGTTAAGGATAAATTTTCGCTCGTTTTTCTTGAATAACAGTAAGATCTCCAGAATGTATAACGAGGGTAGAGGGAGTATATTTAATTGCCTAAAGCAAGGCCTGCATGAGGTTACTTTAGAAACCCCTACCATACACCTCACAACCCTCTTCTGAAGGACAAATAAGTCATTGGCCTTCTTTGAAGAACCCCAGAAGATTAGGCCGCATCGCATCCTTAATTCGATATAAGCGAAGTAAAACATTCTGACAGAATCTGAATTAACACTTTTTTGCAATTGCCGTATGCCGTATAATCCCGTGGATAATCTACGCCCCAACTCATCGCAGTGTTCTTGCCATTAAAAAAAAAAACTTACAGACGCGCATTCCATTAGGGATTTACCTTTAAAGCGAACATACAAACTAGATAAAGCAGGCAACGTTGGTTTAAATCGTATTATACGCGTTTTTTGACCGTTCAATGCAAGACCCTACTCATCGCACCAACGCTTCATTCTCCCCACAGCGTCGGACAATGCGTGCGACACCTCCTCCACATTGGATCCAGATACTATCACGTTTGTGTCGTCAGCGTACTGAGATAGTATATAGGGAGTCATTATAGTGTTCAAATCATTGACGTAACGCAAAAATAGGATCGGCGCCAGAACAGAGCCCTGCGGAACGCCACACTCTAAATGCATACTCGGTGATACATAAAGATTGATGGTAACATCTTGCACCCCACTCATACAAACATAACTCTCTCTACCAGCAAGATAGGGCCGAAACAACTCACAAGCCGCACCTCGTATTCCATACGCTTCCATCTTATGTAGCAAAGCCTGATGATCGATTGTGTCAAAGGCCTTACTCAAATCAAAAACTACTCCCCCGACGCACCTCTTTTCGTCGAGCGCCGTATATACGTAATTCATGACGGAGTACAGAGCATCTGTGGTGGACCTCGTAGACACAAAGCCGAATTGTGTAGGCGAGATTAAATTATTACGGTGTAAGTAATCGATCAGTCTATTATTTATAGTTTTTTCAAAAAGTAACCAAGATTACTACAATGTGTACTTCGTGGACTAAAGATTCACCCGAACGAAACAAAATCCACAGACCTTCAGGCTCCTCCTTGCAAGGTTTCCTACATCGTTCAACATTTTCATGCAAATATCTGCACTCAAGGCTACAATCTACGTGGACGACACTATGATGATTAATATTCAGAAGGCGACTGATTGGAAAAACAGCATGGTTGGATCAGAAGATATACCAGAGCCTTAGTCCCTAAAGTTCTTGTGACGCGGGCTTTCCCAACAAGTTAGGAAAAAGCCACAAAAGGTTATCGGAATATTCTACCTTCTAATCTGTCTAATTGGAGTTGAAAAAAGACTGGTGCCCACGCACCTTAACATACTTCAAATGATATAAAGGAAAAGACGAGGCGCCGTACTGCGTATCGGTCCAAACATTACATAAAGACTTGCATCTGAATGCCAAGGATTTCTCAATCGCTCGCGTCACATTGCAAAGAGCTATGAATCCGGATAAACAATTTATGAGATTCAACAAGGATCATGTTGAAGAACGTCTAGGAAGAGTCCAAGTGAGAGGGTCAAAAAAATTTATTAGGGAGTTGGAGTAGAGTAAAAAAATAATGGAGCTCCTAGCCGAGATGAGGATTTCCTTAAAAGAAAAGGAATAAAAACAACACGGTAATGCTGAGCACCCTCGTTTTCAGAAGTCGTTAAGGGCAACATAAATGGCCTGACGTTAATGCAACCAGTTAGTGTGTAGAAGAATAGATAATTCAGCCGTCTAAGAAGACTCTTCCAAAACTTTCGGCCGACCTTGCGTATCAATTTTAGGCGTTTCAAAAGACGAAATGATTGTTTCCTTTAAATGAAATGTTCAAAGTGCCATTCACGAATTAACTGACATCCAATGAGCTTCAGTTGCTGTCAGTGAAATCAGACATCTGATGAATAATAAGTATGTTCTTGACAAATCCTCCTTTTTAGATAAATCATGATATAATTTATCAAGATATGTCAATAAGCAAATCATACGCCTGTCCACACTTAAAGAAGAGATTTCGAAATCATCCTGATACAATCATTCAAGATTTTCTGATATAATTTCTAAATTTGAAAAACACCTTCGATAACATTAATTCACCAAATTATTTGAATACATTGAAAATTAACCAAAAAAGCCAATTTAAATGCTGGGGGTAGCTTTTAAAAAACACTATGCATGCTTTTCGATCCGTCACTTCGTCGCATGCACATCGCTCTACTACTTGTACGTTATTTCTCTCTTTCAAAACTAGAAAGAGATGGGCGAGATTCGGGGACAAAAAACCACATTGACGGAGAGAAGGTCTTCTCTCTAATAATCTAATGTTACGGAATGTATAGGAGGATACTAATTTATATCCTAATGAGAACCATATTTAACGATTTTAGTAATAAAGCAAGAGGTTCCGATGAATTAAAAGCTTGTTGTGTGGTTTTACATGCGCTCGGTGTCATAAAGAGATGCATCGGGTCGAATACACGAGTTGGGAGAAGATTCTGTCATCGTAGATGAGCAATAAAAATTACCAGAATTAAGTCTGGAGGAAAGTGAAGATTTTAAATTGTTGGATTGAGTCAATTTAACTTATTTTGTTGCCTCCACTAAATCACAACAAATTCCTGTGTGGAATGAAGGAACTCGTTTAGTTGATATATTAATTAGAGTCAACTATAGAATTTGGTTGAATTGGTAGAGAATATTCTGTTTCTTCAATACAAACATTGTGTTAACTTAACACTTTTAAAATTGTTGATGCAAATCACACTTACAATTAGAGGAATTAAGTAAATTTAATGCTTATGATTGACGCTCTGCTATTAACTTTAAAACCGCACATGTAAGAATTTTGAAGAAAATCATCAATGTCAAGTACACATGTTGTACAAAAAAGGATAACAAAACGGACATAAATTATAGAATTTTTACAGCTTCTTCAATCACTAAAACATGAATTTTGTGAAGTTTCTTGAATGTGTAGTTGTTTTGTTATAAACATATTTGCCTTTTTTAAGTTTAATCTTTTTTAATTTATTAATGCTCTGTCAACTTTTACGATATTGGCAGGTTCCTTTGTTCATCTGGGCAACTTCTAATATTATTATGTTAACGGCTTGCACTGTCACACAGAGGATGGACGTAAAGTGCTTTACTGTTTTCAAAGCATTCTCTATAAAAATTGAGTTTTTCGTTGTTTCAAATCAACTATTGCCAGTCATCAGTTGAAATAGTCAAAATTGTAACTTTAAAGGCATCAATTGCTCCTTCTGGCAACTGGAACTTTTGACCAAGCTGAGCCTATTTTTGATTGTATTGAATGTAAAGAATCAAATCTAAAACTTTCTTGAGCTTCCGTTGTTGAGCCGGTTTTTATTCTCCAGAAAAAAAATGCGAGATCCGTCGGGAAACTAACTTTCTCAAAGCCAATTCATCGTGCAGAAATTTTTTGAATTGCAGGTAACGATATCTCAATTTCGCCATGTATCACATATCGATCTTCCTTGATCAGTTGGCACACAGCAGCGATGTTTTTTTGAGTGCTATCTTTGGCGGTCCTGCTTTGCAATTGTCGACTGATGTGATGCTTCATTACCAAAAATTGAAGCCAACTCCACGAGCTTTTCACGCAATCTTCCTCGATTGCGTGAAAATTTTTTTTTTACTCAATTCCATTTTTCGAATCGATTAAAATTGATATTGAGGGGAGACGTTTAATCGGTGGCGCCGGTCACGTGTCTATCAGCAAAATTTGTAGTGAAACAACCTTCTTTGTTTCACTACAAATTCTAATAGAATCCAATTTTATTGTAATATTCGTCGAAATTCTCTAAAATGACTCCGGGGTGTCCAGATGCATGCAACTGACCCGCAATAGCATACATCTCGACTTTTACCGCTTCGATCTCTGCGCCAGTACAACGACATTTAGCAAAAAACCATCGCGAGTATGTAAGTGGTCACGAATTGTGTATTGCCATTATGTAAAACGTAATAAGGAAACGGAGGAGCAATAGTTGTACGATTTCACTAACACACTTACAGTGCAGATATTGTTATTCGCTTTACGATTGCATAGGAATAACTTTTGAACCGTTATGCCGTTCTAGAAATCGCATTGTTGTTCGACGGGATTATTGTGCCTGTGCATCTCTATAGATCGTAGATGTACTTATTAAATGCTTTTAAGATCTTGTAAAATATGCATGTATGTATGTCATAATTTGTCCACAGATAATCGTTATCATAGGTCACGTACCAGATCAAATAACGACGCTACAACTCCTATACATAATATTATTCAACAATAAATTTCAATACTGTTTAGATAAATTAAAATAAATTCCTCGCCGTACGTAAATATATTATTGTTTGTGAATCGTTGCGTATTATATTGGAACTGATTTGGGGAATAAAGTCCAACCGATGTAACACTAGCTTCGTTTTTTTTTTTTTTAGGTGAGAAATCAGCTGATTGTTTATCATGCTTTAATGAAAAAATAGTCCTGGGTGCTTAAAACAAATTCTGCCATGTCTTTTGAAACATTCTTCAAGTTTCTACATTTACTTACTTTCGTAGTTATGAATTATGAAGCAAGTAAAGCTGTTATGGTAACAGTTTACATCGTTGGTGTATATCTAACTCAACTATTGGTTGATTCCTATCTATGTTTTTTATCTGATAAAGAAGAAGGGAATAACTTGCAAGATACTTTTGCAGATGAAAGGGAAATGAATACAATGTCATCGGAAAGAAGGCAGATTGAAAAATTAATAATATAAGAAAAAGTAGTGCCTTTTGTATTTTTCGAAGTTGAATAGTTCTGACAATTACACAAAGATCATTCGAGATATTTCCCATACAATATAAACAGCAGTAAAGTGATATTTTTACGCTTAACTCTCTATTATTTTAGCTGGGAGCTCTCAAAATTTTAACTACAGCATCTACAATAGTTAATTTTAGCTTTCATATATGTCTTTGTGCGAATTTTTTTCAAATAATTTAATACTGGAGTACAGTCTTTCTTTACTATTCACAACGTAAAACTATATAATTTTTATTCCATTAAAGTAGTTTTTAGTAAATAGTTTCTATGCTACATGGAATGTACTTACTCCCCAAGAGGCAGGGTATATCGAGTGCCCCCGTTCTTTATAGAATGAAGAGATTACAGCCTAGAGATCTTAGAGGGTATCTCAGAATCCTGGAAAATCCCAACATAAATTATCTCATGAAGCAGGTATAAGCATTGGGGCCTAACTCCCACCTAAAAATACATAAAGGACTCTACACCAACATATTTCAAGCAAAGGTTTCTCGTACACATATGAATTTGTTCTTATACACGTATGTGTACAAAATCTAAGGCAATTGGGAGGCAATAACCACGTTATTTTGCAGTAGGTGCCAAGCCACTAAGGGATCGATGGAAATGAGAAGTCAGAAAAACTGGACAAATAAGCGGTGAACATGGCTTTCGTTGGTTCAAATGCCTTTTCTGGTCTCCAAAAGAGTCACCCAAATCAATTAATTGAGACATGGGAGGTAAATGCAAAGGCCTCGTACTGGGAAAATATTCGGGAACTTGGTCTCTAAATCTATGCTGAGCTAGGCCCAGAAATGCTGTTCTTTCACGTAACTAATTTCAGATAGAAGAAGAACATTTGGGGGATGTTCCCTTATATTTTCGCTGACCTCTGGTTCTCAGATGGCAAAATAGTAGCATTTTGCTCTACTTATTAGTATTTTTCAACTTCGCCTTGTATAGTTTAAAGACAATTTGTTTTTTTTTTTTTAACTAATTAGAATGTTACAAACAAACCTTACAATATAATAAAACGCTTATTTTAATTCAATCTACCGTCATTTCTTCGAATTATCAAAATCCGTAAGCATCTCAAGCAATATACAACAACAGTTTTTTTCATCATCACGCGAGAAAGATGAGAAACATAGAACCTTCTTCTGACCCGATCGTCTCCTTTCGGTGCGTTCACCATCGTCTAACTAAATTAACGAGAGAGTGGAAGCTAATTAAAAGCTTTTACTTATTTTCATTACCGCGCATAAATGAGATGATAAACATATATAAGTATACTGTTCTCTACGATTCAATGTAAGACGCTGCACTCTTGGGTCTATCCGTTATAAAGAGCTTTCCGAGGAGCGCTTCTTTTCAGCGACTAATAAGCGCCCTACCAGAAAAAAAAGAAGAAACAAAAAGACAAACGAACAGCGTGTTCACGGGCAGAGGCTCTGATTGAGCAACGAATTAATATCTCGGGAGGCTACGGCCTGATGGTAATGGCTTGTTGAAAGGAGACATTGTGTCGATCTTCCCTTGTCATCACTTGCTAGCTGGCTAACGCGATCCCTGCAGCGGTATATACCACACAGTTGTTTTTTGTTTGTTCGTTTGCTCGTTCGTCAAACCAAATTGCTGATATTCGTTTGCGTTGAAAGAATTTCGATTGCCATTACGAGTGCTTTCGGCTGAAATTTGTGCTTTGAGTCAATATTTGTTTTTTTTTCTCGTTCTTTTAACTAGAGTAATTTTAAAGAAATGTAATGTTTACACCATCTAATAATATGGAATTTATTCGCAGTTATTTCTTTATAAAAGACAACATAGTAGGTTCATTTTTTTATTGCACATTTAACCTTTCAGGTTATGTGTAACATTAAAGAGATTAGGTAACCCTAAACACGGTACCCACCTTGCGGAAAGTCTCCTTACACTGTTGTTGTTAAAAATGTTACGCACCCGGTTTCACAGCCCTAGCAATCTCATCAATCTCACGCACTTTCAATCGTCGATCATTCATTCAACACATACGTGATAAAGCATACGGAATCGATAATTCTCCTGATCCTTTTCTTTTTCGTCAACGTTGAATTAAAATTTGAAAGCGCCCGTCAAACGACGACGTGCGATGAATTATAGATTAAATTTGGCCGCTTCAATTTGTTTTGAAATGCGCGCAAGATGCGGACATTTCCTTCGCGTAATTACGCTGTGTCGGATGAAGAGTTGTAGTTAAGATTATGGCAGGGCATGCAGAAATCGAGTGACTCATGTTTGCTGTTTTAACGGTTAAAACGGCATATAATTCACATGGACGGATTTGTTTATTGTGGTAGGAAGATGATTTCTATTTATATGATTAAATCAGGATTTTTATGACCGATGGTTTGGAATTTGCTAGAATCGCAGCTGTGATTCCATTAAAGCGTCCCCGTCAACCCTTAGAATGATTTTCGAAAATACTCAGCGACTAAACCAGCTACAATATAAACCTCACGCAGTCCGCAGTTTCATTGTTCCGTGCATAGGAACGAATTTCACTTGAGGTACAATACACGTCGATATTCATCAACTATTTTCATATGCCATGATTCATGCCATGTAATCTGGAACAATGGCAGCGTACATTGTTCCAGACTTCATTCGTGGCGAGTTTTACGCTACTCTGATTTTTGGTTTAAATGTGGTGGAATAATTTCTTTAAACGCGACCATTTCTCCACAATTTTTGCCTTTAGCTTGTCGCTGCTTTTCTTGTTTTAACACAATCGATTAACATAATCTCATGATTATACTTAAAAACAATGCCATCATTCCCCTGATCTAAATTATTTTTTATTTTAGATCTTGGCATGCGTACTCTTAGTTAAATATTTTATATCATTACACAACTAAAATCCAGCTAATATCGCGCTATTTGATTTGCTCTGATTAGTTTGAGATTTACTCTGCGAACATATCCAATAACAACATTAATAACAAATTTCTGTTTTTATGCGATGCGAAGTTTTATCCTTCTAGAATCCAGGGATTTGTTACATCTACTTTTCATCAAAGGAATACCAGCAGGTTCCAATTTCGTACCTATATACTTACGTAAGAAAATCTAATAAAACTTACAACAAAATCAATTACTTCCTTTCCTTTCTCTTCGATTGTAATTTCTAAAGGAAATAAGACGAATTTCAACTGAAGGGATTGCTTTAATCTAAACCACTTTAGTAGCTGCGCTTTCCACTTGTTTTAATCCCTCCATTACCGACGTTCAGAAGCGTTCCTCTATTAGCTATTTATGTACTTGCCAAACTAAGCGTAAATTAGTTTGTGTACATGCACAGCATTACATTCAATTATTCAATTTAAAGCTCGAAAACTTATCGAATACATCGCACCTACGTTCATATAAATACGTGATAATTTCCAAATGAATAAATGGGCATAAATTCGTCTCCTAAGTATTATATTCCCGTATAGAGACTGTCCAGGGAAAACCCTAGGATTGGTTTTCTCTAGATTTGAAGGATCATTGACCTTCTTGTAAATGACTTTAATTTTTTCAGTTTCACTACTTTCTTTTTACATCAAACGCAGTGTCTCTTAACCTTTTAAGTAATATTACCTTTTTTACCGGCCCGAGACAAGCGGACAATTTCTTATCGTTTTTTATCGATGCACGAACAAGTGCATAGTGTAACTAAGCCTGTCCCCGTCGCGGACGTTTTACTTACCTAAAAAAATCCGCAGTCCATTATTATGCATACCATAGAACAGGTAAAGGACCAGTAATGTAATTGTGGTACCCTTTTTTCTTTCTCTTTTTCTAAGTAATCTGTATATTCATCTATTGCTTTAACGCGTTATTTCTTTCTTCCATTATTTGCCATAAAAATAGCAAACGCGAAACCTTTTAAGAGTTTAAAACGTGTAAAAAGCACGTAAATGTAGACGGCGAAAATAAATTTTGAATAAAAATAGGATAAACTGGATAATTCCCCAGTTCAATTATTATATTTTCAGTAAAATAATCGTGTTATTTCTAAAATGACGAAGGTGGTACTCGAGAATTTCCAAAATTGATTACTGTTAAGTAAAAAATACCCTTCGCATTAGTTTTTCTTTTCTAATTAGACCTTTTCTTTTTTTTTTTTAATTAGACCTTTTGTTTCTAAATTTTGCGAGTTTAATTTGGGTTTTTAAGGTCTTACGTGTGGAGTAAGAAAAGACGAACTTTTGTTCCTTATGTTTGACTTTATTTAGCTACGTTTCACCGCACGTGCTGTTGATCTCTTCAGGCATCCTACGGAAGGTTAAAAGGACTTTTCTTTTTCCTAATTTACATTTAAAGTATTCTGTTTGATTTAATGTTTTTTTTTTTTTAATTGCAAAATTAGCTTTCAGTTTCTCTCCGCTCTTTCATGAAGAAATCAGTGTAATTTTCTCTCACTCTCCTCCATTCTTATTTGAAACGTTTCCTTTTTTTTTCTATGTAATAAGTAGTCTAGTTACTTTATTAATTTTTGGCCCGATGATGTGTTTGTTGTACATAAAACCGGTCGCCATAGAGTGTATTTAAGGAACGGAGGGCAACATAAATTCTCCGTGTTCCTCTGTAGCTACTGACGCGAGGAGTTGTACCACCAACAACTCTGCACGTTAAATATTTATACGTTGCAATACATCGAAGGTTTCAAAAATTGTTCTTTTTTTACCAAATGAAATGCTGAAAGTCAAGCATTCTTCTAGATACATTGTCGTGAGTCTATTAAATGTACAACTTGTAACCAATATCAAGCAATTAACATCAAGTGTTTTCCAATTCATATATTCTTCCATTAAAATGCAGAAAATATCTTGAAAGTAATCGATGTCGAAGCAATTTACCTGTCATTTTCGCACACGTTAACCCATACACTATACCTTCGACTCTCGTTCATATTTCTCTAACCTTCGAAAACCGATAATTTCCGACAATTTACATACACGGTTCGCACAGCCTCTAATAACTTGTATTTTAGATTAGTCATGGCCTTAATGAACACATAAAGCACGATAAAAACGCCTCGTAAACGGAAAAGAGGACGCTTGCAACAAC
Source organism: Oryctes borbonicus (assembly GCA_902654985.2). Lineage (NCBI taxonomy): Eukaryota > Metazoa > Arthropoda > Insecta > Coleoptera > Scarabaeidae > Oryctes > Oryctes borbonicus. The sequence continues at coordinate 7,966,850 of LR736864.1, read as the reverse complement.
AACTATCCAAATACGGGACGGGAATACGGGATTCCGAGAAGAGTGCGGTACTGTTGAAGGCAGGTGATGTCATAGGGATTGCGCAAAACGACAAAACGAATGCGCGTAGACGAATAACTTGAGAAAAAAGTGGAAAATGAAACGAGACCGCAAACGATCGGGGATTGAGCAAAACGGTATGCAGCTTCGAGCTGATTACAGGCGCGAACGTTGAGTGTACAGTTGGTTTCATAAGAGCCTCCGAGTAAATGTTTTAGAAGCAATTGCATGTATCGTTATGAAATGTAGAAATTTTATTTAATTTCTGGATTTTTTGTAGAAATTTTTTTGTTCTGTTAAGCAGAGCTGCACGACGGTTCAAAGTTCGGAATCCTCCATTCGGTTCCCTACTTCTTATGAAAAAACAAAAAAAAATACCCAAGACTGTTCAGAAGCAACTTTCACATAGTTGCAGAACTAGACACTTCTCCAGAATAAGATTAACTAGAGACCTGTCCAATGCCCAGTACAGGCGTTAATAAGGAAGATCATGGATACACAGCTCTCTATAAGCAGTCTACAATCGAATGCTTTGTTGTGTGGGTGGGTTATTGTATTAGATTCAAGGTTACCCAAGTTTTATCACAAATTCTTATACAATAATGTGTATTCAAAACAATTGCAGCAATCTCCCTAATATTGCTGCAATTGTTTTGAATACACATTATTGTATAAGAATCTGTGATAAAACTCTAATACAATGATTGTCCTTCAAAGTCGACTACTTGCGAAT
>LR736864.1:7734921-7966068 GCA_902654985.2 Oryctes borbonicus | reverse complement strand
GGCAATACATCTTGGTGAATTGGTTGGCCTTTAAGAAGTTAATTAAACTCCAAACTTCCAAAAGCTCATTTATTAAAACATCACTTTCCTTCGGAAGAGCAACGACGGACGTGAGTACGTCATTAAATTTCAATTTTTAACATTGACAAGCTAAATAGTATCATTACGCTGTAGAATTTTGAAATAAACGATATTTTAATTTTGTAATTTGAAAATGTTATTTTATTATATGAATAAAGCTGAAATGAGATTTTTTTTACTAACGGTAAGTTGGCAACATCGTGAAGTTTGTAGTAGAAATAATAACATCTGCTACGCAGCTAACGTATGTAACGCATTTTAGATTATATCATAATATTATAGAATTGAATAAAATAAAGGCCGCAAAAGTAAGTTATTTTTATTTTGTTGTGTGGGACCACCCAAAAATGCAAAAAATCCACTAACAAGAAGGCCGTTATAGCAAAACTCAAATAGAGTTCAAATTTGAAATTGAAGTAAGAACAGCGTCATTCTAAATAACACACAACAAAGCGCTTCTGGAAGATGCAAATGTTTTCAGATGATTCACCAGATGGGGTTTTCTTGTTAACAGTTCTGTTACATTGGTTTACCTGGGCGTTTCTTAGTCTTTTGCCTACCCGGCAGTAGTGCACAGTTTCTTATCGTGTTTTATTGCGTACTGTTTGCGCGGCGAACACTTAATTTATTTACTTAAAGAAATCCATGGCTCCATTATCCACACTAGATTGCCATCTTTTCCCCTCGGAGGTGATTACTCCCAGATTAAGAATCACCGGTTTACCTACAGCAGATCGCAAAAAGATAGTAGACAAGTGGTCTGATACACTCTATAAGAGCAAAATAAAAAAAAAGGCGGAGACTGTTCCATCGGTCGGGACAGCGACGTTGGTTGTTTTTGGAGTTAAATATCTTAAAATTGCGGAGAAACGACCGCATTTGATGAAAAAAGAATGTTTTGTACCGCCAAGTCATCGTATCATCGCCATGGAAAAAATTCCCGAATTGGAGTTTGCATTGATGGACCATCCTGGAGAATATTTTCTCCAGCTTTGGTCCCAATGACTTTTTCCCGTTTCCTACGCTTAAAGCTTCGCGCAGAGGTTAAAGATTTTCATTGAATGAGGAGACCACCGTATTGGTAAACGTCTATTTTGCAGAATAAGATGCTAATTACTATTTGGACGGATTCAAGGAATAAGAGCATCCCATAATCAAACGCCAAAAAAATAGGATTAATTTGTACAAGCTTGTTTGCATCCCTAGAAATTGTATCAAGTGAGATAAAATAAACGATATTATCGTAAATGTACTACATACATATGTTCCATTACTGCAATGCCATCTGGCAGATCGCCTTTAAAACATACATACGTAATACTATAATATTATGCAATAAGTGCAAGTACAATAGGATCCTTGCTAGACCAGACCTGCGCCAGACGAAAGAAGTACTTCAACAGTTTGTTTACGTAGAAACTAATACCCGACACGTTCGTATGTTTAATAGAGCCAGCGCTGTTTGTGTGTGGACACACCACTTGTCTTATTTCTATTCTCATTTTTTTTTTTCTCTTATTCATCTCAAGGAAAGAGCTCCTATTTAAATCTCATTCTCTACTCGTTCTTCCTATACTTCTTGATATTCTTCTTCTTCCTTTCATCCTCCTCCACATTCTTTTCCTATACAAACCATTTGTTGTTGTTACGTATCGGGTTACCCTACTGTCCTATTTATTTACAGATGCATCGTCGTTGGTTTCGGGCAGCAACCAGCCGGCGGTGTTGGGGTTTGCGCTCTGTATTTAAAACGGGGAGCACTTAGCTTGTGTAAACGACTAACACCTATCACGCTGTTCTGTTCCGATATTCTCCTTTTTAAAAGCTGCGAACAGGCTCCTCCGTCGATAGCGTGAGGTACTAGTGGTCGTAATAGGCTGCGAGACGACGGTGCTCAGTAGGCGGCAGCGCCCTCTGTTATTTTAAAGTCTTCTCCGGTATGATAGACAACACCTTGACGTTTTTGTTATTCCGGTGAGAAGGGACGTCCATCACTGAACGGGAAAAAAATAGAAAAAGGTGGTTAAATTGAAAAGAGGTGTATGAGATATACAGAGTGTTCCCGTTATGGGAATATTTGCTTCTTCACTACGAGGGTAGTCTAAATAATAATAAATTGTTTTTATTTCTGAACATAGTCTCCTCATAACTTTTACCAGCGATACCCCCACCTCTTTCATCCATCCAAATAATAATTGAAAAGAGTTCCGCAATATAGACATTTACGAATGTGGCGGCCCCCTCATTTGATGAAAATCGTTATCCTATGAGAGAAACTTAGAGCCTAAGAAACAGAAAAATGCAGTTGGGGTCGAATCTGGTGAATAGGGTCTGGTGATCTATCAATTCGAACATCAATTCCTAAATTTTTGTCAGAGCGACCATAGCAAAACTGTCTTCTTCCGCAAATGCGACCGTCTTTCCGCAATTTCTGCTTTCAGCTTGTTAAGTAAAGATGCTGTTACTGTTTTTTTCTTTCACAATTTCATGACTATCCCAAAAAAACAGTCTTCGTACTCTACTGTTGCCATCATACCTTGGCTTCAGAAACGTACTGATGTATCCATGTCCCATCTAGATCTATTAATCGACGTCAAAACTCGAACTTATTTCGCGCAAACTACTTCAATAGAGCTTTGGAAATGGTCACTTATGCGCTTTTGGTCGTAAGTGAACTAGCGCATTGCCCAATACATTTTTACAAAAACACTAACATCGACCCACACACACGACTAGTAAACAACAACCGAGTAACGCAATTGAAAGGATCTTTCAAGCAATGTTGCCAAGTGGAAACTATAAAAATGACCAGATTGACCCGTGAAAAACCACTACATTAGTCACGTTTTCAGCAAATCAATACTATAGACGCTGGAGCACCGTGGGAGATATCACGATTGATATGTGGAATTTTTTATTTGGAAAGTAACAGTAAATATTAACAAAAAGTTTGACAAGCTAGATCGATCAAACCATTTTAGTAACATCACTGGTAAAATTTGATAATTTTTTTTTAATTTTTAGAAGCGTCTGTATTTCCATCAGTCAGTCTTTGGCAGTGGCAAGACGTGACTTTTTGCAAAAGGGGGGCGCGTATCTTTGACAAAATGACGCGCACTGCACTGATAGGGATAGAAGTGAATATAATGTACATACATAAGCACATTCATCTGTAACGTGTACTTGAAAATTATTAGCACCTCTACATTAACGCATAAACAATGCTGAAACCAACAGAGTTAACAACAATCTTTCGAACACGAGTGATTGATCCATCTGTAATTTAATTCATCCATTAGCCTACCGCCTGTCCGTAATTAAAATTTCGATTCTCTTTTACGATCCTCGCATACTTCTACTGTTGATAAATCATGCAACAGCACCCATCAAATATTTCTAAAGGCGTACACAGTACTATACGCATAGTTATAGTTTATACATATTATGCACCATCGTCTATGGCGTAGAGAATGATAGGCTATTGACACATAACCTCCATTTGCGAGCTAAACGGAAAAATATTTATTTTCGACACGGAGGCGATTAATCACAATATAAAATTGGAATTGTGTTTATCGCTGGATGCATACACACATACACATATGTAGATGTGCGTATGTGGATACATACTGCACATTATCAGGATTCCAAGAAAACGTCATCTCGTTCGCTTCCTGATAATGCAGCAATAAAATAACGACGCGACGGTAGACATCAACTGGAGGATTTAATTTGGAAGATAATGGTAATAGGCATGGAGAAATCTCTTTAATACAACATTTTAATCATGTATAAGTGTTTCTACAATAAATATTGTTTTGTATTTTATACATCTTCTAAAGCGAGAGCTGAGAAATCAATGTTAACTTTATGCGGATCCATTTACTGTTTATGCCTTACACGTACAGTTTTTCTACTTACACGGTGCGTCTGGAAACACATAAATAACAACGTAATCGATATTTTTTGAAAAAAAAATATATATCAATTAATGTCTTAAAAAAGCTATTTTTTAATGTTTAAAAGCTCTAACGTTATTCTTTTTTTTTTCAAATGGCAATTTGCTTCATTTTGTCATTCTCTTTGTTGCAATACTTTACTTTTTAAGTACACCCTACGAGAAGTATTTAAGTAGGGTTAAGTCGGGGGATCTCGCTGGCCACCGAATTGATCCTCTCCTCCGAATCCATCAGTTTGGCAGCGCATCCACGTACATCTCTTGTATAATACGGAGAGGTCCCCTTCTTGCCTCATCTATATTCTCTGGTTAGGTAAATCGGGATTTTCGTTATTGGGGTAGAGCATTGTCGACTCAAGAATTAGGTCATCCCTTAAAAGCTGCAAATACCTTGCCCCCGTTAAATTATTATTAGAGGAAAGGTTCCACAACTCTGTCACCGATTGTGCCCGCCCATACATTTATTTTCAGAGTATCTGCTTCACGTATTCAGTACGGATTCTGACGTGGCCAATATCTATAGTTTTGTCTATTAATAGTTCAATAAAACAATGGTTACCTCGTCGAAAAATAAAATAATAGGTCGAACAGACTTTGTAAAAATGATACTTGTTTTTGCCAAGAATGGTACTTACTGTCGATTTTGGTGTATTAAATTTTTGAGCAAGAAGTCGTGGGGTATCACAGAATACTTAAGACGTGCTTTTGGATTTTAGATATTTAGATATCGATGGTGCTGTCGATAGCAAAAAAAAACACTAGTTCGTAGACTAATGTAGTGTAAGGTCAACGGTAATTTTTTTAAGGGACTCAATTATCTGTTTTTGAGGAGTCGAGTCCTTTAAACGCAATAAAAGAAAACGCTTTAGACAAATTTATATTTGTTTGGAGGGGCGTCAATAATATTCCTCTAGCCACTATCTTTCTTCTAAAAAAATACTGATCCGAACTCATTTTCCAATACTGTACACAATTAGGTTAATACAAATTCTTACCAATAAATGTAACATGTACATTCCTAAGAAAACAACAATAGCTTATATATTCTGAGATTTGAAATATTTCTTCATTCTCAGAAGAATTCTTAATTTTCAGTATAATGACATTTGAACTCTTAAAGACATCATTCTGTATATACAAAATGGGTAAAGTCTATGCATGTTGTACGGTCATCGTGACTCTCGAACTGGCCACGCACGGTTGAACTATTACTGAAACCCATTCATGACGATGTATACGAACATGTGGTTGTACGTAGATGCATATTACATACAATACGGCATCGAGTATAAAAGAATAACATTCAGCTAGAGAAGAGAAGATCAACAAGTAGAATCGAAAGTTATGTATGTATGAATCTACGTATGTAGCTCATATATGAGTAAACGATTTTGTGATATGTGTGCTATGGTGAACGGTTTAAAGCTAACGCCTTTCGTTTAATACTTATTTATAGCGACTGCAAATTTTATAGTATTTCCCCTGGCGATTGCCCGAATTGCACAAATTATATGCACACAAATCGGAGCGTATATTTTGCCTTGAGCTTTTGCTTCTACTTCTTACTTACAGTATCTGCTTCATTTTTTATTCATAAGGGCCAATAGATGACAAACACGTTCTTCCGAGATGCTCACAACCTCTATTAATTCTCTAACCTTCGTCTAGCTCCATTTGATGAGCTTTTCCGATGTTATCGGTACTGAATGCAGATTTTCGGCTGTCCTCAATGTTCAGTCAAGCTGATGCGACCAGGTTTAAATTCAATGTAACAAATAATGGCGGAAAGTCCCCGTAAACAGCGTGCCTTTCAAATTAAAGGATTTTATGACGCCTCTATATTTTTTTTAAACAAGAACTAAACGTCCACTATGGCCGAAATTTTCAAAGGTATTTTTCAACGCATACGTAATTATATTACCAGAATATTTTTTAAGACTTAAGACCTTTGAAATAACCCTTATTTTCTTAAACAAGATTATCATTTCCTAATACAGTCCCGAGCAACAATTGTTTATTGTATACAATTCCTCGCGAAGGAAATTGTAATTATATATTACGCTTCAACTTTGTTTCCTAAAAATTAACGGATGTGCCTGTAATTCGTGATGAAATCTGCGGAAACATAGATCCATAACTTAAGGCAATGTAAACGTTGAAAATTGTAATTACGTGTTTATTTTGAAATTTCAGTATAACTATATTGTTTGGAGTTTATCTTGAATTAAAGATTTATCTCTTGTTTCCGTAAAACGATCGTTGGATTTAAGGAAATATGTCATATTTTACAGTGAATTGTTAAAAGAATTTTAATAGTTGACTCAATTAATCTACAGGAAACGTAATCGACGAAATAACGGATAAATTTATTTATTTATTTGCCTAGATAAATTGGAAAAACATATGAAACAGGGAAAACTGTTTTCAATTTACTGGGAAACAACTGAGTACCCAAAATTATTCAAAATAATAACGCCTATTATCTTTTTAATTATGTAAAAATGGATCCGCATATTATCTGTAATTCCTGGCACTAGAATCATAAAATATGCCATTTTTATTATATGATTATTGCAAATTCAATCAGGGTCGGTTTTCTTCTATTTACTTACGTAGCAAATACAGCCACCTGTTGATGTGGAAATGAGATTGCAGACCTTAGTCATATTTTTTTTGGATGTCCGCCACGTAAAGATTATTAGAAGGTTTTAATACAGAATTTACTAGCGGTAATAACTTACGTACTGCAAAATAACCGTAAATGCGTGTATATGACCGGATCTTGCTATATTTACAAAGAATAAAGGACAAAGATTAGCATTCTAACTTGTAGATTTATATATTCGTTGCATACATTTTATACCTTTGCGAGGGTTCCTCTGGATATTCGTAAAAGTAGTCCTGAATGGTTCCAGGACGCCAAACCTGTTTTTAAGATCCAAAAACAGGTTCTTCCTCGATAGTTTCTGGCAATACCTGATATAAAAAAAAAACTTCTACGTCGAACGAACTTATTATTTATAAGGAAGTTTCAATATTATATATACGAGGGTAGTCTTAAAAGTCTGAAGTTTCAACTGAAACTGGTTAAAAAAATCTGGCAATAAAATTGCGCTTACGCTAAAAGAAGAAAATTTCAACCATGTTAGACATTCAATTGTTTTCAACAATCGATGTTGTTGTTTCTGTAAAAATGGAAAAAATCGACCATCAAATTAAGGTGTACACTTAATAGGGATAACCCGTCCATCGTCGATCTCCGCCAAATTTTCACTCTCGTTAAGGTATTGAATAAACGCTCTGTAGAACAATTAAGATCGTTTGTAACGAGATTTAATCGATGAGAAAAATAATGGAAAAACGTTGCCCGAAGGTACAGATCTCTTATTAATTTCTGGACTCCGTTTTCTCTTCCAGCCATAGTGGAGCATCCATCAAATCCTAATCCTAATTTACATAGATAGAGGCCACAATTGTCGGTGAATGTTAAGATACTTTCAGATAGGATTTCCATGGATTTTAAGACCGCAAATCCCAAAAACCTTTTTCCATGTTGTTTTTTTTTTTTTTCGACATACCTTTCCCCCGCTTTGCTAATATGAGCTGTTTCATCAGTTAAAAGCGAAAATTTGAAACTATTATTCACTTTAGTCGCAATTCTTATTGTTATGACGCCGCCACTAATATTTATAAGCTGATTTTGAACCTGATGAGATGTATATTTATTTTTCTTTTTATAGGTTTCCAAGTGATCATCAAGTAATTTATCGCCACATTCGCAATTCTAAATTTAAGTAAATTTCCAAAGTTTCCACTGTGAGAATTTTTTCCACGAAGCGAAATAGCATGCGCGCCACGAAAAATGATACTGAAAATAATAGGATGTAATTTCTTCCTTCTTCCTTGAATTGCTTAACGGTAATTGACTTCCCTGTCGCAATTTGTTTGAAATTAAGAGCTTTTGCAGTAGAATTTCTGTGCCATTCTGACAGTGTATGTTTTCTAGCACACTCGTGTGTCTTTATACTTTAATTATAAATGCACCTAACAGGCTTCTTTTAAATACAGGTTCAAACAGTACACAATATATCCTCCAATCACTTGGAATACGTCACCTAGTCATAGTTATATCTTTTTTAAGCTGCGAGAGATGGGAGGATCGCTGGGAAAATGTAGACTTACGCTGAAAAATAAAACTGAAAAAGTACTTGCTTCTTTGTTAGGCTAGAAACTTTCCGTAAAATAAAACAAAAAATTAAAAATCAACATGACATTAAGTATTGCCCCAAATGCAACGAAAAACTTGGAAAAAACTTGCCAGAACTTATCTGGAATTCGAGCTGTTTGGAACAGAACACCAACTTAAACTAAAGATGACTAAGATTCAGTGTTCACAGTGAAAAAGGTGCAAATGTCAGAATATGGAATGAGTTCAACAAGTATTTTAGCAAACAGCAAATTATCCAACAGTTAACTTATCTGCTTGTTCTACTTCGACCAAGGATATTATCACCAACCACGACCTTCCAATAGTAAGTGCAACATGTACCACTAATTGTATAGCACTCGTGTTGCGCGTGAGTGTATTTTTAGCAAACGTGTTGGCAGGATAACGCCTCAAAAACAACAACATAATAATAACGTTGGAAAATTGCATATCGCTGTTTTTTTTTTCAGCGTCAGCTTCGATAAGCCCTCAACAAACACGTTCCAGCTTTAATATGTCGTTATCAGTCAATGATGAACGCGAAAAATACAAAAAAATGCACTTCGTTAGTCGATTGCGTAATGTATCGATTTTCTCTTACCATAGTTTCGTCTAACCGGTTGGCATTATTTGCTTATTTTAATATAGGGAATTACGTCAGGCGTCTCCATATTTACATTAGCTGATTATTGACACTAAGTAATTGTCTAAGTTTTTCGTTTGGCCGTCTGTAATTTTCTTCGGGTGTCTATTTTGCATCTTCGTTCTCTTCGGTCGGTTTTCAAATTTTTCTCATAGCAAACTGACTTTTCTTCCTGTTCATAACGTCGCTTTGTAATTTTAAATCGATAACACGTGGGACGGTTTGGATTAGCACAAGAAACGAACGTTTTAAAATTATTTAAAATGGCGAAACTGTTGCGACCTAACAAATTGATCACCGTATCCGGTAAATTTGAAACCACGAGTTCTTAATGATTAGCTCCAACCACTTTAGAGTGTCTGAAGTCTGACCGTCAAAATCGCAATTCATGTTGAATTGCTTCAAATACAAAGAGTATTACGAGCAAATACATAGTTTTGTTCATTCAACAAAGCCAAGTTATTAAGTAAAACATCACAAATTGTTACGAAGCCTATTATATGTTATTACAATCGAGCCATAGCATAGCTGCCTGTGGTCAGTGTGCAGCGAAATGCCCTTGTATACGTTGTGAACAGTTTCAGGCTTGTATTTAACCTAAGCATTACTTTAGGATCTCCTTCCTTCAGTTCAGTAGATGCAAGAATTGGCCTACTGGTTGGTGATTGTGTGCGACTGATGCCAACACATTCGCATAGAATATGTTCTGCTGTCTCTAGGCCTTCTTGACAAAGACGAAAGATTTAATGTTGAGCTTTTCTAGTTTAAATAAGTGATCGCACCATTTTCGCTATCACACAGTACACAGTATGCGTACAGCTTTACAATATCATAAATTAAATATTTTTCGTTTAGTTTCGGTTTCGTTAAAGACTCTGCTTAAGAATAAGAACAACCTTACCGTTTGGGGCTTTTATTACAGCTTAATGAAACAATAAAATGCAAACATGGAAATTATGTGCAGCAGCCGGATACATACATACAGCCTATATATTAGGTCGAACGCAAAAATATACTCCATATTCCACGCATTAACCCACTTCTTTCCCCAGACAAATTAAATATTAGTCAAGTGCGCACGTAGCTGATTGACCGGACGTTATTGCCGATATGCCAACATATATTCCATCGTCAATGCATGAAAATTGAAGAACACCACGCTCGCTTTTAATAACAAAGTGGAAAAGGAGGCAGCAGTCAAATCGAAGAGTATTTCGCACTTGAACAAATTTCATTTTCGACGTTCTGACAGGCGGATTTGCGATTTTTTTTTTATAAACGCGCCAGTTTTAAAGCCCTTCCGTTTTTAAATTCGTCTAGCGAAAAGCGACAGCACGCGGACAATCTGGAAAATCTCGAGTAAAACGTCTCGAGACAGTAAGTCGGGGACATTTAGACTGGAGTTTTAGGCGTAAGCTTCAACATTTGGGGATTTTGAGCTATTGACTGGAGAGATGATGGAGAATTTATTTATACTGGGATCACTTGTATAGAACTTAAACGGGTTGTGCACCATAATAGACACAAGTACAGTGGCTTCCATTAGTGAATAATGAAACAATGATATTTGCTTGGTTTTACCGATGTAATTGAATTTTACTAATGAAATAAAAACCTCAAGGTGCCGATAGGATTCGAGCCTACGGCTCCTTTTTGCCGGACGGACCCGCTATCAACTACACTACAAAGTCTCTGTAGCAACGAATTCTTTTAATACCTAGATCTAGATTAATTTTAATCGTATCGTTAAAATCAAAGAAATATCAATTTTTTTGTCTGATTAAGTTCATGTTGTGTTTTTTTAATTATTTATTAACGATTGGTTAAGTCTCAAATGTTAAATCATAGTTCTTCTTTACAACAACACAACACATAAACGAAACGGGGCATAAAATTAATTAATAAAGCCAAAAATTGATTGTTCAATCAATCTTATCCATATCACGGTAACGGTGTAAATTGCAAAAATCCGGAAATCGTCGAAATTTCCGGGGTAGCTTTCAGTCCGTAAACATGAGATTCCGCTGAAACGGAAACACACGATGAGTCCTACAAATCTGCCAAGTTTCAATCCGATCGGTGAGATCCCTCAGTCGTTAGAAACTTATTTGGATCATTACGTAATTTGAAAAGGCATTACATCATTTAAGCAAGATTTCACTGTCAAATGTAGTTGTAACCAACATAAAACAAAAAAATTATTCAAAAAAACCATGGCCCTTTCGCTTACGTTTTCTTTTACGATCATATAGTGCTTTATAGGTTACAAAGCATACAAACAAGTACCTACTACATCATTAGTATGACACCACTTTATTATCTGACGTCACATTAGGTTTATGAAGTATTTATTAAGTGCTATAATGATTTTGCTATAGCTGCTAATTGCTATTTTCCTGCTTCATATCTCTAATGCATTCCATGTATGCAGATATCTAAGTATTATTTTTATCATGTTTCAACTGATTTTTTTCTATAAATAAGTCACACCAACATATTAATTTTGATATTTTCGCTACATATGTTCATTAAGTATTAAAAACCTGTCAAATACTGATTCTATCATCAAGAATGTATTTAATTGATTCTTACGAAGTTTTCAATTCCACATTGTAATCAATCAAATAAAGATACTTCGCCAAATTTTAAAGGAGAGACGAATTGATCCATTCTTAAATTCTTTTTTCGATCATCCTATCAAAAGTAAACTACAACAATGTTTAAATATACGAAAATTGTGTGAAATTTACATAAATATATTTCCGGTCCAAGCTTCGCCAATTCCCAAGAATGTTTCGCAAATAAATCGTATATTCCCGTTGGATACGCGTTGGAATGGGAATAGTATAACGAGGGGAATGATTTCTGGATGCAAGGAAGCATATTTTACCCCGTTTCCGCTATTCAAAAGCGCTTTGGCAAGACGTTCAAAAATGACAATTCACGGTAAAGGAGGAAGGACGTCATTTCAGTGGGTTTGGACTAACAAAAAAAAGGAGTTATGGAGGCGTTGTAAATTTGTCAGAGGAAACGTCGATATTTTAGAGGTGAATTAAAAAATATAGGTATATTTCGAAACGAAATTATGGATTCATCGTTAGTTTTGTTTTGGTTTTAAATGAAACGTTTTGTTTCAATTAAGGACGTATCAAAGCAAACAAAATCATCGCAACAAAGGATTCCTTCCTAGTAACGTGTCTTTGAATGAAACCTACAGAAGGAAATTCGAAGTATTGAATTTGCAATGTGTTTAAGGACTATTTAGTTCAATGTATTTTCATTTCCTTCTTGTGCAATTCTGAATGTACATCATCAGTGCATACGGTGTGCCCGGATTTCGTAAGGACAACGTGTATAACTTTTGTATTTAGATGGTTAAATGAGCAAAAATTACTCGTCATGGTCAAAATTAAAAGTAATTAGAATTTAAAAAAAAATTAAACTTTAGACAAATACCAGTTGCAAAAATGTTTTTCTCCATCTCCAGGTCCAAATGCTTGAGATGCTTTAAATTTATAATACTTATACTTATTTTTCTGGAGAATCCCTAACCCTCCAGCCTTAGCGAAAATCCTCTAGAGGAAACACAGTTATTGACGTTAACACAAGCTAAAACTAATTTTTCTATTCCTTCGAATTACGAAATTTCAGATCGCAAAATGTATTTTTTTGCAACCAATTAATTCCTTAAATCGAGGCTCCGCTGATAAGGTGGCAAATGTCCAAGATCGGTAGCTGCTCCACTAAGCACGTATTTGTTATGTTTACATTTTTCTGAATATACAATTTTGAATAAATCACGTTTTAATACACGCCCTTCCACAGCAATCTACAGAATTCCATTCCATCTTATTCCACTCTAAAACAAGTGTCAATCCGAAACCGGTTGAGATATGTAGATCTGTTTGCGTAAAATCATATCTATTTGGAGAGGAGAGAAGAACAAAGGATTTTCTACTAAATACGAAATACAATCTGGAACGGACAAATAGAACTCTCTGTCAATGTTATTTCGAAATGGTAAACAATAGTAGGTTTTGAATTAGCTTTTTAACTGTTTAATTTGGATTTTAAATTTCCCATCTGATGCAAGAATTTTACAAAGGCTCTGTTATGGTTTCCAGAAAATCGCGAATGATCTAGCACCCGGGATTCAAAATGTTTCGTTTGGTTCTTTTCCTTTTTAAAATAATAGTTCTCTTCATCGACCCCTTTACATTTTTCTCATAATACAAATAATCGCACATAAATAACTTCAGAATAACAATTAGACTAAGAATATGAGCAATTATTAGTTTAGAATCAGAGCATTATATGCATGTGCAAACAGTAGCTTGCTTTTGATACAAGAAAAAGGTTCGTAACGCGGTATTGCTTTAAAATTGAGGCAAAATGATGGGATTTTACTCTTTTAGGTTGGCTGTACGTCTTTAAGCTAATGATTTTATTTCCATGGGGCTCACAAATCAGTGCACAGATAAGAAAGAACATTAACTTAAAAAATGCGTACGGAACATCAAAACTACAAATGCAGACATTGTGCTAGGCTGTTCAGCTAAAAAAAAATGGCAAAAGGGGCAAACTGGAAAAGTAGAGAGGAAAATGAGATTGCGACCGAAAAACTACAGAAAAAACACGACAAAGGGACATCTGTGAGAATTCGTGTCCTTTTACTAGATTATGCAAAAGAACACAATACACCTATGAGAGAATATTCTTTGGAATGATGTATCCAAACCTCAGTTTGTACGTCTACCTATAAATATAGAATTTCTTCTATAGTTTACAAAAAAAAAAGAAAACCATTAAACATTGTGGACGAAGGTGTATGACATGGGTCAGCTCGACTCAAGCTTTTTAGAAAGATTAAAGGTGATAGGCATATTAAGATATTGTTTTCCAGATATCGACAGTTATGGAACACGCTGTACACCCACAACATAATCTATAAGTAAATTCGCAATTAAAATAAACGGATAATAACTATTATTGAACAATTGCCGATATATTATTGTCTGACGTCAATTTCCGACAGCTTGATTGATTTCTAAACGCGCCACTCAGCTGGGACTTAAAAATAAAGGTTCGCTAATGCCATTTTCTCGGAATCCCTGCAAAATTGGATCGGAATTTGTGAGAAATACGTCGCATTTTTAATAGATCCTCATTCATCATACCGACGAGATGCTATCAACTGTTTCGTTCCTTTATTTGTTCCTCCTTTGAAGTGCGATAATACGAGGAACCATAATCTTTGTGCGAAGTAATTATCTGTCGATTAAGATTTTATCGGGGGATTTTCGATAATTAAGAACTCTATGTATTTCTATCTATGGAAAATTAAAATAAAGAATCTACAATCGGATTCCCAAATATTTCCTTTATCTTTGGGGTTTCTTGGTCTATTCTTTGGTGTAGTTCATGAAGTTGGTTTTGGTATGTATGTAGGTTTTTGGTAGAATTTAGATCGGACGATTGCGTTTAGATAGTTTAAAAACTTAGAAGCATGATCATCATCGTGTCGAAATCGCGAAGCAATGTGGTATCACAATGACCAAAGAATCTCTACGGCTTGCTAAATACAATCTATAATTGCTGTTGCCAAATGCGTTGTTAAGCAAGGCTTGTATGGTACTTATGGTATAAAGTTACCATAAATAACAAAAAAGGTCTTAAACACTAATGTTTAACGCCTTTTGTTTTGGCGAAATTCGATTTAACTGTTCCGCAATTCAATATATTGAGAAAGACGTGTTCCTGATGTTAGAACATTCATTGTCGTGCATAAGTGTTTAGGAAAAGATGTCTGTTTCGAAAAAGCGAAAGTTAATAGTATCTGTTAGACAAGTCCATAATGAGCTGTTGTGAGGTAAATTACGAAAAGATTACTTTGAAAGAATTACGAGCTAGGTGCTCGATCTGGGACTGATAGCGAATTATGCTACCTATGTTACTAATGATAAAAATGTTTTGAATATATAAGCAGATCTCTCATAAGAAAATGATTCCTTGCGTCATCTTTTGGTGATTAATCAAAAATTGCTCTTTCACAATGGCGCAGCTTTCTACATTTACGTGAATTTTCAATACGAAATCATTCCTACAATGTTATTGCAATTATCTTTACAATTTTTTTGCCTTTATGTAACTATGTTACATGGGCATGTAGATATTTTCTCATTAACAACTACATACCCATCTCCACAAGTTTTGAAACAATTCTCATCATACCCCGTGCGCAATTATCTATGGTACACCGCCGTTCAGTGAAGTTCGGTCATACAATAAAAATCTATTATATCACACTGTATACAATTATTAATACATAAAATTAGAAAAATATTAAGCATACACTCTTTTCTAAGGGATTAAAGCCATAAATTATTATGTAAAGTAGAAATATTGCGACAACCACAATAAAGTCCCTTTTATTATCATTCCGAGAATTTCTCGGAGGTACCGATCTTTTGAAACGGGTCGTTTGGGGATTATTAACGAACAATACATTTAGGAAATATACCGCAGTATCATTCTTGTTTATTTATCACCGGCGTAAAGATATAAATTTGCTTCATTTTACTGTTAAACGTGTGTTGGTGTGCATTTGTCATTTTTGCGCGAAAGTTTTAAGAAAATTTACTTCAAAATGGCACGTGGCAAGCCTACCAGTGTAGAAAAATGTTCACGCATTATTACGCTGTTTGAAGAAGGATATTCGTGGCGACAAATTGGTGAAAAAATAAATATGACAAGTTCAACAGTAAATGACATCATAGAGCGATATCGGACAACTGGAACTATAGAAAATCGTGTTCGTCCTGGAGCATCAAGGAAAACAATAGAAGCTGAAGATTTGCGAATTGTATTATTAAGCAAACGCCATAGAAAATTAACAGCGCCACAAATAGCAGCTGAAGTCAATCGCGGCCGTGAAGAACAAGTGTCGGCGAGTACGGTAAAACGTCGACTTCAACAAGCGGACCTTCATGGACGCATTGCCATTCGAGAACCCTTATTACTTCGGGGCAACTGAGCAAAACGGCTACAGTGGGCCTGTTCTCATCTGGCTTGGTCGTTAGATGATTGGAAACACGTGCTTTGGAGTGACGAGTCAAAATTTGAGGTTTTTGGGCAAAATCGACGAGTTTATGTCCGAAGATCTAAAACCGAAAAGTGATCCCGGACTCCATTGCGCCAACAGTGAAGCAAGGGCGTAGTTCTGTGTTAGTGTGGGGATGTTTCTCCTTTGCTGGGACGGGAGATTTATGCAGAGTGCAGGGTGTAATGAGGAAGGAAAATTATTTTGCAATACTCCAGAATCATGCAGTGCCATCAGGATTGCGTATAATAGGCCGTAACTTTACATTTATGCATGACAACGACCCAAAACACACTGCGTTAGTGTGTAAGAACTATCTAAAGGAACAAGAAGAACAGCACACCCTGAAAGTAATGACATGCCCCCCACAAAGCCCAGATTTGAACCCTATAGAGTTGTTGTGGGATGAACTGGACAGGAGGATCAGAAAAATATGCCCAACTTCACAAGAACATTTACGGAATATTCTGCAACATGAATGGATCAATATTCCAATCTAATCCATTTTAACAAAACTTATCGAAAGAATGCCTAGAATAGTTCGAGCGGTGATTAACAGCAAAGGAGGTTTTTTCGATGAAAAAAAAAATATAATGTTCAGTATGTTATATTAGGCCAGGACAACATTTTATTTATTTATTTTTGTCTTTTTTACCTGTACATACAATAAAATTGCATTTTGTTTTTAGTTTCGTTTGTTTCCGTAACCTTTTCATGTTTTTTACCAACCGACCAAACTTCTCTGAACGGCAGTGTATATATCTCACCCAAAGACAATTATTACATAAATATAAAAAAGACAGATTAGTTTTTATTAGATGATAGATATAAAAATTAACATCTGATAGGTTCTTCATAATAGGAAAGTCACTATCGGTCCCTATCTCTTGGGATAATAAAGTTATATAGTCTTCCTGTTCTTTTCTCTCTCCCGAAGCGTAAATACATAGTTACTTACACAATGTAACAGTTCCAATAAGCGCCTAATAGAACGTTATAGCTAGGTTAGAGTATATCCTTAGTGTGCTAGCGTACGATGGGGATTTTTTGGGTCCCGGTTGCGGTCTCTCTGTGCGACTAAGACGGATTTCTATGACCCGTGCCGCGCAAAGGTTAGAGATCAACTAATCAAAGCCAAGTCGAAGCGATAAGTACAATGTTACGTACAGGGGGAAAACGGCCGAGGCGACGTTTTTAAGAGATATACAATAGGAGATATCTCGCTTAACATAAGCAGTAAGCGAGGTAATCTCCTCTTAAATCTAAATCGTCGAAATTATGTTATGATTTGGTTTGTCTAGTTTCGCTCGAAAAGTAGTTTGTGCGTTTAAACTTTTGTTAATCTCACTCTGCGTACATTTAACACAAAAATAATCAAAAAATTCTTCTTTACGATCGATGACGAAATTAACTGTGATATCGAACCAAGTAGTCACTTCCTTCTTCCTGAATAATTGCCTGTGGATTTTCTATGGATTATATTCGACTGTTTTGAGTATTGATTCCGCCATTAGAAAAAAGATGGGCCTCATCTGTGTAATAATTATTCGGATTCAATTTGAATCAGAGCCATTATTCACAAAGAAAGGTCGTATTTGATTGCGAAATCTGACTTCTTCAAATCAAACAGGATATTGCATAAAATTTTCCAAATCAATGATATGTGCCTGGTGTGTGTGTGGCATTCGTTAAACGATATGTAAGCTATAAGTACATATCCATTTGAACTAATAAAGAAATAGAACTAAAAGAGAAATAAAAGATGCTCAATCGGGTCTATTCGGTTCTCGCGTATTTAAGCTTCTAATTTATATTAAAATCGTTTCATCGTGCAGTACACACACAGGATGAATTAGCAAAGAGTATATTTTCTAATTCCCCAAAGAGTATTCTCCATTTACTTTCCTCACGCCAAAGGAATAATTAATTTCAAAATGCCTTTTCTACCTCTTCCTTTTTCGAGCTTTTAAAGCTACGCTTTTCTAACATAAATTTCGCAAACTGTAGATACTGCATTCATCTTAGCAGAAAAAAAGCAACAAATGAACCTTCGTAATAGCTGCAATTTCAATCGCAAACATCCAGTTTCTCTTTGTTAGTAGTGAATGGTAAATAAAAAGTAATTAAACCTTAGAAAAATTAGTAATTTTAAAATATTCATCAACATCCATCTCAAATATCAAGACTCTCGCAGGCCTCTCACTCGCGTCTCGTACAGTTACAATTGGTGCAGATAAGAGGCATACGAGTCCTGACATCTGAGATGGATATTATCGTACATAAGCTGCAAGAGCAAATATGAATATGTGCTGGCGAATATTTTGGTTTTTCTGCTCAATTAGTTGCTTCAGAATAAGAAGACATGGCTGCCTGTTTTACCATTGTTTGAAAAAAAAAAAAATGGAAATATCTCTCTTAAAACATAAAATAACAAAAAATTAATGAAAACGTCCATCACTTTTTAATCTCTGGAAAAGGAGAAACTTGCAAAGATTTTTTTATTTTCCCTTTTTAATAAGAAAACTGTTTACGACTTGTCTTGTTTTGAAACTTGAAAAGTAACACAAAGGAAACAGTTATCTTTTTATGTTTTTATATCAGCCTTGATTCTTCTTAAATTTACCAGTATTGATGTTTTTCATTAAAAAGTTTGATTCCTTTGATTTTAATGTTTAACCACCTGAGGGTTCGAAAAAGCTTGTCCTATTTCCCATCTTGACATTGCTAATAAGTATTTGGAAAATAAATATTTTTAAATGTCGATTAATACAAAGTACATTAAACATGGATTAAATATTCGTTACTACATACAGTCTTGGCCAATAAAATGGAGTACCCACACATTTTCGCAAATATGTATGATGAAATGTTGTTAAAATGGCAACTTCTTTCAGAGGAACTTTTAGAAAACATTTTTGTTCCAACAAGATAACGCTTTCTGTCGTGCAGCTCGAAAAGCTAAAGAGTGACTACACTAAAAAGGATTTCATCTTCTGGATTGGCATGCCCAACCTGTAGGTTTAAATTCAATCGGGTATTCGCAGGACTTTGCTAAACCTCAACCAAAGGACCACAAACACTCTTCAAACACACTATTTGATGCTAAAATAAAGGAAGCTTGGAAAAAAACTCCACTAACGCTTTACGAAAAATTGGTGGGTGGAGGTGGAGTGATTAAAGCCCGAGGGGGTCAGACGCGTTATTAATTAACATGTCAAATTTTTAATGTGGTTATGCAAATCTATTTCAAGTTTTGCAAGGTTTATGATGCTCCGTTTTATTGGCCAAGGCTGTAAATATGTATTTGCGAATCATACATATATATGAATTTAAACATATATTACGAGTAAAATAATCCAGTCTTATTACGAATTACATTATTTGCTCTTGATCTGAAGTAAATAAATTCTGTTATTTCCCGTATTTCGTGATGAATATTGAATAAGTTGTTTCAAGAATCCGTCTTTAGATTCATGCATATTACAAAATATTCAATACAGCAACAACATATTTAAGAAAGTTATACCATAAACAATAATTAATAGAAAATAATGGTGGAATAACCGATAGATAGTGAAGACACTGACCTTTTGCCTTATGTTATTTACGTACAAAGAAAGTAACGCTTTCGTTTGAAGACCTTCTTTGCGGTATGAAATTGACAATTCAAGCAACTAGTTATTGTTAGCGAGATTACAACCTGATAATTTAAAAACTTAAAATGTTTTAATTCTGTCAAAGTACGAGCAGATCGTAGGTTTGTTCGAACCCGCAGTTCTGAGCAATTCTAGAACTAACGCGCGCAACGGTGCTGGTTGAAATTGTAATGAAAACGACTGCTTACTATTAAATACTAATTGAAAGTGGGGCCCCCGAAAATAGGATAAAATAAATATTAAATTTTATTAAACTACTAACATTTATAACAAAAAGAAAATGTATAAATTAATCTGCTTAGAGCAACAGGTTTGAAACAAATGTGAACGTAGCTTTATCCACGACATAGAGGGAATTTATTACCCTTTACTCGACTTTTCGGGGAGTTGGAGTTCTTTAGAGCCAACCACCTATACTTAGACGCTGGTAACACGTCTTACCGCCCTGGTCGCTGGGAGAAGATTTTTTTAAATTTTACAACGCTACGGGTGACACAATCTTGGTTTTTGGTGCTTTATTCTTAAATGCGATTCATCTCTCGTCAATTACAACGCGCATAAAATATCATAAGAGAAAGATTCAATATATTTCTCTTACTCAAGCACTTGCCTAATTAATACATATAAAATATTTTTAAAGATACAGAGAAGAGTGAAGTTTGTACGTCACCTGCGAAACCAAAACGATTTATAGGAAAATATCGTCGTTTCTGATGAGAAAAAATTTCCCATAACGGTGACGTAAATACGTGTTTATCACCCAGCAAGAATGCTCTACGATCCAAAATACATTGGGTCGTTTAATTAAAGCAGTTGTTTCTCAGTAAACCTTTGAACATGGATTAGTGTTAGAGCTCTAGGTGTTGTTTTCATGGTATTAGAGGAATAATTAAATGCTAAATAATACAGGGGACTTTTGGATGAAGTACTAGTACCATCACGTGGAAATTGGTGAAAACTGTACTACATTTCAGCACGTAACATTGTTTACTCAATTTAATACTTTAGGATCTTATGTAATTGTTTTAAGCGGTTTTCTGCTTCTTTGTTGGCAGATTATGAATCAAATCTTTTAAAAGAATTTCTTCACAGACAACTGGTAAAAAAAAATAAGTATTTCAAGCGAATTAACAGAATACATAAATGAATCAAAATAAAAATATTTCAGTTCTTATATCAGTAATTAACATAAAAAAAATCCTAATAATTTTACCATTTCGTTAATGAACTTCCCAAAATAACAATCTATTGATCTATTGATGGATTCACCATTATAATCCTAAAACTGTAACGAATTTCAGTTTAGAAAATTAAACACCTTATTATTATATAACACTGATGGGAAATGTCTACGTGTACCTATAACGAATCTATTTTAGCAATTTCAAAACCTCCGTAACCATACCGTATTTGCTGAGGTCGTAGCTCACTGCGGGCCATTTTAATTACTCGCCTGCGGTATTGTGTACCGCTGAACACCAAGTGAACCGCTGCTTAAACCTTATCTCTGTCCTACGCGCTCTACCATATATCATCGGCGACAAGCAATGAGCTTTTCGAAAACGCAACGATTTATGGCAGATTATTAAAATTAGTTTAATGAACTTGGCCGCGCGTAGGCAGATCATAGTTTTCATTCGATCGCCGATAATGAGCTAGGTTTGTAATTTATTATCGGCTTCGGACGACTAACTGGACGATGTAATCAGCTTCTCTAGATTAATTTAAATATGTCCTGGATTTAAAATTATATATGTAGGGAAGGGTGAGACACAAGGGACCCACTGTACAATATACAGAGTGTCCCCAGATGGAGTTAATAAGAAGAAAACATTTTTATTTTTTTTACAACGAATGTGAGAAGTTCTGCTTTTTTGCTTTGGTTGGCAAATCACTCCTGAGAAAAAGGGATGGGGAGATTTGGTCCAATTAATTTTCCTGCTGGATCTCCTGATCTCGCACCGATGGTTTTTTTCCTGTGGAATGTTTTAAAACCGAAGGCTTATGCAGATGACCTACTTGCATGAAGGCGAAAAATTGACAGCACGAATACAGAACGCGGTGAATGAAATAAATGTATCAGCAACGATTCGTGGAGTCTACGGTGGGACTAATGTGTGGAAGTCGGAATAATAATTTTCGAAAACATGATTATTATGTTCATCCCTTAGTTGGCATCTTGTTCTGCAAAATAGGCATTTACGAATCTTATTTGATAAAAATCTCTTTCCTCCGAGCGAAAATTTGAGCCTAGGAAATAAAAAACGCTCACTAGGAGCAGAATTCGCTTCCTTGTTAAACTATATTCGCTCTAAATCCCCGATCAGTTAATTTAAACTTGAACTTCCTCTAGTGCAATCAGCCCTTAGTAAAGATAAAAGAGTAACTACACATCATTGGCTTTGTACCAACAACAAATCTGAAGCTAAATTTGCTGATGTGTACCGAGCGATTTCATATCAAATGCGCTTTTAATTTTCGTTTTTATAGCACAGTCGATTGCGAATTCGCAGAATTTAATTTCCCGTCAGCAGTAGGCGAAACTCAATTCTGCTCGGTGAACTGTGAAGGGTATAATGTACGGTGCTCGACAACCAAGACGGCCGATGTTATTTCCATCCTGCTAACACAAAACTGAATCGATAATGTATATTTTATCAATTATTCCTAAACCTTTGCACGTTGAATTAATTAGTCTTTTCCTCCGGTGTTTTTTCGGTTGCACTAAAATTCAGAAAAATTATTGCTATTCATAAGCAGGATGGCTTTTAGTTGGCCTCGCAGAGAGTCAACACAAATTATTTATATGTTTTCTACTGCTTCTGATTCCATTGCTAAAAAAAAAAACAAACAAACACATAGTCCTATTTGAGATAAGGAAGTTGCTGATACCGGAAGTCCAATTGAATTACTGATAGCACAAAAAATAGAAATCGACTTGGTTCTTTTTCTAAAAACGCCAGTTCCCACCGTTAGCATGAGGGAGGAATACTATGGGACCTCACTGTTATATCCAGAATGCGAATATCTGCAGGTACACATCGGACGGGTGAAACAACAAAAGAACGTGTCACGGGACATACATCCGCGACAAAAGTTATATTGCGATTACGCACTCATTTTGGAAATCGTTCCGTTGCGAAGAGGTAGTGTTTCAGTTATGGTCATCAACAGTTAATCCCAAAAATTTAAGTTCAGAAGTATGTTGTATTTCGATGTTGTTTGTAAAAATATGACTGCATTGTAATTTGTATTGTGTTGTTAACATTATGGAAGATAAGATACTTGGTTTTCTGAGCATTGAGAAACAATTTGCTATGTAAAAACCGAACCAACCCTTTAATTTTCTGAAATAATAAATTGATCTTGTTTTCGCACTACAAGATGCAACCGCGCTAATGTCGCCTGCATACATTGTTAAATTACATCTCGGTAAAAAACATCAGTTAGATCTTTAACAAAAAGTTCAAATAGCACAAGGCCTAAAATACTACCTTGTGGAATGCGTCTTTCCACTGATAAACCAAAAGATTTTACTGAACCTATACTATGATCAGATTGATAACCAAAAAATAATGTTAAAGTAGGTAGTGGTATTGATATGAATCATTTACGACAAAAGCAATGCAAGTGGAGAAAAAACACACTACTCAAGAACATGTTTCTGCGTATCCGACGTCATCAGTGTGTTTCCGAGAGTGTTTTTACTGCACCTTGCACCGCAGTTTATTCCATATTCATTGGAATCGACGAGCCAGACATGTCTTGCCGCCCTCTAGTACCAAGAAAAGCCTGCCGTTTAGAAACCGGGTAACTGTTCCTCAAACCATCCCTCGTGTTAAATAGCTCTTAGAGTGCGTAACACGAGAAAGAGAGAGCGCAGAAGCGCTTTGAGAAACTGCACAAGTAAACGATTACCACAAGCTTACCATGACGTAGCAGCACAGAGAGGATGAAAAATTAACCTATTCAACATAACGCACTTAAAGATTTTTTTTAACTAGAAAATAACCTCGTATTTCTACCGCGTAAAATTTTGATCGCACCAATGAATAAAAAAAATGAATAAAACCAAGAATTCCAACCGTACACCTGACTCTTGTCCAATTATGCGTAAGCAAATTATAAGAAGTCAACGGATGCAGTTTTAGTGGATTTGTTGATTCGATAACCTTATTGGCGATTTGAAGGTGGTTTATATTTCTCCAGAAAGTCGATTGTTCTGGTACGTACAACAGATCCAATAATTTTTGAAAAAATATTCAAAATGGAAGGAGGTCTATAATTTATAATACTAAACAGGAACAACTTTTGCGATTTTAAATGAACAAGGAAAAGTGCCGACCGCGACAGATCTATTCAGAGATGTAAATGAAGAATTTATGACTTCGCTCGCGACGTATTTTATCGTCTTGACGCGAGTAAAGTACTATTTTTTAACCTTTTAATTGATACATAAATCTCCTGAACACTAATCGGGTTAAATACGACACTATTTGGGCTATAAGAAGTAGTTGTGCATGTCAAACTCCGCAAAGTTTCAAACATCATATATAAGCGTGCCAGCTCATTAAAAGTAAACAATCTTGAATTGATTTAATTTTTTTACTAATTTTTTTCGACGCGTCCAGCCTTCTTTGGGCATTACAAATTTAATAAGCTATGTTATCAAGACGTGACATTACATTTTCGGATTTCTGGAACTCAGTTCCACGTGGATATGTCCACATCACGTTTTAATTAAGTTATTACAATTTTAACGTCTGCCTCTGCCCGAAACCGATCGCATAGAAAGAGATACTTTAATTACATTCACAAATATGTCTAATAAGCTATCATCGTCGTGAATGACTCCGCATATATGCATATGTAATCGCTTTTTTCTGTAATTTTGATTAATTCGTTTCTAGGAAGCCCTCACGAAAACATAAACATAACATACTTGAAACATCAGCACCAACATTTTAATTCCCTATATTTTTTTGGAAAAGCAATAAAACATTTAATTATCCTGTACATACATATGCATATGCATAATATGATAATTTTAATACGATCGATAATCTTCCATCGCATCTAATTTAAGAACGAATCAAGAGGTCTACGAACGCGGGCAATATGGGGGCTTTAGATTGTCATTTGTTTATGAAAAGTTAATCTTTAATAATATTTCGCGTTATCTCCCTCAAATTGAGTTGTTATATATATTAGGATGATATTTTGCAACGTCCGTACGCACAAAAAAACATATCGTAATTAGAAAGATACGTTTCTCTACTAATCGCATCGCTACCAAATTAAATATCGCGTTTGACGCGATAATACGTTAATCGAGAATCGAAAATCAAAAAGGAATATTGACAGCTTCGTATCAAGGATTGTATTTGTTTTGTGTTTTTATTGTTTCGTTGTTCCATTATTATTTTTTTTTTGTCGTTGAAAGATGAATTTCTACCACAAATTGAGGTCTATTAAGCTAAAATGAGACTTAAAGAACTAAGTGCTCTTATTATTTTCTATATCCGCTTAGAGTTTAATTAATTATGTGTAATTTGTTTGTTTTATTCTATTTAAATGTTTCTACTTTTATTTTGCCACCAAATAGTTAATAATTGTAACTAGAGAGATTTAATCTGAATAATACGCTAATATGCTCTCATTTTTTTTTCTTTTGTTTGGAAAACAAGTTACTGGGTTGCCAAACCTTCGACGTCACAACAATTCGTTTAATTCCTCCTAAATACACGACCGACTAGATTACTAGGCGTGTAGGTCAGAACTTAATGGTGATGATGACATAGCGCGGGAAAAAAACGCGGCAATTTATCTGATGGGTAATCCAACTGACATCTGATAGTAATTCTAATAATGTTGATGTGTAATACAAATCCTATCCGCCGATAAAATTAGCGTGCTTTCATTAATGTAATTAGAAGGTATTTATTAATCCAAGATCAAAAAAAAAATTGACAAAAAACAGGAGCGTGTTGCGCGAAAGATTCACACGATTTTATCTTTATCTACTACAACGTTTGCGGACTTCTTTAGAAAGAGAGAAAATATGAAAGAAAGGCTCCTGCTTAAAATGGTAAAATATAGGCGTGCGCCACTTTCTGTTATATAAGAATAAATTTGCTTATTGTATAAGTTACACTTCCACCTCTTTTCCGCAATAGTACAAGTAATCGTAGTTCTTTTCAGGGTATTTCAGCAAGCATTAAAGTATCGGTACATGCAGCACCACATAAATTCCTTGATTAATTCGATACAATTGTTTCGAATTAATGAAATAATTTATGTGATGCGGAGTGTACCGATCCTTCAATGTTTTACATTTTGTAATGTACAATGTTTAACCCCCTTTCTTTTACGTATAGAATCATGAACGTTTGCTAGGATTATTGGCGTGGAATGTACGTAAACACATAAATCGGTATATAATACCGCGTTTATAATTCTTAAAATATTTCGTAAGGACAAACAAAACATGGTGGTAATCTAGGTTATCTACTACGTTTCTAAAGCGGTTTATAGGTTAGTCATTTGAAATATTTTGTTGGCAGTGCTAAAGATAAAATAAATAACCAGGTTAGGAAAAGGTTTTTTACGTAGTAAATTTTCTAATGTACCAACGAGGAAAATATAAGACATTTGTTAAAAGAAAATCAATTTCATTGGAAGACGACGAAAAATACGATTTATAAATTCAAATTTTGTTAAAATGGAAATACATACGCCCTACTATACATAATTCAATTATGTCAATTTCAATCCCACAATTTTGTTTTTCAAATTTTCTATATTTGGATATTTTTTAGTTTTCATTAATAAAAATGCTGAATCATTGACATATGCAAAGATAATTTTAAAATATTTACTGATTTTTAAAATACTGATTTTGTTGTACCATTAAATACTCAAAATTTATTAAAACTTCTTGAAATCAACAAATTTTTGTATTTTAAAAGGGCAAGAACAAATCATACATCTTTTCTTGATATCATCTTGAAAACAAATCTCCAAAACAGCCTCTATTTCATAGTATTACTTTAATTTCTTCGCCTTAGACCATAAACATAACGTTAAAATAACTAAAAAATATAAAACAGGCTTCTAAGTAAGCTCGAACAAATAACTTTGCTCATTCCAAGTAAATAACTATAAATACATTGACCCAATACCTATCTAGAAATACCTAATACGTATTCAGAAATGGTAGCGGATCTTGGGTCATTTACAATGGAGAGTGCAGATATTGGAACACATGTGTATTAATATTTATTTAAATATTGCATGTATTGGTCATATAAATTTATATTTTTTTTTGCAATAATGCATGATCAAACAACGTTTGTAAAAAAAAAAAAACGAACAATTTAAGTAGAAAACTTTCATGCTACGAAAGCTTACCTTGTGTATCATATGAGGCAACATACAAAAGAAATACGCGACGAATAGAGAACTTGCTGCTTTTTTGAAGTCGGTAGGTGTACATACATAAAATGTTGCTCTTTCATACGAAATAGATTCTGTTAATAGTGTGTAATGGTACGAAGGCCCCCAAATCGTCGCCCCCCCTTTTTGAGGGCTCTATGAGCGCCTGATCTACGCCATTGTATAAATATGCCTTTTAAAAAATTAAATTCGTAAAAACTCTTCATTAATTCCTTTTTGAGGATTCGCGTTTAATTAAAAAAATGCTGCGTTTGGCAATTTGACAGTGCCACATTCAACTATAGCGTTGGAGTAGTTTCCGACCGGCCAGTATAAAAAAATGCATTTATAAACGCACATCTTACGCTAATACGAGAGCCATCTGAAAAGTTTCAAGCCTCACTGTTAGATAAGATGGCGTTACTCGTTAAAAGTATTAATCGCGTATGCGTTAAAAGATACTTTTTAACAATTTCAACCAAGTTGGACGTTCATTTGTTGTTTAACAGTAGTCTATGTCAGTGTTTCTGTAACAATGGAAAAAATGAACATCGAACACATTTGAACGACAATACGCCTACGCAAATTAAAAAAGCCGAGATGAGCGTTGTTTACCGGAACTCTACACCATCATATGCCACAGTGAAATTTTGGGCGGTTGATTTAAACCAGGTTGACGATAAAGTTCGAGATGGCCAGAAACTGCAACTACAATCGATAACATCAAAGAAGTTCTTGAAATGGTGCTGGACGACCAACGAATTGGTTAGAGATTGCATCTCAACTGAACGTGTTAGTCGTATGTTGGCTGCAAAATCCACTGCGTCGCACTTCAGTGATCGCCGTGGCAAAAGTAGGTTGCCCACTCAATTCGCCAAACGTGGCCCCAAACGACATTTTTTCCTAAGCCCGAAGTTTCACTCCAAGGATTTTCATGGAATGAGGAGGCCAAGTACATGTTGAGAAATAAAACTGAATTTGACAAAAAAATTTGAATTTATTTCAGGGATAGGTACTGGTTCCCGTATAATTTATGACAGCTAACGATAACTGCCGACAAGCTGCAAATTTGCACGCCCATCTCAGTATCTTGGCTAAAGGTAACAATTTTATAAAATAATAATAATATAATGATAGGATAAAACTGTGGCGTGTAAAGATATTGCAAAAATTGAGTCCTCTTTTTTAATTTTCTTCTGAATTTAGTGGAATATGAACTTATACCCAACGATCGACGCTGATTTAAAGAAATACTCTTTTGTGATTATAAATTTATCTACAATTTAATGAACTATAAAAAAAATGTTACAACTAAATATTTTTGAAAGTATTCTATTGTAAAATTGAGGGCCTGTATGAAAACACATGTTTGTACAGTTTATGTGCGATAAAGCAAAAATAACCCATTAAAAAATATCAATTGCTACTATAACAAACAGAAACAGTGTTCATTCTTCAGCGGCATGCTAAACTTAAATGAATTGCAATTTTTTTTAATATGGATAAGTTCAAAGATGATGCCACCGTTAGTTTCAGTTTGTTCGAAATATCGGAAAGTGCTTAACTTAATTTATTTAAGTTAGCTTTAGGATTGCTTGAAAAAAATCATTTTTCAGGTGTTATAATAAATTAACGGCGACATCCCAAATGTCATGTTTTTACAAAAATAAACTTAAATGTTAATTACAATCTTGCTGCGTACTACATAAATCAGTTTTTCCTCGTTCAGATTTGAATCTGGATACGAAGCAAGCCTTCCAGGCACAGGCACAGTTGCTATTTTCGGTAATTTGCTTATTTTTTGCAAGGTGAAACTGAACTGGGGTTCGGAGTAAAATTATTTTTCAAGGGATAAACGGATAAATTACGAGGGTAACGTGCTCTTGCTCTGGATCTTCGTGCAATTACATTTTACAACGGCTTATTGTAAAAGTATCTGGAGAGCCTTAAAAGATTATAGGAGGAAATAGATATTCCCACGTTCTTTAACGGAATATGAATACATAAGAGGGTACAATTTAATTTAATAATGAATATTGAATTATTATTTTATATTTTAGACATATTTTCTTTAGTAATACATTTTTATACTAAATCAATTAAATTATTTATTTGACTTATTATAATAATATAATAATACAGATACTTACTGCAAACATGCGAAATTATAATAAAATATGTCAATAATATACAAAATGCATAAATATGGTTTTTAAACATTTGTACTTTAAACTGGACAAAGAGAATAAATCATCTTTCATAATAAACTGCAGTGGTCCACTAATAAAAAATCGCTAAAAATTAATACAAAATATTTTTTTATAAATTAATTGATTAATTGATCACTTTTAGTTTGTTATTATATTTATTTATCGCATAAAATAAATTTATTTTTTCTTAGTTGTTGGAATATCTCACCTAAGACGAGAAGTTAACATTCACATTTGGCATTACTTCACATCTGTTAGTTTGTTGCCGAGTTAAAACTACGCTTACGTTGCTTAAAGTTCTAAAAATGCCACGTCTAGGCAAAGATATTATGAACAGTGCTTTAAATAGATATTCGCAGAGAAAAGTAGCTAGAATCTACAATATGTCTTACAGTGTCATTAATAGAGTGGTACTACGATTCCGTAGAAGTAGTAGTGTAAGAATTAGTCACAGAAAAGGTCGTGGGAGGAGAACAACTCCTGTACAAGATCAGGATTTAAGACTGCAAATCAGACGAAATAGCGTTCAATTGCCTAGCACATTGAATGACGATCTTCGTGCAGCTATGGGAGAAGTTGTATCTAATCTGACAGTTAGAAGAAGGGCGCACGAATTTGATTTGAGAATTACAAGAAGGTCCGGGCCATATGTCCGCTATTCACGAGGCACTAGAGGATTACTAGGGGGCAGTAGGTTCATGCGGAAAATCCCTTTTCCCTGATGAGTGCAGATTTACTCTATATTATTCTGATAGCAGAGTTTTATAAGAAAGGCATCTTGAAAGAAACATGACTTCAAGTGCGCCATTTGGAGACACCGAGCCGGTGGCCGGAACGACGTCATTGTTTGCACCAATATTATTGAAAGATTCATATGGCCCTCTAAATCTCTAGATCACAACATTTTTGGAACAAACTTGATCGACAGCTGAGATCTCGTCCTGTTCCTCCCATAACACTGGATGAATTTGCAGAAACGGTGCAACAAAAATGAGAAGGAATTCCGCAATGAATTATCAATACGCTAGTAGATAGCACGGACGGAAGATGCTTAGTGTCATAAGCTCGAAAAGATCCCATGAAATATTAAAATTAAAGTTGCCACAGTTGTTAATTATTAACAATTTATTAATTATTATCATTAAGTTATTATTTAAATAGTTCTAAACAGTTTTAAAAATTCATATTTGCTTATGTTTCTGCCATCTTTTGTCTTTTTTGTAACAAATGATTTTTCATTAATTTTTTATGAGTAGAGAAGCTAAATAATTGTCTCAACTAGAAAATTTACTTAGAAACACAACTTAGAAAAAGGAAATAATTACCAAGCATTTTTTAGGTAAAGAATATTTCGCATTATTCTGTATAACATTTTCTTTTATCAAAGCGAATATTTTTTGTTAATTAACACTTACGTCTAATGTATTTTGTTCCAACATAGATGTACTTAATCTTATTAAACTTGGGTTCCGCGAAGAAAAGAAATTCTTTTCAAGTTTCATGGCTAAAAAATGCTTGCAAACCGCTGCATTAATAGTGCTGTAGGAATTGATCAATAAGCATTATTTTCAAAAATTTCTTTAAAAATCCGCTGTAATAGCAACTTCTACCATTTTTTTTTTTATATATAAATTCCCAAAATTTTTCGATTTCACTTACCTTTATTCTGATCATAGGATCCTTCACCGTTCTTCATACTCGTCTCCATATCCGGTTTTTGCGTTGTCGTAGTAACAGCTCTCCTTCTGGACGGCCGTCTTTTGTTTTTCATAGTTCCATAACAAAATTCGGGGAAGAACCAATTTCAATTCAAAGTCCTCTAGTCCTCTTCCGCTAGGATGAAGGAAAAAACCGCAAAAACACTCATGAAAAATAAAAATTGCTTGCTCATAAGTAATTGCGAAACAAGACCCGAAACTAAAAAAACAGCCACTTCCTTTCGCCAAAACTTTCTCAGGAAAAAGTCCTCGAATAAATAGAACAAGGTAGGCGTCGGAAAATAGATGAAAAAGAATGAAACAAGAGGCGATCGCGATTCTAAAACACGTGCGTATCGCGAGAGGAACCAAACAGGTGCGTTCGTGTAAGTCTCGCTGCTCCAGCGTTCGAGCTTTTCGCCGAAAGCTTTTCAAACGGAGAACGTCCTGAAAGCTACTGAAGGATCGTCGAAGTTCACCCTTCTCGATACGCTCGGCACACGCCGATATATCGGTCACTCCCACCAATCTCAGATCTCTCGAATCACGGCCGCCCGCTACTATTGCGACGGTACGATGTGTGTCTTGTATGTCCGCGGCATCTAAACAGAACAAACGAGTTACGATCGTCCGAAACAGCGCGAAGGAGTTGGTGGTAAGCGGAACAGAGAGAATATATAAACAAATGCGTGCCTATCGCGGCTCGCTAAGATCTACCTATCTATGTTAATGTAAACAATAGATGAATAGAAGATTCGGAGTGCACAAGTAAATGTTAATAAATGCGACGCCTAACAACATATTTTCTGCAATAGTAAAATTTGTTATTGCGATAAAAGTTTTGTTTCAACATAAGGGAAGGGTTGCCAAAAATGTGCTTTCAACTGAACACCATGAACCTATGGAAATCTGATGCTGATATTGACGCTATAAGTCCTATGTGAATGGAGTTAGCTTGTTGTTTTTTAGTACCAAAGAAAAGAAATTTTCATTGATTGAATATTAGTTTGCACTGTTGCAACCACAAATGCATTCAACCGGCTACCAATACGAATCCTAATCTAACTACAGCATCCGCTTTAACTTCCGTAGCAACTCGGCCATGTAAAGAACCGGCCTGTTTTTGATTCAGTAGATCGCGATCTGAAGAAAACGTGATTTTACCATAAGTCTCCATGCATAATATATTAAGAAAACCAAGAAAAGCTGCAAAATTGACACATGTAAGATGCGTCAATTTTACGGCCAATAGTTCAAAAAAGCTTCGACAAGCGCTTTCTACTTCTTCAAAATTGCGACACCAAAAGCAACGTACCCTCGAACGAAACAACCTATTATCCGACGAAGCAATATCCAGACTGTACGGGGGCATAAATAGGCGTTTACCCATAAAACCCTGCAGCTTCACCACCCAGTCTCCGGCTGGTTACAGTCAGAATAACGGGCGTGAGGGTGGAAATATACATAATGAAGGAGGTAGCGTTTTGCTGCGCTTAGCTAGTTGAGGAATCCTTCATCCTAATGCCTGAACTCTAAGGTCGTGGTTTGGCTCAATCCTAGGTTTTCGGGGTAACCTTAACGTTTTAGATAGAAATAATAAGGTTAAATTAATTTTATTACTGGTTGTGCTGAAGCTCAGTTACTTTCTATAAGTAACTGAGTCATGTAATTGAAGTCTTTATTAGAACATTTGGAGACTCCTGATGAACCTCAATACCAATCTATTTTCTTCCTTTAATTTAGTTGATATTACGAATGGCCTATTAAAATGTTGATGCTAATACTTTTGCATAGTGTGTGTTAAGTCGTCTCCGGAACTTCTTGTCGTAAGCGATACCATCAGTTTTTCTAGTTGGTATTTTACCTGACCTGTCAGTAAACCTACCATATTGTAAGATCTTCTTTGATGAAATATAGCATCGTCTTTGGCAAATTTGAGATATGCAAAATACTTTCGACCAAAACTCTAACTGAAACCCTTATCAGTTTTATGCGGTTAAGGAAATACTTCTACGGAATTGGTCTCGTCGAACAGGAGAAGTGTTGAGTGTGACCGGAAGAAGACGAGACCATCGACTACATTTTTGAATCAGATTTGTTTCTGTATGGGAAAGTGTTTCAGACATGAGAAAGTTTGCAAAAGGCTGATTAAATTTCTGGAGTTCACCAGAGAGATAGGTCTAATAGGATTATTTACCCGGAAAATATAGCTCAATTTCCTGTATTTCTTAATAAATTTAATTATAAACACATTTCCATAAGACTGCACTGAAAATAACATTAAAACTATTATGGAATCGTTAAATCTTTTAGATCTTACCGCTCGCGAAAGCATCGGCGTCAACATTAACTTAGACACAAATTAAAACATAATGTCAATAATATTACGTTATG
The DNA here is from genome assembly GCA_902654985.2 of Oryctes borbonicus. Classification (NCBI taxonomy): domain Eukaryota; kingdom Metazoa; phylum Arthropoda; class Insecta; order Coleoptera; family Scarabaeidae; genus Oryctes; species Oryctes borbonicus. Next base: position 7,932,689 of record LR736864.1, on the reverse strand, counting down.
ACTTCATAAAATATCGATAAAACCCGTAACTAACGTTTACGGTTGATTAATTTTTTTACAGAACCAGCTACAATTTTCGTAGAGGCTGTAAATATTGTTATGACGATGCGTCTGGGCCGGTAATCCTCTTCCTATTCGCTCTGCTCGATTTTTATTTTTATTTCACAAGATTTACATGTCTGTACAATTAATTACCCAGCTTCAATAAAAAATTGTCGATGGAAAAAAAAACGATATTTCTATTGCCCGTTTACGTAATCCACTCTACTTGTACACGTGAGGTTGATTCCGATTCGCGATAACGCAACAATTATAATTTATTAGCTTATTATTTTGTTTTCGCTGCTATAGTTATTGAGAGCATTAAAAGAACAATACGCTTAATATATAATACATAATGATAAATAAAAAGTCAGTCTGTTTGGTGGATGAGTCATAAATTTTCGAATTATTCCGATATAATCGTGATCCTAATTAGTGATCAAGAGTATGAGCATGATCCACGATATCACTGTAACAAGTGATGGTACATTATACGTGGGACGACAAGCTGCCTGAAACCAGATGAAGCGATTTGATCGATTTATTACAGGGTATAATTGCGTAATACCGCCGAGTTTTTCAATTGTGTGCCTATTGATTAATATCTAAGTAATTTTAATTTGTCAGGTATCGTACGAGCGCCTTAAAACGTAAAATTACGTGATACAACAACGAATGACTTCAAGGTTGGATACATTTATCGTTATTTACATCTCAAAGCTTGAATCACACATATTGAATGCTAGCAAAGATTCACGTTAAACCCTTTTAAAGATAATTAATAGAAACAAACAAAAACAGCAGCACAAACATAAACAAATATGAGGAGATTTTATTTACAAAGAACACTGGTAAAACGATGCTCGTGAATTTAAATGTGCGCTTATCAATCAACTTACGAAGGTAGTCTGAAAATTTTCAGGCATCCACATGAAGATGGCGCTACTCGTAAAAAATGTAATTGCGCATGCGTTGAAAAGTACTTTGAACATTTAAGCGAAATAAATCGAAGTTTTGGCGTCGACTAGAATGATATATTTTTCTAAATTGTTCGTTGTAAATTAATTTCGTTGGCCAGTACTGCCGGCGCTCTCTGCCTATCTCCTACGTGGCGAGTTACACACATGCGAGACGAGAACGTAACGCCAATGCCAAACTGCACGCAACGTCGCCACTCTACTAATAACTGTAGATGAAGCTTGAATACACCAGACACTCCTGAAGATGAGGCAAAGTCGAAGCAATAGATCGCGACGGATGGAGTGGTCATAGAGCTGCATTAGTCAACTGTCTTGAAAAAAGAACACCGATAAGGGGGCCAAATTTTTGTGTCATTGACGAGCTGAAGGCAGGAATTACGGAAAAACGGTAGCAACGAAAACATACTTCGGTGGTCGCTATGACGAAAATTTACAAATTGGGCTCACCCTATTTACTGGATTTGGCCCCCAACCAACTTTTCATTGTTTCCTAGGCTCAAAGTTTCGCTCGGAAAACAGAAAACTAACATCGCCATTGCAGCGAGGAAAGAAGAAACAAACTGGTTGATCATTTAGTCCAATATAGTGTAGAATTTCCATAGTTCAGCATATTAAATACCAAATCAACCAAAATAATTATAAGAATTCATGGTGTATTTTTTATACATTTCCTATTTTTATTTTCTCCTAACTTTTTACTACTAAAACAATGACGCATATAACCTTGACACGAGATTAAGTAAACACAAACATATAGTACTAAGCGTTAAGATAATCTATTAGATATCTTATAGATACAGAGATGGATTAGCACCTGCGTAAGAAGTAGTGTAGAAATAAAGATCCTTATCATAGGATGGAGATCCTTTAAGGAATCAGAACTTAACTTGGCGGCAATATACAAACAAATTGGAACGTGCTAACATCGTAAAAGAGAAAATTATATGAGATGATTATGTCAGCGAAAACATATTAATCCCTGGTTATTTTTAGCTGGTGACATTGACAAACAAATATAATATATATGCAACCTCAAAATACTATTCGTTCGTAGTAATTCGCACACTGGCAAACACATGTCATATATTTAGCGCATTTTTTATAAAGTCCCTGATCTTCCGCTCATAAATTAGGATTAGAAGAAGTATGGAAAATATGTAATATTAAGCTGTGAATAATTCTTTTGATCTATTGCACGTTAAGACGATATCATTTTAAGAGATAAGTAAGAAATGTAATTCGACAATGCTAGGAATCTAATACGACGTTTGGATAAATATAAGGTTATCAATTTCGTTAAACTGTAATACAAAAAAAAAACAAATTTAAACAACTTTTTATTTTAAATGAAGGTTACGACCTTCATATATATTTTTTTTAATTCGCTTTAATATAATAATAATGCTTCGAATCCCTCGTGTATTTCCGTTGCATATCGGGCACATTATTCGAAGAATTATACAAAGTGATGGATATCTCTTGGTGAAACATATTTCTTTTTCTAACATGTTACTTTGATTGTGTACATTTATATTACTTGAGAAAAAAATACATCAGAAAATCGACAGAAATTAACCTCTCTCTAAGATCTTCTACGCTGCATTGGACTTAATAGTCTCGAGTAGCGGCTACTCTTACCCGGGAGAGCGGGAGACGAACGCAGAAGCGTCCCAGTTAATCCTAATGGATCATCAGATGCTAATCCTAGTTACTCATCTTCTAAGTGCGGACCCTCCATTATCAGGATTAGCGCAGGATTTTTGCAAGTTTCAATAGCCAAGTCGCGGAGACGTTCGGTCAACTGGCATTGTCTTAATGCAAAAAATTAACATACGGGTTGGTTACACAATTACCAAAGATTTTATTGTCCGACTGACCCCTATTTTATATCATACCAACAAATTGTAAAATTCGAAAATACCGTGTGTAACAGAATGCAGGGGCTTGAAATTTACTGAAAGGTTGTGTGGAAGACAGGAACTAATGGTAAATTCTTCCAAGACTAACTTTTTTCCGTTCAATCCAATCAGGGCCTTATAGACCAATAAATGAATGCTTGGGAGAAATTAAAGATTAAAGGATAATCCATTGGATCAATGATACAGATGTCTTGAGGATGGTGGCCACAAGAAAAAACAATTCTTTTCCCCTTTTTTTCTAACAAATGTTGTTTTGTTTTATCTATATACACCTCGTCGCATTGTTTACATGGTATTGATGACTATGAGCAAATCCGATTGTAGATTTGTGGACCGGCACCGCAACTGGTGACTGTCCACTAAAGAAGCATTAAGACAAAATGGGATTCATACCTAAACCAGTATATAAAGGATACGGTGAAGAAGAGAAAACTCCTCTACACCAAATAAGCCACTGCTTGCCAGGAAAGATCCTGAAAAATTCTTTGGAGAAAATTCTGGGCCTTATAAGAAGTTATTCGCAGTACAGGAAACCGCTGGGAACTACTTCGCTGAAATAATAGCAGCCCCTGTTTTAAGATTCTATTTTGCACTTTAGCGGCACAAAGAGAAATAATTTAATCACATGTTTGCCCGTACTTAAACATAAATTTTAGTTTAGCAGTATCCATCTCGACTAAGTTGGCCATGTATACGACATGCGAATCTAATCGATAACATATTGAAACTATTTTGATATTCAAGGAGAGAAAAAGATCACGTGCATGCAAAGCACTCCAATAGCATTGGATGACACGATGTCTCGTTATCGCTTGACAGGTGGATCCGCCACCATCAGAGTATCAAACACTCGTCCCTACAACTAGATTCTCCTAATGACAAATACACGATTCAGAATATTGAAAGAGATGACCCTTGTAAGGGTAACACAAACTGGAAGCTAGTCTAGTATCTAAATGATATTAAAATATAAGCACGGATCTTATTTTTTTCTGGTGTAGAAGCTAACGATGTATTGCAAATTAATACCTTTCCAAGATTTTAAGTAATATCAGCATTAGCATTTTTTAACAAAGACCATAGTAAGCTTCATTACTTTACTAATTTCACGTAAAAACTTCTTATAACTGGACCTATCATATTTTACAGATAATGTTGAAGAATGTTAGACAAATACATAAAAAATAATTAGTGTTTTTGTCAAGAAGCCAATTGTGGTGTGCGGTGTTATAATGTTTTCTTTTAATATACGTATACATATGAATGCATTGAAATGTATTATTCTGTTTGGAAATCTTATCAATTCTTTTGACATTGAGTTATTTCAAACGCAACGATTACCATTTTAATGCCTTTATTTTTAAAAGTCGTAAAATCTAATATCTTTCGGTATTAATGAGGGTACTTTAAGTGTCTTTTTTAAAATTTCTAGAGTGTTCTTCAATAAAAAAAATTCCCTCGCCCAAATGAATATCTTTTATCCATAACTCGGAGTTTATATTTACAAAGCAAAAAGTTTTCGTTAAGAAACAACGTTTTTGAGCAGCATTGTTTCAAATGTTCTTACAGTATAAGGAACAGAAATCTAAGTTGCCTTCCTAAATATTGATTAAATGTTGATGATAGTGGTCCTGCTTGCATTACTTAGTAAAAGGATATTTATTTAAGAGAAACATTTGTCATTACTCAATCGATCTAGAACCATATAAGGGATAAGTTTGGTTAAACGTTTTGTATCAACTCAAGCTGGAAAGATGTGCGGATTAGAGAGATTCAACAATTAATTGTGAATTGTAACTGCAAACCACAGAATTTCAACTAAATTCAATTCAACTAAACTCTACGACTTTATAAATTGATTTTCGACAATAGTTCAGAAGCTACAGAAAGTATTACAAACAGCTTTTTAACTACGAGGATAACCTGAAAAATTTCAAGCCTCAACACATCAAAAATATTCTGGTAGAGATACACACACTTGCCGATAGCGATAGCGATAAAAACCGGGTACAGTTTCCCAGTCGACTCCCGAGCAATTCCTGGACTGCTGAACTAAGGAAAATTCGACACTTGAGCGCTCTGGGTAGCTACGCCCGTAAATAATTCCTCAGGCTTACCATGATGTATTCAAAAGACATAAAAAAGTGCATATAAACAATAAAAAAAAAATAATGCTATTATAGCGGAATCACCCACAGCAAAAGCAATGCGATTGTTTCTCACATTGCAAACGCTAACCACCGGTTGCACATGCTTCCATAAACTCTCCCCTTAAAGCTCGTTGGACAATACACACTACGTATTGACCATAGCTTTGCTTTAGCAAAGTCTGGGATATGTATAATACGCACAATTGTGAAACATTCAGCCTCCAAGAGGCAGATTACGTTCGATTCAGGCATATACCAACACTCAACACGGCAACAAGCGCGGTCCTATCTGCGAAACAGGCAGTAAATTAAATCTCATAGCGCTGGCGGAGATAAGGATCTGGCGTATGCGAATATATGCTCAGATACTGGCATACAAACGTACGTTTATGCGAACGCAAACAACATTAATTGACAAAACAAAAATCCGCTTTAATTTATTTACCCTTTTCGGTGCTTGTCACAGGGAGGTCCGCGTAAATCGCGGGAGATTTATTGAAATACACCTAAAAGACGCGGTAGAGGTATGCGTGCGGCTTTGTACTCGCGTACGTCGTATATGTAGGTATTTGTTTTTATTGAGATTTTAATGTGCGATAGTGCGGCAGACGGAATTAAGTTGTCGCGGAAAATATTACGTTGGTTCGTCGTAATACTTTTCACTTACGTTTGAATTGCTTTCATTAAATCCGTGCAGATGGTTTGACGAAACATCTGGTGTTAAAACACTCGCAAGGGAACACGGGAATGTATTGCTCGTCGATTTAAGTAAAAATTTGGTAATTTCTTTAGGTGCCCAATCTACTTTTTCAGGGTGTAGGGGACCCTAAACGTAACTCCTTGCTATTTTGAAAATGATCTAGCTGTTATTGCAGAGACAACTTTATTTTTATAATAAATCTATTTCTCAAAATAAATATAAAAAATATGTAAATTTGTTGGTGCATTGCCTATTATAATTCTTTTTTTTTGCGAACATACATCCATAATAATCTGTTATAACATTTTTCACGTTGTTCACGGTTCTTCAAGCTATATAATTCCGTTAGTATTGTTGAAGATATCATTGTAAAGGCCTAACTTTCTGCCTTTCTAATTTGAGACACCACTGATTAATTTTGGAAATACATGAAACAACATTATTTCTAAGTTGATCAATTATTTTTATCATGAATACCAAAAGGAGCAAGGTGTAAAATCTGACATCTGCACACTAGAAAATCCCATCGTGGTACTCATTTATGCGCACGGTATACCAAAAAAAAATGACTGTTAAGGGGTTAGACCGCTCTAGAGGCAGAAGAAATATGTATATTTTTAGAAGTCCTTTTCAGCGGAGCAATGGAATAAATCGAAATTCTAAAAAGAGATCTTTATTATACAAATAATTAATTAAAAAAAAATTTTTTTCGAAGCGATAGATATCAAAATGTGTAACATTTCTCCCAAACTTTTATTTCTGGTCGGCAAACGTGCAGACTAGCAGCAATTTTGAAGTTATGATGAGAGTCTGAAATTTTTCCGATTATCTATGAAACTATGACGAGTATTAAGAGTACTTTGAATAACTTGCTAAGCGCTACTACTCGTTTGCGAAGACAACTCCTTGTCCTCCTACCTTGTTTCAAACGCAAAAGAATATTATTTGCTAAAAAAAAAATATATAAAAATTAGTTTGTGGCGAAATAATCCAATTCTATTGTTAAATTCTATGATTTAATCTGATACATATACGAAGGTCGCGTAAAAAATTTCCAACCTAATACACAAATAAATTTAGTTTTATTTCTCAACATAGTCTGCTTAAGTCTGTAGATTTTTCCCAACGATGATCCCATCACTGGGTTGGCATCTTGTTCTGGAAAATGGGTGGTTATGAATGTGAGATGGCCTTCGCATTCCATGAAAATCTCTGTATTCCGAGCGAAACTTTAACCATAAGAAACGAAAGAAAGTCGGTAGGGGGGCGGATCTGGTAAATAGGCTGAGTATTCTGTTTTCCTGCAATTTCTGCCTTCAGCTTGTCAACTAATTATGCGTAGTGTTATTGCTTTCCCCTTTTTAAGATAGCCTCACTACTCCATGACTCCTAGAAAACAGTCACCATCACTTTCTCTGCCAGTGGAGAAATCTTCGCCTTTTTGGGAGCCGATTCGCAATCCACTGTTTTGACCGTGCCTTGCATTCGAGGCGGTATTCATGTATAAAAATTTCATCTGCAATTATTAATGGACGCCAAAACCTCAACTTATTTGGCTTAAACTTAGCGGCAGTGAGTGGTGACGTAAACCAAGGAGCGCCAGCAACGATTAGACCACCACCGCTACTTCAACAAGGATTTGGAAATGTTTAGTTGAATACGTTTTAAGTCCTGAGTCAATAAGCGCTGTATTCAACGAGCGGTTAGCTTTTTCATCCTCATATCTGAATATATGTAAACGGGTTCTTTAAAGATGCCTAGTATTAAGTTCACTTACGTCAAATTACCCGTTTCGTCATAGGTTTTTCCTTTAAAATTCATATTGATTAGCATCTATGACGAGCACAACATACCTCACACGAAACAAGAGTATTAGACCGGATTGCTAAAAAGAAAGGCCCGTATAATTATAATTTTAATGTATTTTATATTAGATATTGTTTAGAAGGATAATAAGGGAGTTTGGTGAACTTTTCCCATGAAATTCCATGCAAATGATGGCGCAGAGTTCCTGTAAACAACGTCCATCTCGTGCCTTTTAAATGCAAAAATTTAACAAAGGCTCAATATTCGTTTTTTACAATTAACTTTGTATTAATTACAATGCATCGTATTTTATTTTATTCCAAACATTTTGAAGCAGACATGCGATTCATCTGGAGGTGCATTAAGATATCTTTACCTTATTCAGCAAAACCATGATTCCATTTTAAATAATAATAATACTTAAAGATATGAAATGACAACATAAGTGGATATTGAAGAAAAATAGACTTCGTGTATCTTAAAAACAAACGGTTTACAAACATTAGTGTAGATCTTCTTTTATTATTTTACGCGTGGTACTATGTATTGTAATTTTTCAATATCGCCCTGTGTACGGAAACCACTAAATTAAATTTCGACAGCCCATTTCCTTCTCTATCTTTTGGCACATCCTTTCTGTTACGAAAAACTAAGAAAAGGAACAAAAATCGATATTCCAGATGTCGTAATATCCGATAATACTTCATCATCTCAATAAAAAATGTACTTATATAAATGTAATATTTCTGCTCTAATAAGCGGGGTTTACGATTACTCCTTAACTTACTACGATGTAAATTTTATGTGTTTCAGTATTTCTAATATGAGATGGGAAAATCTTAATATTAACCATATTAAGATACGCCTAGGCGTTTTATTTAGAGGTGAACGTAGTAAATCCCAAATATTTTTTATAGATGCATTTCTTTATGTACGATATATCGAAAAAGCAAGAGTAATAATAATAATAAAAGTAAAAAAAAATATCCATAAAGCTTCTAGTTTGATCGGAATAATTTGTATGCACCAATAAAACTCCAATAAAATTTGGAATATAGGCGGTTGATTTTGAAACGAGTTGCTTTATATGTTTGTTCAAACTGTTATAGGAATACGAAGAAATACACTTAAAACCAAATACGCACAGCATCTAGAGTATACTTCGATAGAGAAGACGCTATTCGGTTAGAAGATTCTTCCGTAAACAACTGCAATAGATGGTAGCCCAACACAGAAAAAAAAATTATAGAATAACTTTTATAGAAAAAATCACTAATATCGTGCAAACTATTAAAAATATATCAAACTTTAATATGAATCTATGTGGAATTTCCCTTCCAATCCAATAGTGTGGTTAAAGATGCCATGGTTCATTTGAAAAAAATGATTTTTTTTTTAGTTGAAAATATCTACACATATTCGGAAATAGTTTACGAACACCTTGTATAAAATTTTGTAAGGATAAAGATAAGGTATGTCGTTCCACAAAAGTAACAATTATTTAATTTCAATAAGATTAGTCCAAATCCTAAAACTAATAATCATTAAAACTAACTAAAGTGAAATATCCTGCATACCACTTTGTTGAAAAGTCTTTATAATTTTGACATTTTAACAATATTTCGCTACGAGGAAAGATGAACAAATTCCAATGTGACAGTTAAGGAGGAAGCAGTTTTTCCCATTTATTTCTTCCCTTTCTCCGCAATAACCTTCTGGGGTTTTTGAACAGTGATAACCACAAACCTTCTTAATACCCGAATGCATGCCATGAGTCCAGACTGACGTGTTTTTAGATCCAATAAAATGTTAAATCCTTTCAAAGGATATTTGCCACTTTTGAAATATTAGTTTTTTAAGTAAGAAAATAGCCATTGTTACTATCAGCCCCTAGCAGTAAAGAGTGAGGCGCAAGTAATTATTTTCCAATTGCAAACGGTGACTCGTCAGTGTACCGTGACCCACAAAGAAAATTTGATCCTAGCAAGACTCGAACACACAGCGCCTAACTCTTATTATGTTCAACTACCCAGCGTCCTCGCATCTTATGTAAATTCCTAAATATTTTATTACATCAACGTGTTGTAGCAACTTACCCTTACAAAAAAATTAGAGGAGGATCATGAGATAAGCGCCTTCTATTACTAAAAGGCGCTGATTTTTGATTTAGAGGGAGATAGGTTCAGCCCGTGATCTTCACACCAAGCACCAATTGGTCCAGCGCCACATTTAAAGTACTTGGGAACCCTAGGGTTCCCAAGAGTGTCGTTAAAAAAATCAGCTTAAAATAGAACCGAAAACTTTGTAATTTTGATTTGACCTCTAAGGGACAAATACATTCAAGAACGAGGAAGGCGAACTTTTCCTAGACATCCACTTGCTTAACATACACGCCAGCCCTATTTCAGCAATGAAGATAAAATTTCTAATTGGGTGTATGAAGAAGCAATGTATTGATAAATTTTAAGAGAACGTAATAGATAATTTAAATTGTCTTTGTAATAAGAAATAAAACATTTGCCTTTCGGTAGTTTTTCATTGTTGTGACATGTTTCGTGACTTTCTGATTTTGACGAGGAAAGCACTAATCTTATTACAAAACGGACCATTTCTTATGAGAAACACGGTATGCTAACATTGAGTTCAACAGGATAAAAGTAATACACCTTTAATATAATTTCAATAAAGATCATCTTCATAATACAATTATTAGATTCGGTTTAATTTATTCTACTCTCAGACTGACCAACCTAATTAAGAACAGCGCCGATAAATTCACCGCAACAAAATTTTATCTTTACGCTAATATACAGTCGTACCTACGTATTGTAATTATAAATTTCTATGCATATTAGCTTAATAAACAGATAAGTATAGCGACATCTGCCCTGTATAACATGCAATCAGAAAGTTTTTAATTCGTTAAAAGCAAATTCTTCTCTAGTTCCATCCGATCTTGGATCTTTATTATTTAGATGTTTTCAGCAATTTGTCTAGGAAAGAACATAAAAAATGGAATCAGAATTTAAAGACGTAGTAAATTCCTTGGGTATACTTCTGTATCGAAGTTGAAGAACGATGCGGAAAGAATTATAAATATTTATAAAATCATCTAGATAAAATTATTGCTCATTTCCCGCTTACATAAAGCTTGCAAAGCTACTTGAAACTTCATTGGAAATATGAAATTGATTTGATTAGCAAAGTTAATGAACGACATATTTCAATCAAAAATAACATCATGTTATTTTTGATTGAAATATGTAAACAAAAAATGGCGTTGCCATGTAGCAAATGTATCTATTACTGTGCGAACACTTTGTATTTGAGTTGGTAATTTAAAATTGGCAAGTATCTTATATAATGTTTACACCTCCAAAGTGGCGTACTGATAATACTTCCTTTTATAGAGATATCTTAATGGAGGCCAGACGAAAGGGAACGTCGCGATATTCAATTTTCTGCTGAAAGGCCTGTGTACCGAGCCGTGGGAGTTGTGGTATAGAACGCTATACCATATGGGAGTAAGTCCCAGTTAGTGTTCGTCCAAGGGCGAAGGCACCATGAACGCCTAGAGTAACTTCGTTGAAGTGGTGGAACCCTATCTTCTTCCATATTTTTAGCAGCTCAAACCAACTTTTCCAGCAGAAAAACGCCCGTCCTCACAAAACTACGAAACTCAGCGAATTTTTTGTAAACATTGGAAACTCTCTGGCATGAATTGTAAGTTGCTTGGAACACCATAGCCCACAAGGACATCGACCAGTGCTGAGCTAATACCACAAAAAGTGAGGGAGTGTAGAACTAATAGGAGGGAGGCCAACACATTATTAATAAAAATAAAATTAAATTGTGTTATTCTTTTATTTTTTTAATTATAATCAAGTATTACCTTTGAGAAGTTATGTGTTTCTGTTAAATTTGGTCAAAAAATTTGCATTCCTTCCTGGTGTTGCAATTTCCAATATCACGCAGTGTAAATATGAAATACGTAAATGAATTGGGTATTGATATGAAACATTTAATCACGAAATAATTTTTGGAAAAATTATAATCTATCTTCTCATAACCAAAATAATGCTAATATAAGACGTAATATATCTTCCCATGAACGAAATTCAAGATAACATTGCAAATGTCAATAGAAAACGATAATTATGATCATGTTTGAGATCTTGTTACCAATTGTATTATCTTGGTACTACATACACTAAATCAAACAACGCCAGATCGCCATATAGCGTAAATTCTCCGTCAATCGCTTGTACAAATTTAGTTTTCCCATTGTCTAATTTCTACCATTCATCCGAAACTCGTCTGTCAACATGCTCTCCGCCAAACAATATTGCTCCAAATCGGCAAGATAAGCACCGCGTTGCTTAAGAACAATTATCGCTAAGTAAACGTGTACATACGCACTTGTACTTACATAGATCGTAAACAAGTAGTGTGACTGCAACATCTACTAATGTGTACTTTGTCCTGTGTCGTCTCGAGAAGAATCGATAAGGTCCCAGTTCTTACCGTCATTAAAATTAATTGTTTCTCGCATCTTAAAGAACAGGAACACGATGATGCTCTGGATACTGCGAGCGACAGTCATGTCAGCAGTCGCCTAGTACAAAGATTGGTTAGAAAAAAAAAACGGCGTTTTAGATGCAACGCGAGCACACATACAACCAGGAGACGTTAATAGTGAAAGCCATTGTTGACCGGTTCTTTCTTACGCTTTTATTTGGTTTTTCCATCACCTCGCGGACCCTAAACGATCCAAATATGGAAGGCAAACACTTCGAATCCATTTGGTAATGAGTTGATCCAGTTATTTAACGCGGGCGTGGGCATTACACAGTTCCATTTGACCACCTTGTACACAAAACGTTGAGATTCATGACTACCTTGACAAATGTAACGATTTCTACGCCTTCATAAAGAAATTTAACTCTTATTGCACGCTGTAAGGTGACGACACTGACAGGTTAGTGGCTAATAACAATTATAGAGCGGCTTCGAAGTATTGAATCTTATAGAGTAACTCTTTTGCTAGTTTACAACAATTTGTATGAAACTATCCTTGTTTGGAACTAGCGATTTTGGGAGGATTTATTTTGGGGAAATCACTAAACAGGTCATCTTTGGATGTTCTTCTGTTTTATTTTCACATTTTGCCTTTATTTAAAATGATGAAATTACAGCGCTTTAACATTTTTTCTGACCATTTTCTTGCGGCTCCCCGCCGATGGTGACCAGCTTTTTTATAACACGTCTTGTAGCACTTTTAGAAGGTACTGTAACCACCACTACAGCTGTGGTTTTTCTCGTGGGGCGCCTAGCGACTTGTACGCGTTTTAACTAAGGTGCAATACTGCTTATTTTCGTAGCTTCCTTGGCCACGATAACATCCTATTTAGGGAATAAAGGGGATGGTTACCTTGCACCTTCTTTTTTCGACAGTCGGGATTTTTCCAACGCCGTTTTCTTTGGACGCTGGTCACACGTTCGTCGGTTTTCGTCGCTTAGCTGTTAATAATCTAAAACGGATGCTGGGGTTGATAATATCATTACCATATTTCGCCTATTCAACAAATCACATGAGCGAAAAAATCAATACTTTAAACGAAGCAAACACTTCGTATATGGCGGGAAACTATCAAGAAAAATATGCGCTACTTACATACAGGGGTGAATAAAATAATAATATATCCTTAAAATAAATGCATTCGGTGAAATATATAAATTAAATCAATTCTATTGGCTAGCAATAAATAAATATAAATAAAAATTAATACTGGACATGGGCGTCCCGTTAGAAGTTACGTTGCTGCAACAGGGAACGTTCCATCTACATCAGTGCAGTACGTGTTTTAATATTCGTAAATAACGAGGTGCAACGATGATTTAACTGTTTTCATAAAAACACTCGCGACACAAAAGTTTGGGGAAACATGTTACAATGTGTCGACATTGCATCTAAGAAACAAGAATATTTACCAATGTTTCTAAATTTCTTTTGATTTTCAGCGCTAAATATAGAAACAAGCAACTTGTAGGAACATCTCATGAGCGATAAGGAACATCAAGGAATTTCAGAAAAATTCAGAAAGAAGTTCCAGGAACAAGTAATATAAATATTCCGGTGTGTTACTTTCATTGTGGCTTTAATATTAGAGCAAAATTCATGTTGTAACACAAATAATTCTAATTCCACCAAAAAGGCAATACTACTATCCAATTTACAACATTTATTCGCTCTAGATTTCCTTTTTCAGGATTTCCTAAGCTATAAATTAAATTACGTGGCTAAATGTAATATTCTCATAGCCCGCTTCTGTGTTAGACCTTTTATAAATGAAAAAAAGGCATAAGAAAAAACGTTCAAATGAAACAGAAGACCATTTTTGAAATGTCAATTATTCGAATTAGATCTATTAGCGCTGAGATCTATGGAATACAGAACTGTTACGTCGGGTATTTTAATGTTTCCCATAAATATATTTCCGATCTCTCCGTATACGGTGCATGTGTATGTAGAAGCGTATAAGAAGTGGCATAGAAGGGTATATGTCAATGAGAAATGATAATAGAAGCAGGACACCCGATTTGGCTTATCCACGCATTCTTCAAGTGGAGACTGAGTAGACCAGCCCACAGTATTTGTACAATGAGAAGGTTATGAAGTGGAACTTGTAGATATATTTAATGAATTTATTCCATAATTTTGTCGCGAAGTGTACATTATTACACTTGTACCTACAGCGTTGATATGTTGGGCGTTTTTAATTTTTCCCCATATGCATGCATCTAAACAATGCATACACCTACTTCGTTCATGCTTTAACACTTGCACGTACAAGCACGTTATTAGCTCGTAAATGCCGACAACGCGATGACATTTTCATCCCGCCATAACCTTAATGACTCGATATGCAACAAAGTAATACGTGTACTTTACATTTTGAATTATTCACCGTTACCGTACTTAGAGATGGAGATAAAGGAGCAATGATTTATACAGGGTATGTCACGATGAGTGTCGGTTAAAAGTATACGGGAAAGTGAGTAAAATAGACATTTGAAACTTTGCATGCTCATCGTGACGTACCCTGTATATTTATTTACCTTCAAAAATCATATCTATCCAATAGTTTTTTTTTTTCTATAATAAATATAAAATCCCGTGTATTGTAATAGTAAGTTCTTCAACAATTTAAAATGTTTTTGATTTAGGAGTCCTTTAAAAGGATAAGAATTTTTTCATTGAACGTTGAACATAAGTGTCAAATATCTTTGGGAGAAATACGCGAAATACTACATAAAATTCTACCGAAGCAATCGCGTATTTAAAACCATTACAGAAAGAGGAATGGGAAGAGGTAGTAGCAGCTTGTTGTTGTTGACGATAGGCACAAAAGGTCTAAGGTCACCTCCGTATCGGGGCTGACGATAACCACCGATAAGGCAACGACCTTTTCCCATTCCGCTGCATTCAATCCCAGCATTGAGAAGAAATACTTACAACGCGGTACTTCTCATTTTCGTAAAGAAAAGAAAAAACGGAAAAATCTAATGGCGGGAAGCCATTTGCGAAAGGATCTCCTTTATAGCAGCGAGGATATCGTGCAGAAAACGATCGCGTCGCCTGATTGCTATCCCAATCTCCATTAATTATTGTTATTGTTATTATTATTATAGCGTATTACGTAAAACGATTTCGGACATTGTTTTGATGATCGTCGACGTCTTTAAATGTAAGATCTTCGACAACAAGTTGATTGTATGAGGATACGCGCGCATTTATTTATAGAAAAACAACGCGTCGGAACCCGGACGAGATGTAAACATTTGTTTTCGGAATTGAGGAGGAAACGATTCAAGGTTGTTTGCATCTACACTCCCGTCCATTCTCGACGAATGCAAAAATGAAATTATGTTGCAAACAGATGTTTACAATTCTAATTTGAATATTACGCAGATTTGTATATTGTATTGTATAAAGGAAAAGCAATAATGGGGGCGTATTACGCACTATTACTTGACAAGCTGAAAATGCAAAGAAACTTCGGTCGCCGCCACCGCAAAAGTTCGTAAATTGGGATTCGAATTGATAGACTATCTACCCTATTCACCATATCTCCGCCCGCAGAGACATTTTTCTGTTTGCTAGGCTCAAACTTTCGCTCGGAGGTCGGAGAACTTTATGGAATCACATTTGTAAGCATTTATTTTGCAGAACAAGGTGGCAACTATTATTTTACTAAAAAATACTTGTTTCTGCATTAGGCTAGAAACTTTCCAGTCCACTCTCTTATTTTTGTTTAATTTAGAGCCGTTTTAATAGTTCGTATGAACCAATTGGAAGTGTCCAACAAGAGATTTTTGCGACAGACACAAATCTGTAAAGCTCCAGTTCTAGATATGATATTAAAGACAATTAGAAGTCGCTATATATTTAATCTTGAATCGCATCGCCGTGTATATACACCATTTGTTGCGCTTCATTTGTCTCTTTGTATTTCTAGAAGATTTGTTTAACCCTATCCAGCTGTTGGCGCCTATTTTTAATAACGGCTGCTGCTCTGTTCCTACGCCCGAACCCGTTGTTTCTTCTTCATTTCCACACCGTTCCGCTGCGACTGTTTGTTTACGACAAATTTGGTTTTACCGGAATCTCTTTCGACAGTCATTGTTTACGTCAATGGATATACATAGAGATTGAGTACTTAAGTACCGCTAGATGTTAATATATATATACGTGGCGTCCCAACGACAAATAGATTTTGATGCTCCATGAAATTCAGACCAATTTCCAGGAGGATAGATTTTGATCCGCTGAACACGTTTGCTTCTTCTAAGTATTTTCAGTTTTCTTTCTAAAAATAATCGCATTCTTCAAGTTTTTTTTTCAAAATCGGCTCACACCTCCAGGAACAGGGCTGTTTATCAGGCATGCTGTTGAATCCCTTACACGTTGTCATTCACATTAAAAAAAAGTGAAAAACTAATCGGCTCCACTCAGATTGACGGCGCTTTAAGGGGACCAAAATTAAAAACAAGTTTGCTTTGATTGCTCTGATTATTTAGAATTTGCGAGAAATCCGCTAAAACCAGCTGGCGTTACTGATTGCGAAACTTTCGAGAGGTACGAGTGTTCCCGAGTTAAACAACTTAGTATTCAGCGCCTTCAAAGAATAAAGAGGCAATTCTTGAAGCGTTTTGCATAAGATTTGTTAATGTGTACTTCATTGTATGTATATCTATGTAGCCATAAGTGTAAGGAATTACGCAACCCATTCGAACTCTACATCTCAATTACATTTTAGCCTCGCGGACCGGACCACAACTAACCGACGATAGATAAAAGAGATGTCAGGGAAAAGCATGCCCCCATATCCATAATATGCGGTATTCTCGACGAGAGGCAGGCTCCAACAGTATCAATTTTATTTCAATACCTACGTCCGTGATGCTGAAATGCGATACGGACATTGCAGGCGTAACCTAAATAACATAATTATTATTCTTCCAGCCTGTCTTGTTCCTTTACTATATAAGTACAGCTTATTTATGCGTTTTGCAGTGTGTTTAAAGAAGTATCGAATGTATGCCACTTTATACAGGATGTATTTTTGTAAAAAGTATATCAAAGGGACCGGATCACTTATTTATGTTTAAAATCTCTTTTTTTTATTTAACAAAAATAAAGCTACTTTTGCATATAATATATAACGTGGCAGTATCAAGTGATATATCAGAAGCATCTTTTGCAGTGAAATTTTATAGTTGGGTTCAATGCCAGAGATAGGTAACGTGTTGAACATGTTACTTGTTTCAACATCGCAATAACCTTTTTGGTTGTAAGTGCTCAATAAGAAAGCATGTTCTTCAAGGGAGAACATGTTTATGTATATAGAATTGGACTTTGAACGATTAGAAGAACCACACGAAGCACAATTTATGGAAGATGCAGCAGAAGATGATAATGTTAAAAAAATGGGCATTTTTGACTTTATTTTCTCGCAAAGGAACTTAATATGAAAGCGCAAAAGTTGTTAGAATAAAAGTGGAAAATTCTGTATTTTAAATAATGATAGCAAAGACTGTGGGGTAGTATGTCAACCAACACAAAAACAACGGCACACTCCGCAACACACAAGTTTAATTGATTAATCCGGGACAGCTGTTTCCGATCCTCATTTTCAACCGAAGACCGAATTATGTGAACTGAAAACTACGACAAAATATACCCTCAAAGCGAATTAAAAAAGGATAGGTACTAGTATTAAACATCTGATTAATTTTCGGGTTAAACGGAGAACTGCTACCTAACCATTTATTGCTTTTTATTATTTACTCATCAAAGAAAAAAAAAATAGTCAAAAGCGCGTTGTATTCGATAGTCTCTAAGGTAATCTGTATACTCTTCAAGCGAAGGCTTGCATAGGAATCCATATACGTTCACAGTCCCGTACGGTTATAATTCACTTGCTCTTCCGCTAGCACGAGCATTTAGTGGTGTTATTTATTTACTACTAACAGGTAAGAAGAGAGTTTGTTGTGTTTATTCTAGCGTAAAACATAGCGATATTAATGTAATGCTCTTATACGCCAACTATTAATTGCTTCATATGATTGATGGTTCGGAAAGCATTACCGCAACGCATGCTAGTCATTCATCTTTTAAATAAAGCGATATGGTTCTAACGAAAGCTTATACAATATGTACAGCAATATTCGCGGAACATGTATCAAACTCGTAGTTACATAAATTTATTATTTTTTAGACTTTTTGTGGAAAAACTTTTATTCAATGGCAACAGAAATAGTGAACGTCGTGATTTTGCAGTCTTACATCATGCATGTAAGATAACGTGACCGTGCTACACGAAGGACGTAAAAAATAAAGATTTTTTTCCCCAAATTTGTTGTATTTCCTTCATTAGGTCGAGAAATTTTAGGACTAATATAACGCCGCTGTCCACTAATCGATAATTGCAACAGTAGATCAGTACGAATTGGTGCTTCAACCGATTTTTCCCTGTGACCTCTTTCTCTCTTCAAACGATATAAAACGCAATATAGTTTTTGAAGGTTAGAATAGAAAAATCCTTTCCAGTATACTTAAAGAATTTACTCTTGTAAATTATTAAAAAGTATCTTTTATATTATCAAAATAGAAACAAAAAATACAAATATAAAGAAAATATTTAAAAAATATATGAAATTACATTAACAGTTATTAAAAATATCTTCCAAGTATCGGCTTGGTATTGTCATCAATTTCTTTTGCGCTTCACCAATAATATTATTAAATACATATTAGGTCAAGAAACAGCAAAAAAATATTAATATAGGATATAAATATTTTTAGAGTAATTTATAACTTTCCATACTAAAGTGGATTTCCTTCAACGAGTTCTTCGTCCACAACAACCTTCTTCGGCTTATTTATCAGAATGTAGAAGATCATCGATGATAAACTGAATAACGTACATATTATCACCGATATAAATATAAATCGGAACCACCAATCGCTTTGGATCTCATCGCTTTCCAAGTTGGAAAACCACCATATCAAGCAAGTGACGAAGTTTTCGACGTAAACCAACGCGAAGAAACCGTAATAAATAAATGTTGTCTTCTTGAACTTCTTCATGAACTCGATAATGCAGAAGATATAGATCAATCCGACGAAGATGTAGAAAACTGCTTTATGTCGCTTGACTACGTAAGTCTTAACGTCGTAGATGAGGAAAGCTTCACAGATGATAAAATGGACGAGCACAAGCCATATTATCTCACCAGGGTAAAAATAAGCGAAAGAAACTAAGGCCAAGATCCTCGCAATGAAGAAGCAGAACCACCAAAAGAACGCGATGAGTTTACCGACGATATCGTCCTCCGGAAGGCCCTTGATTTCGCGCAATAAGCGTGGGAAATCCGTCTCGTCAATATCTGTTCCTTTATAGACTCTTCTAGGTGGACCATCTAGGACTGAAGTTTCGCGATTTAAGAAGACAGCATCTACCTGTAAACAAATAAACAACAAAATGGAATACAAGTTTTCACAAATTTAACAAAAGGAAATTAATTTTGGTGCTAGATTTATGTTCGAGGGTTTATTTTGCTTACGAAAATATAAACAATATCTTACTTTAAGAGTCTTTTAGTACCTTGGCCATAAATTTTGTTCAACCTACCTCATCTTGATCAACTATTCCAGTTGGTAGCATGTACAAATCGCTGCTTGGTCTCCTCTGGCTGAGAGATCTTGTGTACATCGGCAACGGCGTGTTGTTCCGAGACTCGTACTCTCGTTTCAGTCTTTTGGCATTCTCTCTGGTTGCGTAGATGATTCCGGTTGTTCGTTTTCTCCTTCTTTGAGGTGCTCCCGCTCTGAATCGAGTGGCGACAGAATCTACAACGTCTACGGATGAATCTCCGCCGATGTCGTACTTTTCCGATTTGTACCACGGATAGTCTTTGCCACCGATCTTCTGCGTTTTAAAGCGTTGATAGAGAGTGGTGACGATGGATACTTTGATTAGATTCATAACAACACTCATGGTTTGTGCTTGAACTGTAAGAGAAATAATAAAAGAACGCATTTCGTTGTAAAATTAAAAAATAAAAGATAATTAGAAAGCAACAAATTCGTGAACAATGAACTGGAATACATAGAAGCAGTGCCGTACACTATTCGCCACATGTCAAATTGAAGCCAATATTGATTTTATTTGCATCGGCGTATCGTTTTTGCTATAAAATGAGTAAATATAAATAATTTGTGCCATGCTGACTTCACTTTTGAACGTAAGTAAATGTTTTTATTATTTCTATTAATAATAATATACAGCGTCCGGCAATAGGATAGAATGCTTTTTAATAAGCTGCTGTAAAGAAACAAATAATATATTTGGACCAATTATTACTAAAATTAAAAACACGACTAGAAATTAGTAACATTTTCTGTTTTTAAAGGCAACAGCCCTGGTATGACCACCGTCTCCTTCTATGCATTGCTGCAGATTGCATAGAAGGAGATAGATTATTCCTAAAATTAAGCATAACGGGTCTGAGTGAATCTTCGTTTATCGACTTTCTCTCTTCGCTAATTCTCGCTTTGAATTCAAGGAGTGTTTGGGGACGAACCAAGTACACTTTAGACTTTAGGAATCCCCGGGACGATGATGTCCGGCGACCTTGCTGGATATGCAATATCACCAAACCTTCGGGAACAAGCGCTGTAAAATAGCAATTGTCCGTCTAGCTGTCTTGCTGAAACCAGTCCGTCGTCACAAATGTTTCCAACATTTCGATATCTTTAGACTATTCTTAGTACTTAGCACTCATACCAGAGTGCCTTTTACAATTCTCTTCCTCAGTTCTTCTCCTTTAATATATATATATATATATATATATATATATATATATATATATATATATATACACATATCTTGAAATGGTACATGAACTGTCAATGGCGATAAGAGATAAAAGCATTTAAAAAAGTAGTTAAAGGTTAAAAGTTTTACTGGCGTGCTTGACATGTCTGTCTATCCGATTATCATTTAATGGATTATAAAATGCATTTTTATGTATACAGCGTTGCATACGTATTCCATTTGCTGCGTTATTATAAAAAGTGTTGTATAGTAATCTCTTGTTGCTAATTGCATTTTAATGTTTAACGCCCGAGAAGTTTACCACGTTAAACTTGTTTTATAACAGCCAGTTAGCAACAATGGCGACGAACAAACTAATTAATATCTATCTGTTTTAGGTGGATACATCTTGTATTTTGCTGTGTCACTTTAGATTTAATAAAGATATATTACATAGGCTCACCTGTCTCTAATTTCATGTCTAAAGTATACCTCATCAGAATGTGAACTTGAAGAAGTATTTGCGGTAAGCTTTGAAGGAAAGCTTGCAGAAAGAAATAAAATTCAATGATTCTGGGTGCTGTCACGTTTTCCAACGCTTCTTCTCTAGCTTCCTCATCTTCATTCCTCAAAGCTTCAATTGACCAAAATATTTTCTCTGCGTACCTACAGAATGGAAGCCAAAATAATAATTCATTATAAATTTGATTTAAGAATAAACTGATGCAATTAAATTTAGTTCATAAAAATACAGTAGTCGCCAGCCATGATAGCCTATTCTACATGAAAGATTACCTCCAAACACCCCAAACTGGAAATAAAACATGCTGCAGTATCTTCAACAAAAGCCAATTGATATTTTCAAAACCCATTCCTTCGATTTGCGGCCATAATTCCAAAGAAGTGGTACACCAGATGAGGCACCCCAGCACCGGACAGTACAAGAAGGATATCGTCAAGGAAGCCCATATTGGATTATTCTCGCGAAAGTGGGAATAAACCACACCGATATCTGCCGCGGTTTGTAAAATAAACAACAAGCATCCGATTACAGATGGTATAAGGTAATTCGCCCAAACGTTCTGGTTAGAATTAAGATCGTAGCCCAAAATAGTCCTTTTGATCACAACCGCTCGTTTATATTCTGATTCCGTTTTCGGCATTGTTTGAAAACAACGTTTTTGTCATGTTTGAGAATTAGGTGTACTATAACGAATGATAAAAATGTAAAAATTACATGTTTTAACACGATATTTTACGCGTTAGTCATCGCAACGCACAAGTTGTTTTTATCTTATCTGAGATAAGAGAGATACGGACATTGCCAATGGATGTACTTATTTTTATGGTTGCGTTCTTTAAATGCGATTCCTAAAAAAAATTGTTTGATACATCACAATTTGGCTTACTTATGAATGAAGTTTGTCAGCCACTTTTGATGATGATCTTAAACTGCTGTTGTTACCGCCAGCTCGTCCTAATTCAATGGAGAGCCATTTTATGCCGCTACGCGCATTTCTGCCACTATGCGCATCCTACTACGTTTTGGCTAACTGAAAACGGCTAAGTAGCATTATTGTATTCTCCTATCTCAACCTATCCTACATTTTGCGTTGTATTTAAGGTTTGCGACGAAGATTTGAGTGAAATCACACCTATCGATAAATTGTTAATTTACCATATTATACATGATGTAATAATGAGATTCTCCATCGATTTTTTTAACAATTAAATGTATGTTAGAAAAATAGCAACCAAACAACTGTTTTACTGTATTATTTAATATTTTCTCTCTTCCAACTATAAGTAACCTCTCCAAACTATGTATTCACTCCCTAACTAACTAATCTTCCCGTCTTTTTCTCCCGCTTCCTTTTCCTTTTTCCGAAGAGTTCCTCTGTATCGATGAGAAGTTCAACAGTATACAAATAGCAGCCGAAGTCAATCGCGGCCGTGAAGAACAAGTTTCGGCGAGTACGGTAAAACGTCGACTTCAACAAGCGGACCTTCATGGACGCATTGCCATTCGAAAATCCTTATTACGTCGGGGCAACAGAGCAAAACGGCTACAGTGGGCCCGTTCTCATCTAGATTGGTCGTTAGATGATTGGAAACACGTGCTTTGGAGTGACGAGTCAACGTTTGAGGTTTCTGGGCAAAATCGACGAGTTTATGTCCCAGGATCTAAAACCGAAAAGTAATCCCGAACTGCATTGTGCCTATAGTGAAGCAAGGGCGTAGTTCTGTGTTAGTGTGTACATCACTTGCACACTGTTTGCTGCCTCAAAATGATCGAAAAAGGATGGGGAAGAGTTACCAAGAGAACCCTCGTTGGTCGAAGAGCGTTATCTAATGTGACCTTGAAGGGTTTGAAACGGTACTTATGAAGCATGTAGTTAACGAGATTGTGTATTTGGCCTAAATCATGGGAATGAAAGCGAATAACAGTGATATCAATAGGGTTGTGGAAGAGCACAGTCAAGATCTGACCACCGAAGAGCTTATGAAATTGCATTGCGTTTTATAGCAGGAAATTGTGGAGGCGAGTTTATTAGAGCAACAATCGTTTGGCGTAATAAGAGAAACGCTGAAAGCATCGTACAATAATAATCGCAATTTGTCGCATTTTCATTAATCTTTGAAGCGTCAACAAGAACAAATGTTTTTGGACAGCTTCCTAGTAAAAAAGAATTAGGTACGTATCATAAATAATAAACTATTTCGATTATTTATTTTCTGTAAATCGAATTCGCCACTTCAGGTTGGTTTATTCCGCGATAGAAGAAAAAAATGAAGGTTCATGGTCTTTAACAACGTACACATACACATTTTTCTATGAATAACCGTTATACATAAAATTTGTTGACTACCTACAATAATTTATATGGGAAAAATTGTTCTGCTTAACGAGTACTTCATGTTAAGCGTAAGATTCTGGAATGAATGAGTACAATTCATTCCACTGTATTTTCAAACAGGCGATTTAACTTTCTTCTTTTTTATGCATTTCAGCAGTGCTATTTTGCCAAGTGTATCTGTGTTTCTCTCAAATGGAAATATTGCATCGTACATTCTTTTAATATAAAAGTATTTTGTTAAGCACGCTATAATGAACACCAGTATGCGTAATTCTTTCGTCACTTTTTGCACATCCTATTCAACTATCCAGTTAATAGGGCACTTCTTGAAATGACTGCCATGTATTTGCCATTTACCGCTAAAATATCGATATCCTACCATACAAATTATTTGATTGAATTTGGAACAATTGTTTCGAGAATTCGTGGATTTCCATTATCAACTGTACAACCGAATTTTATTTAGAGATATTTTTTTTTAGCATTTAGTCGTACGGTTGAAAAATCGAATGAATGTGCTCCTGTTATTATTACTTATTTATTTACATATAAAAAACTTGTTCCGACAGAAATTACACGCTTTATAATTGATTATTGCGACATCTATCCACTAGTAGTACAAATAGACGTATTTCAGAGAATTGTACACATTAAATATTAATTAAACCATCAAAAATGGTTACAATTTAAACAATCTAATTTAATTAACTAAAAATTAAGTTTTATTTTGCGTCTAACAATTTTATTCCATTATTACCAACATTATGATAAAGTACTTCCATAACTTTATAGAAGACGCCACAAGTTTTATTTTAAGATCCTGATAATTTGTAAGAGGAATACCGGTAATAATTATAAATAAAATAAAAATGCAATACTATGTCTATAATATTTCATTATCTAGCTGGTTTTAAATCTTTCAAATAAATTGAATGCCTCTCCAACATTTCTACAATTGGATCTTCTTTATTATATTCGGCATCGAATTCACAACCGACTGCCCATAAACTTTCTAAGTCATATTTTAGTCTGGCTTCTTTTGAAAAGATATGTAAAGCTATATTACCTACAATTAAAAAAGGTTATAGTAGGACTAAATTAAGAAATATAGAAGAAAAAAAAGTAACCTAAATCTATTGCCATCCAATCTCTTGAACTTTCACCTTCTATACGAGGTATAATATCATTTTCGTTTCGTTTTCGTTTATATACTTTCTTCACAAATTCTGCCACGGCTTGCATATGCCTGTAAGACTTGGCTGTAACGATGCAAATATAATCGACATATTCTAGATGTTCGGGAAGGGCTGCAACAAATATATCTTGTGAATTCTCCCTTTCAAGTACTTCTACTAGGTCTTCAATTTCAAAAACACCAGTTGTGCCACCTGAAATAAAATTATACTTATTGTAAAGTGGCAGGTAACGATTGCAAACAAACGTTCTAGGTTTAAGCCTTCGAATGGATCGTGTACTTTTGGTTCCTCCTCTTCTACTAAACCGGGATATTTGTATTGGGCTTCGTAGACGTCCGGGATTTCCACCGAATCAGAATCTTTGAATATTTTGTACTTGGAGCTAATCTTGTCCAAAGTTTGATTAACACTACTTTCAGTTAATTCTTGGGATTTTTCAACATCCGGCGTTCTAGACGAGTACTGTTTTATGTTCGATATGTTCTTAATACCGCAAAGACAAGTTCTGATAACATTTTTATTTAAATTTGTGAAATAATGTTTTGCTAACATTTTGAAAATAACCGTCACTAAATGTCAATTCATACATTCTCGAGATGTCAAATCAATTACAGGTGCGTTCAGTTCATTTACAATCTTATAAATTGGGCGGTATTTCAAAGAATTCTACTAAACCTATTCCATAATTCTCGAATAACCCAAGATTTACACTTAAGAAATTTGTAAGGCTGTTACATTTTATCTTTCATCTGTAATTGTTATATGTAAATATGGAGCAATATGGAGATGGCTGAACGCAGTTATATACCACGCCGTTTGCCTCAAGAGAGAATCTTTAGAATTTGTGAATTAAATTAATGTTTTGCTATTAAAAAATATGGAGCCCGTAAAAGGATATTTCGATTATTGCATATCAGAACAGTGTTTAACGACAGAAGATTTCATAAAAACGAAAAAATTACTTATAGAACGTGTGTATACTTATAAACGGAATTAGCGGGTAATTCAAATTTAATCTGGATTATTGGATTTCAGTTGGTTACAGGACTATCGCAATTAACCAAGTTCTCGAGGAAGCAAATTTAGAACCAAAAAAAAAGAAAAAAAAGGGGGAACCGCGCGATGTAATAGATATCGTTCCAGCACCTGTAGATGTTGCAAAATATCAGGTAATTTAGGAACCCAAAATAATCAAGCTGTATTGACATACCTCCCACTACCTCAATGCTGTTTAACAAAGAGCAATAAATTAATTTGTTGTAAAAAACGCATTTATCGGTTTGCTTTGCATATCTAATTGTGGTTTTCATTATAATTCCGTGGGCGTTAAAAACAAATATGGGTTTTCTCGTGATAATAGCATTATTTTTGATTTGTTTCTTTCTTTTTAATTATAGAAGGTTACATTCATAAACCGTAATGTATCTTATCAATTTTATAACCAATTTCGTATTTTAGGATAGTGGCGTCTTGAAAATATTAAATAGATTAACAATAATCTTCTCAAATCAGGATATATTTAATAAAATAGTAAGTACATTACGTTTCAATAGAAATTGCTTGTCAACGGTAGCTCTTTTCCAGACAAAGTCTCCAAATTATAAGAAATATCATATAATAGCTATCTTACCTCTAAGTCAAAATGCCATCCAAGTAAGTGAAAAATGATTTTTGTAATTTGAGCGAATTTTGAAGTCTACGTTTTGCTTTCTAGTTTGCCTGCAGCAATATTGACGCTGACATTCTTACCTATGACCCCGAAAATAAAATTTCATACAAACTCACAAGGAAGATGTATAATCAGTTGGTAGAGAAAGGATTTCACTATGAAATTTTATATTCACCAGTGATACAGGATAGTACGCAAAGGAAAAACATGATACATACGTCACATCTGTATCATAGCTATGGGAAATCGAAGAATATCATAATTAGTAGTGGTGCGACCAGTTCGATATTATTACGTGGACCTTATGACATTATTAATTTGTATCCTTTTTCATGTTTATATGTATATATATATATGTTAAAATTAACGTTAACAGAAATATTTGTACACTAGCAATTTTTGGTCTAGAATTAACTAATTTTAGCTGTATGTATGTTAATTTTTCCTTAATATAGAGAACAGAGGTATTATTTTTGGATTGAGTGAAGAACAGGCAAAAAATTCCATTCTCCATTGTGGCAGAAATGTCTATCTAAATTCACGTAAGCATATAAAATCTCAAAAAATTTCTAAAATGTCTTATAGCCTATTCCACTCGCTACCCTAGGGCTAGATATTTATCTTTTTTTATCTCTATATGTTAAGAAACGCCCCCCCCCCCTACTCCAGGGCAACCAATGGAATACGCTGATATTCTGTTTAATTGCATATAATTTCTCTCGATTACCAACTTTATAAAAACTAGTAACGCGCCAAGCATTTCACGGAAATAGTTTGTGCACTACAATAATTTTATTTGTAGTGGGTAGATCTCGTGGAAAGACTATAATGTTCGTCGAAAATGTTTGCGATACAATCGAAACTAGTGATCGTAACGAAAAAGAGAATATTGTCGAAGATGAGGACGAAGAGATGGAATTAGAACAGCCAGCGCAAAAAAAAACCAAACAATAATTTTTTGTTATTCACATTTATACCTCTTTTTGTTTTTAGAAATTAATAAATTATTTTTGTGTTGATGTTTTTCTTTTATTTTTTTATTTGATTTTATTTAATTCGCACAGTAGACCAAAAGAAAAAGAAAAAAAATACACCTAGAAGTCAATTCGTAAAGGTACTCGTTCGCGATGATTAAAAACTGATAGGCAACTATAAACAGCACTTTTTTCTTCAAGTTCAAGAAAAATAATGCACTTTTAAGAAAATGTTGCATACTCGCTTACGTGGCGCCTTAAGAAAATCTGCAACATACTTTAATTGTTAACTTTAAAGGCAATGGCAGAATACAATATAAAGGTTTCCATTATTTATAAAAAAATTTCAAATGCGACGAAGAGAACTTCAAAAGAAAAATGCAAAATTTGTTCTGAACTCTCCAAAAACATTCCAATAGTAAAATTATCTTTTTAGCAGGACGACTTATCCATCCAAGATTGCAAGTTGAAATTTGCTAGTTCTAGTTAGTCTATGCAAAAAGTTATCAATCGCACATTGTTTACACGCCAATTAATAAAAGAATAATATAATTTGCGCCTGAAGAAAGATTGCCGCTGAAAAATATCACGTCATGGACGAGTACCTCAATAAACTGCGTTATGATCAGCGCTCGAGACTGGCACAATATTAAATGAGAGCAATAATAATAAAAAAAAACTCCTAACATAAAAAAAAAAATAATAAAAAGAAATTTCTTTATATTGTTTAAAAATAAACCAAGCAATAATAAACAAAGAACTGAATATAAATCAAGAAGCTTTTGAATGTGTGAAGTAGAGTAACTTCTCAGATGATTTTTTAAACGATTTTTTTTTCTTTTATAATGACTTTAGTAGCCGCTAATATAAAAGACGATTTAGCTGTCTTATATCTGTTAGTTATATTATTTTTTTAATTAATTGTAACATTAGCAATAACTTCTTACAATTACAATTTGTAATATATTCCTATTCCTATAATTCCCGTTATAGGAATTGGACGAAGTTTATAAACAATTTTTGCGTACATAGTAATAGAGTAATAGTTTGAGTAAGGTCAATCATAGATTAATATAGAGCTTCTCATTTTTCTTTTGATCATGGAACCGTTTAAAAAACTGCTTTTCTCGCGGGAAGCCAACAGTACAGTGAATGGTACCTCGGTTTATAGAATCAATTGGTTTCAAAAAATATTTCGTAACTGGAATCAAATTTTCTTACAAGAAATAAAGGAAATAGGAATAATCTGTTTCCATAACAAAAAAAAATATTAAAATTTCATTTCATGCATTTTAAATGCATATATAATAATAATGTTATATAAAGAAAGCAATAAAAACCTATATGACATTAATAAGGACTCTTTTTGGCTTACGGACGACGGCGAGGTGAGGTGGGTTTTTCATTTATGTTATAATATTAGCGACGCGACCAATAAAAATTAGTTAAATAGTAATGGTAGATAAAAGCATTTTTGAATAAAGTAAGAGTAATATTAACTATGAATTAATTCAGGTAGGATCTTTCGGCTTTCTAAACAAACATACATCGAAATTTTCTTTCACAACCCCAAAAATTCCGTAATAAGATATTGTCGTAAACCGAGGTACCACCATATATGGCTTTTTTGACAATTTTATTTTTTATGTTCGTTTCTCATTAGCTATATTAACAAATAATAAAACCCATGTTTGGAAAAATATTTATACCTATCTTACTATTTGTATTGTTGCGCAAAAAAAAAAGTTGGCATAGTTGTTGGTAAAGGACTAGGCTTGATGATGAATTTTCTAATTATTACTAAATAGGTAAATATGCGGAATTTAATCAAGCGGTTGTTTTTTGAAAAAAAAAATTAAAATTAGGAACCTTCGGAAAATGTCTATGGAACCCCAAGGTTCCGATTAACACGGCTGGATTAATCTTTTAAATTGTGAAAGTGGTTGCCTATCCTATCAGGAATGTGATGTAATTTTTTTTGTAAAAACTTTATTAATTCATGGATAAATTATTAGCACGTTTTATTATTAACTACAATAGGTCATAATCTTAATGATTTTTAATCTCTTTTAAACTAAATAAATTTAAAGTTTACTATGTAAATACAGTTGCATACCAAGAAACCTTCGAGGTGAATGGGTAGCATAAGATTTTTTGCAAGCCGATAAAAACTATTTTATTTTGTTGTTAATGGAAAAAGTACAAGAAATACATTAGAAGTTGTTTTAAATAATGTGAATTTATTGAAATTTCCAAACAACAAACAATACCGAATGTCTGCTTATTAAATGGCGTATATAGTAAAAGTAGTTATACTACATAGTCTTTATTTAGTTCTTTTTCTTGTTGCATAGTAAACATTGTGTATAATTAGGTATATGTTCTTGCGGTTACTATATGTGCAGAATGCAATAAATATGGTTTTTATTTTAACGTTTCCTAAATGCTAGATCATATATTATATTTTAGCAAATTGTTATTTTATTTTTGTTATTAGTTACAGCTATAGCAAGTACATTTCTGTTTTCATCTTTGCATTTCTCTTACGGTGGCAAGTTGCAACAAATTTGCGTATTTAACATTCTAAATTATTAAATTACTGCGATTGTTTTGTTTCCTTTCCATCTAAAATGTTTAGTTTTAATTGAATTGGACGACCTAGTTTCTAATTTTCTATGGTCAATACACTTTAATAGATACCGCGATTATTTCTTTTTTACCTTTCATGTTATTCGATTTGCGGCAAATAGAAATAGAAAAACAAAAGCGGAAATTACGATTTGTAAAATCGCTATAATAGTATGTCGCGCTCATTTGTTATTTCGGTAGTAACGGACAAGATGGCTTAATTCGAATTCTCTATTTTAAATCAATATTGTTTCTATTAATCGCGAACGGGCTATATTCAATCGCGTCTATAAAGCCGGTAGAATGCGTTCCAGAAATAGACTCGGCGAATTCGAATTTACCGCCGCAGATGGCGCACCGATCGCGTACAAGCGTAATGATAAAATGGAGTACACATTTATACGTGCAGTAGCTATTCGCGTTTTAAACGAGTAAAAATTCGCCAGCATCAAGTAATTCCACGTTGGGAATAAGTAAAAACGCGCGTATAACGTTGAGGAGTGCTAGATCGCCGGAAAATACGAAGTGTTGATCGTGCGAAAAGTGCAAAATTCATCGGCAAGAGTTCTCCGTACGAACGGGAGGAGTGAACCCGAAGCAGGCCGTCGGTATCCATGGTAAGTTCCGACAACCGTTCCTCTGTGTGTTTTTGTATTGTAATCATCGCGTGGATGTGTTTTGTTTACATCGGCGGGTCGGCTGACGGGAAAATCCGATTTTCTTGGCGTATTTTCGTAATCATGATGGAAAAGATGATCCCCTCGATGCGTATATGTGTGTGTGTCGGTTTCCCGAACCGTGTACGCCAGATCGCCATTGGCTCGCGACGGAAAATCAACATTTCTAATGCATCCATGAGATATCACCTGATTGGTTGTGTTTCGACAACTGAATACAGAACCGTATTATTCTAACCAATTAAATAGTCTCTTTTCTCTCATTATGACGGCGACTGCGATCGTTTCGTTTGGGGACATGATCGCATCGCCGTATGTATCGCGTGAATATGTGCGAGGTTTTCGTTGATAATCCCGTGTTTCCGCAAAAATGGAAAAAATCGAATAACAACGGTCGGGATTAGGACGATGAGATCAGAAGGCCACGCGAAAAACGGCGACACACGCCGGGGATCGGTAAAGCATAATATGTCGTCTAGGACGGGGGTCGTTCGTTCGTGGTGAGAGAGGGTGGATGTGTATGTGTGACCTTTTTGATGAGGAGAAGACCGCAGTGTCGCTAATTTTACGTGTGTGTACGTCTCCTCCGTCGGACTCCCCGTGTGTTTGGTTCGCGTGTACGCGATACCCGACCGTGTTTGTGTGTTTCTGTTTACTGCTACGGATCCAGCCAAGCCGTGGACACGGAATGGCGGTCGGTAAAGTTCATTGTTCTCACGGATTGATAACTTGACATATTATTATTAGCAGTGAGGAGCGATTCCCTCCGCGAGATCCCCCCGACATCGTCAATATAGTAGAGTACGACGTATCTAACCGTGTTGCATGCGAAAGTGGCGGACCGCTTTTCTCTTTTCATTACGTTCCTATCTTTTTTTTTTTTATTCTTGCTGGTATTATTTTCCTCTCGACGGTATATCGCTTCTAATATATGCGGGAAATATAGATTATTCGATCTGTTTCTAGAAGTCGCACACATACAAATACGTACAGCGTACTCTACACGGCGGAAAATAAAAGGTGCTGCTGCAGTTCCTACCTACCTACCCCCTACCGTTAATCAATCTTTAATTACCAAACACAGTAGGCTAGGCGCTTCCCTCTTTCAACTGTTTACTTTTCTTGAAACTAAGATGGCTGTGTATAGATGACGATCGCGATGATCCGTTCATCGTTTGTTTTATTTTTTTACGACTACACGGATTTTTTTCGCGTATCTCTATTTTTAGCGGGACAATTATTATAGGAAGAAGAAGAAAACGAATTCAACCCCGGGGTGGAAAGTTGTAGCGCTCATGTTTGATTTTTGATATACATAAGCGTATAGCTTTTCCCCTTCGGTTTGAATTGCAGAACTTCGTTTGTTTTACACCATAAATTCATTTGTATTTCCATATCTTTTTAATACAAATCTAACACGAATCTTACAAGTACAAACACCTTTTACTTCGCCAATAAAAACTGAGAACGCCCTCTAGTAATCGCGGTCAATAGTTTTGTCAATTAATGAATGCATATGCTATATAGAGAAGAATTGACTGTGTTTCGTAAGAAATACGCGTTAATAATTCCGTTTCGCTCGCTTTTGTTTGCTACTGTCATGGCTATCTCGATTATGTGATGCCGATTTCATTTCTTCTTTCGTCTATCCGAGCGGTTTAAAATTCGTAACTCCTAACGGTCTGGTAATCGTCTGATTAAAATTAAAAACAAGTAAATGGAAAATAATCATGTTTTATTTTATTCCTTGTTATCATCGATAGCACATTTTTCCTTTGTGTCTTTCAAAATTCTCGTCGCTTCTTATCGGTCAAATATTTTAATCGTTAACTTGTACCTGCGAATATATTGTTTTATTATTGTATTTGTTTGATACGGTTTTAGTTTAGATAAATATGCAGCGTTTTCTATGTACGTTTAAGTACGTTGCAATGCTTTTATTTTTAGAGATATGCTCGTATGAATAATGTAAATTACAATAGTTGTTGTTAGGCTGTTACGTTTAAAACTTTTTAGTTTCTTATGAGGACTGTTAACCATCGAAATACTTTTACCAACAAAATTTTAGAGTATGTTGTATGTATCACTTGACTTTCAAAATTATATGCACTGCAGAAAAACTCTTGCTTTCATCTCGGAAATTTTTTTTTATTGTAATTAAATAGAAAGCTTATCTTAAAAAGTCACATTTTGTTTGAATATTTAAGAAACAACAAAACAATTTTTCATTCTTGAGATAACTAACAATTCAAAGAAACTACTTCTTGAGGTATATTCTTCCATTCTTCGATTGGGACAATTGTCAGCTGTTGGAAAATCTGAGATGGGCCTTCAAATACGTCTGTCTAACAAATTCCAATTCAATTGGATTCATATTAGAACTTGGTAAAAGTCAGTCCACGGTTGGAATTCCGTGGTACTAAAGTAAATTTTCAGTAATGGCCACGGTGCTTACCTTAAAATTTAATCTGAAAATCACTATTACATTTACTAAGAGCTGTTCATTAGACATTGTTTCAAAATCGCCAGTAAATTGGTAAAATTTTGTGGCTATCAATTTCTTATTTTAATGCATTTTCACAAGAAGCTATCAACACAAAAAAATTGTAAAATTTATATGAATTTGATAGTTACAGCACTGGCGATGGACTTGACTAAATTGCTTGTAGTTCTGCGTAAAATTAACATCGAACTAGCCAATGAAGAGTCAAAATACTGAAATTGGATTACCAAAATCTCTGTGTACCACTCATGGTGCACACGGCGAAGAATAGATTTGTAGCCAAAGTCGAATACGTCATGGGAATTAAAAATTTTGAGCTTCCTGTCTTGATAGATTGTTTGATACCGCAACAGTCTTTATGTTGGGATGTTTTAATTATGATGCATGGCCATGGATGTGGTGAGAAAAGTACTTGATTTCATCCGTTCACATTCATTAAACCACAGACATTTCAAAGAGTTTCTTAAAGAAATCGGTAGTAATGAGTACGGAGATATGATTTACCATAAAAAAGACCCTATGGTTTAAAACCTGTCGGTCTTCAAAAGAAAGGGAAGGTCGTTTCTAAGCTTTCCGATCGACTTTGGTTTTGGGATCACTCATTTCTGACTGATCCCTCAAATCACTGTATTATTCTTTATGTGAAATTAAATCGCAAACGCAAGGTAAATTCATATTCAGTTTTCTACATCGAACCAATCAAAACTATACATTTCGTTTACAAAAGAAAAATGTATAAATTTACCAAAGAAATTTAGAACTTGCGTTTGAAAATCGCTTCAAAGATAGAACTGAGAATGCAATGCTGTTGAGTGTTGTTGAGAACCTATTTAGAGTAGAAGATGAAGAGCATCATATATTTATTTTCTGTCGTATATCTCTCTAAGGTTGTTGTAAAACAATGCATATATCTAGTATTCTAAGAAAACAACGTTTTAATCAATGCAATAAATCCTTATAAATGTCCTAAACAAATGCTTTTAACTGCTGCCTAAAAATAAAAGTGTTCGTTTTTACTTACTAGCCACAATACGGTTTAAATTAGCGATGAGAGGTGCCTCTACCTCAAAGATTTGTACCTATTTTAACGATTTCACCTGTACCCCATTTGCCAAGGCCTATTTTAAAATATTCATAGCTGGTTAATTCATCAGAACGTAATCGATCATCTAAATGCGATGCTCATCTAGCATCTATTTTTATTTTTTTTTTGTTTTACGGACAGCTATAAATATAGCAATAACCATCCTCCATTATTTGAAGCTATTTTTAATAATGCATGAATAGGTTTCCATCTTTTATACGGGCGTTGTACAATTTAGAAAATTATTCGCGTTTGCATAACTGTTGTCAGTCGGTTATTTTTAGGTCAGTGTATTTTTAGAGCGCTTTGTTCACATTTCCAAAAAAAAAAAACTAATTATTTTCCCTGTAAATAAATTTTATACTGAAGGACTGGAAGGTATTTTTTACTTTTTTCGATATAAGTATATCTGTTTGAGTAAGCTTTATTGTATTGGTAAGTAGAAGAGTTCACACAGTACAGAATCAGATTATGAAACAATAAGTATGAATAAAGCTGTGTATTCTTCCAGACTAAATGCACATTATGAAATTTAAAACGATATTATTTACGTAAAAAATTACAGCGGCGCAAGTAGACAATATTAATACTATGTATGTATGTCATCAAATGTACACAGGTAATATTAATAATGGGGGGTCAATCCCCGCTCTAGGTAGTTGATTTTTTGACAGCTCGTATTAAATTTCTTCTCAAATAGAAAGCAAAACTGCAGGCACTGCGTTGTTTTAACACCGACAAAATTTTATCCAAGATTGAAATATGTACCTCACATTTTGCTTAATTTTTTAATTTATTTATCAGTTGTTATTATTCTGTTAACGTCGAAAGAAGCTTTCCGTTTGTAAACTTGCTAATAAATGATATGAGAGTCTTTTACAACCAGCGCAACTTATAGAAACTTATCGCGATTAATTTTAATATTTTAAAACGTCTACTATGTACTCTAAAAATTCAGATAAATAGGTAAGTAATGAAATAGATTCATTAATTTTGGAAATTTTGTTTTTGTAAATAATTTCTTCAAGGGATTTTCACATTGTTATATCAGAATTTTCCAAAAAGTAGATTAAAAAAAACCGGTAAAATTCCATTAATTTCTTGGGAAACTATAAAGATTTTTTTATTTTTTGCTTTTATTTGTACTCAAGAACCATTTATATTGATTAATGCTCTACTTGGGCAATATTACACATCAATAAATTTTGAACGTCTGCTAAAGTTATTAAATATCAAGCACAAATAATGCAGCGAACCCTGAATACGGACCTTTATAAGCATTGTTGAAATTGGAATTTTGTTTTAAAATTTATGACAATGACAAATCAAGATATTATGAATCGGGGAGCCCACATTCTGAAATACTACACCTGCAAAACAGATGGCTTGTTTATAAGTACACTGTCATCCAAAAGATTGTATCTGCAGTTGTTTGGTTCGAAACAGTTGATAAAAAAGATAGATAGATAGAAAAGAAACGGTTCATGTTGAATTTTGCAAAGTTCAAATTTATTTTGGACATTATCTCTGAAGATGGTAAATGTGTACCTTATGATCTTTGGTACCCAGGGTATTTACCCTTTTGCCTTTTCTACAGAAACGTAAACAGAAATTTATTCTTGCCCATCGTACTGCTCTTTTTCAGAGATCTTTCCGCTCACGTCACTTCACTGTTTCACACGTCATATTCGACACATGATTTTGAACTCTGGCGTTTAGTGAACATCGCTTTGATTTTTTGTCTTGGTGTTTGATATGCAATTCTTCTTTTTTTTTCTTTTTTTTGTATTATCTGTACATAATATACATTTTCTCTTTGGCACAACCCTTGTGAGTGAAATGAAAAACATACATTGGCATATTTATGTTAATTGTCTAATTTTATCCATTTACCATCTATTATACTGACATTGGAATTTTTTTTTTTTCAACTTGTGTTCAAACACCTTTGAACTCCATCGTATACGGATATAGTGTAAACATAATACAGAAGTGACTCAGCTGGTGCAAGAATTCTCATACGCTCATGTGTATATTATTTTGACGCAACTATTAATACATTTAACGGTATTTTTAAATTATATTTGTCAGCCCGAACTAATCTATTAGAAAAATAGTGCTTGTTCCACTCCATGTATTAGATATTTTATCCATGTTTGAAAACAGTTGAATATCTACTAGCTAGTAGCATTCTACGTGCTATAGCTTGTATAAATGTGAGGATATGTTTACTTCTTGTTATCTACTGTAAATGAAAATAACAAATGATCTTTGATAATTTGAACAGTTCTTAACCTTATTTGTTTTGTTTACGAAAGATTTTGTTATGAAATGATTGCAAGATGGTGAATATTAATGAAACTATGTATTTTTTTTGTTTATTCGGTCAAGAAGTAATAAAAATGATGTTTTTGAACAATGGAATTTTTCGCTATTTGCGTCAGCAACTATCGAAACAATTTTTACACTCAGAAGGTGGTGTCTCAAAAATCTGTTTTGTGAAGGCTTCAAAAGCTTCTCGAGGTAATAAAAATTGCCTTCTACATATCTTTTGCTAGACATTTGAGAATGGAAAGAAGTCGTTAGGCGATAAATCAGGTGAAAAGTTTTTCTCTTGATTTTGTCGATTGTTTTTCCGGATTTCCTTAACTAGTCTTCGATCCCGCAAAGCAATGTTTACGACATGTTCAGCACAACGAAAGAAACAAGCAATCATTTTCTTGGAAGTGCTTCGTGAACGGACTATTTTTATTGGATTCACTTTACCTGGGAACACCCAAACAGTTGATTATTGCTTAGCTTCCAATTCTTACGAATATACCAAGTTTCGTTACTAGTTACGATGTTTATACGGATTTCGAAGTTCATATGTCGAAGTTTTTTGGGCACTTCCTTACACCAATTGGCATGAGCCTTGCGCTTGGGTGAAATTATGAGTCCATCAGAAACAGATCTTTTTCACACCTAAATGTTCTTGCAAAATCGAATATACTCCATTCTTCAAGTCACATGCTGATACTCGTCAATCATGTACATATCGTCAATGTTTCTTGGAAGAACAACCGATTTGGTTGACCTTTACGAAATTCATCACTAACGGAAGCACATCCGCTACGAAATTTTTTTAAGCTCTTATTATAAGCAAACTACTCGACCATAAAACACTAACCTCGTACAATTTTGTTAATTAGAAAGATAAATAGGAGGTTTTACTAGCTTAGAAAGTTGCTCTCCGTCAAATTAGATTGATATTTGGTATAATCTTGGTAATCTTTTAGGATGTTTCATCTTCTTAAATAAGTAAATGAAATTGGTTTGATTTAAAAGAAGGTAATTTTTGGAAGTACTACATTACTTAAAAAAAAATAGCATAATGGAAATGTTTAATATACAGAGTATCGGGTAAGTGGTACAGGAGGTAGAAAGGAACACATTTTTTTCTATTTTTGTTGTCATTTGTCATGAATAACAAGAAGTATTATTCGCTCTTTTAATCTATGTGTATTTGACGCTTTTTCGTCACTTTTAATAAAATCTCCATAAAAAAATATGTATGCTAACATTTTTTTTTTAATATACAAGACGCATCCTTTGATTTCATTGTTAATTTTTTAAATTGTTTTGAAAATTCATGAGCTTCCGAGGCCAGCAAAAAGTAATACATACTTTTTGACCCAGAACCATCTGTTTCACTATTTTTTTTTTGTATTGGCCTTTAAATAAATATGAACTTGAACTTCGTTTCCTCCTTAGCATAACTTATGAAGTATGCTGTGGGTTGCTTTTTGTGTGGGCTTACGTCTTTCATTATTTTAAAATAAATACGTTGGAATTACTTCTAAACAGTTGACTTCAAAACAAAATGTGCTCGAAATATTTACAATTTTACCTTCGCTATACAACCATCTTCTGTAAGTAACCATATTTATCAGTAGATCGTAAATGAACTCGACTACATCGGAGGACACTTATTCCTCCAAAATTTTGCTTTCGTTTACCTCAATTGACGCGAGGCAGGTTGAATAACTACATCCCCATTATCGTAAACCTGTTTTCCACGAAGTAGGCCCTACCTGTTTCTTAAATTAATGAAAAATAAACGTATTTATAGATGTACACAGCTGTTCGAAAGTTTCACTTGGCACTTGCTGACTGACCTGACTGACTAATAATAATCTTCTTTAATCAATAATGACAGCAAGTACTTTTTCTGACATCATTCGATTGTACGATTGTCAATAGAAATCCAGGAATTTCCGAATTTATTAAAAAATTTGGGCACAATTAGAACGTTTTTATTTATTTAAAAAATTTTAAAACATAAAACACAAGTCGATTAGTAAATGTATCAAGATCAAATTTGGTACATTATAAACTAAAATGTAACTTCATTAAAGAAAATATCATCTAAATTGCGTACATTGAAACTATATGACCTTCAGAGACCTTTTAACGATTTTATTCCATTTAAAATAGCTCTTTTCAACATTAAGTTTGATTACTCTCGTCACACATTCCTTCTTCGAAGCCTAATCGATATTTTATTCTCAATGCTTCAAAAAATATTCGCTAAACATTGCGAATGCTCGGTATCGAGAAAACGAAAAAGTCGCGTTGTAAATGGAAGTGAAAGAGAGTAGGAGGCTAGAATTGTTCACTTCGTTAATTGACTAATGTAGCACACGTTTCATTTAGTTCGTTTGCATAATTGCAGCCTTTGTTTGAATACAGGGTGTGTTGCGGTTAGTCTACCAAACGCATATGGTGCGTTTAAGATAAATTTTTACTCTTAGCGTTTTTGATTTTTTTCGGGTTGGGATAGTAATTAATGCATTATGAAGTGTTGAGTGTATGAGATTACTGTTTCTTCCAAAAATAATTATATATTGTTTGTAAAGACAAATTGGATATACAAACACGTAATTCCTCATCTACCATCTATAATTGTTGTACCACTTCTTTGATTTCATTTCCATAACTGTTGAGAAATCTTTCACAGCACACGGTTTGACAGGAACTAGCCAAGCGACACAGTCCACTCCTTTGTTTTGCTGAAATTTTACCGACATTCGACCAGCATGCGTGACGGTTCGTAAAATTTCAGGCTCTTCTCTGGTTTTCTTGTACACCTCATTTGTAAAAACGGATTCAGTAAATGAAAAACAGACGTGAGACATTTGGCGCTTCACATCAATTGATAAACAAGTTGAGAATTGAAGATGTTCCTTCATTTAACAAGTGCATTTTTCGCGATTTTTGTAGTCAACTACTCGTGTTTTATATTTGATAGAGAGCCAGCAATGGATTCATTTACCCGGAAGATGTAGAGCTACCAACCGTTGGATAGAAAGTACTTACCGTCCTGAACCATGAAATGATCATCAGTTGCTCTAGACCCGGGGCTTCCATGTTGAAAATTTTGCTACATTATCATAACACTCAGTAATTTAGGATGTTTCAACATCGAACTTATCACAGAATACATCGACCATAAAAAAAATATCTCACTAATAAACAAAAATCTTTTCCTTCCTCATTACAAAATGTATTTGAAAATGAGCTCCCCCTGTACATATCCTCGGTTCAGAATTCTTAATCTATTCACGTTTCTAATAAAAGAAGGTAAAGGGGCTCTAGGGTAGCGGCAACGAGATCGATCCCCGACCTTAAAATGCGGAAGAAGGAGTTTCGAGAATTTGAATAATAGTTGCGGTTCTTTCGAAAGCGGGGTCTTGAAACAAGGGGACGTGTTTGGTATGAGGGGTCCTTTTCGAATATAAAAGTTAAGTCTATCGAATATTCGTCGAAGAATCGGGACAAGCGAGGTACAATGTGAACGATGCGAAGACGATATTATTTAATTTGGATATTTGCGCCGAGGGTTTTCGATAAATAAAGGAAAAAGAATTATAAATAAATTGTAAGGGGAAGTTGATTTGGAATTCGCTCTTCTTCTGGGATTGTTAAAGGTGCTTGCGGTGTTCGTGTTTTATACACTATCAGTTTTAGAAAAAGAATCATTCAAAGAGTTTCAGGAAATTTTCAATGGTTGGCAGCATTTTTTTTTTTGCAAATAACACATATATTGATGCATGCTTTATGCGGCCAATGTCCAAAGCGTAGGACGCTTGCTGTTGTGTCTTCAGCTTTAACAGCTAGCAACCTCTGTAGGACAGGTCTTCTGTAAACCCAGATATGGTAATGTTGTCTGCTTGACCAGATAAGCTAGTTACTTTTATGGAACGTCGAGTTAATTTCAAGAAATTTTCACATGTGGTAGTTTTGATCCATTCATAACGCGCAGGCGGAGGCAGTCAAGTGAATAAGTCTGTTCGCTTCTAAGCCACGATTTCTATTGTACCCCTTCAGTCATATTACGTTGATGTTGTTTTGTTTAGGGACCGAGAGTACAGATTACAAGTAGTAGGTTCTATATTATTGGTCAGTTTAATGTTGATACTACTTGCTCGGTGTTAAAAAACAGGTAGATGTTTTTCTCTGCAATCTTCAGATCAACTGAGTAGCGTGCAGCTAAGCCTAGCGTCGAAATTTCCACCTAGAAATCGATAGTCTCTGTCTCTAGTGACCACGATTCTTTCAGATCCAGTTCCTTCGTTAGTATTTGATCCGTCTACGAAGCGACATAAGCTGTCCTCATTGCTGGCGGTGTTTTGGTGCGTTAGGGAGAGACGAAAAGTGGTGGAGTGTTATTCTAAGTTATTTGTAAACGCTCTTCCCGAGTTCACAGTGTATTTATTTACCAGGGCTTACAATTTCTTTATATCGTCGCGTAGCCATCGGAATATAGTAACCAACGCCGTCTCTTATACGAATAAGTTAAAAGACGGCAGGCAAAGCATGCAGAAACAACACTATCTAGCTTCGATTTAAAAGAAAACATTATATTGCATTTATAAACACTAACAGAAAAATCTATTAGCTAGCTGGTACATCAATGACCAGTCCGTCCTCAAATCGATTTAATTTTTATGTTTGTGACTCAAAAACCCGTAGTCGCTAGAATTAGCAACAAGATTTAGATAAAAAAAAATGTTATTGATGGTTTTTTTCAATCATTAGAAGAACCTATTTCAACGTGGTCTTGCGCGAAATATGATTAAGAGGAGCGGCATGTTACTGCCAGAAGCGCACAAGTAACTTTAAAGATTGATGTGAAAGCAATTGTCACAATTTTACACAAACAAATTGACGGTACGTAAGCTTTGTGTCCGTTGGATTTCCCACAATTTGAGTTTAGCTCAAAAAGAAACTCGTGTGGCATTGTGCCAGACCTACACTGAATCACTTTAATAATGAATCCTCTCATCTGGTGTACATCATCATAGGTGATGAAACGTAAGTATACTGCTATGATCCCGAAAGAAAGTAACAAACGCTAGTTGAGTCCTCGAGAACGAATCGGCTCCCAACAAAAGTTGTTTGTGAAAAAAGCCGAAACAAAAGGATGGTTGCCAATTTTTTTTTTTTTAGAATTACAGGACATGTTTTGATCGATCGCGCTGAAAGTCTGTTTGGCTCAAGTTCTCCAGGATGTTTGCGAAAAACGTGCAAGAATGGATCATCTCACACCACGATAACGCTCGGGCTCACAGTACTGCTCGAACGCTGAGTATTTAATGAATATATAGTCAAGACCTAGCATCTATTGTCTTTTTATTTCCGCGTGTAAAGAACAAGTTACGGAATTTGCGTTTACATCGGTCGAAAAAGCGTTTGAAATATGAAATGAAATAAAGTAACGCGGGAAGATTGGAGAATATTAGATTTCATGGATGCAAAAATGCATTGACAATAAATATGTCGATATATTATGTATTACTTCGCTAGATTCAGCGGAAAGAGAACATCCCTGGTATGAGAAAATTGTGTATATGAAAAAGAGTTAAAAATAGCATTCTTAAAGAATTTAACCGCAATTGAAGCGTTGAAGGCGATAAAATGACCAATGTGTTATCTATATGAGGCATGTTTTAATGACGTATATGATATACAATTGGAATATGTTATTTAAAAATGAATTAAAAATAAAAGCACCTTACAAATTTCCCTCTCAAAAATTACCTCGTGTAAATATGCCTTTCCACTGTATTCTTCCAAGATAATAAAAAAAATAGACTATAATCTAGATTCTAGAAAGAATCTGCATCCGGAACATTCTAGACTTATTCAATCTAGAATCGTGCATGAATGGGATATAAGACAGTGAACAAGCTGATATTTGGACAGTTTCCGCGTTAGTGCCTTTAGCTTCTTACACATCACTCATACAGCTTTATTATTTGCTCCGTTACTAATATATTTTTTTCGGAAGCGCTTAATGTGTAATGTCTAAATAACTGTTTATTAAAACGTGTTGTATCGTAATTTACAGAGTTTTATTAACCGTATTATAACGTTATATTACGCGGCGAGCTGATGGAAGGGAGAGAAAATGCTCGTACGTATACGACCCAGATTATTTTCATTTTATCAGTGTAATAAAAACGTCAGCTAATAACGCATAAATAGTGTCATAACTTGTGTGTAATTTTACCATGATTAAATACACATATGTACGTACCGTACGTGCATATTATGTATGTAGGTACTGTTACCATTTGTGTAATTCTAGAGCTATTCATGTACAAACAAGTAGAAAACGTTCTTAATAATCAGTAGATATCGGATAGCAAAGCTTGAATAGATTAAAAATTTTATAAAGAAATACTTTGTATGAAAGAATATTCGAGGCGTATTGAT
This sequence comes from Oryctes borbonicus, assembly GCA_902654985.2. NCBI lineage: Eukaryota > Metazoa > Arthropoda > Insecta > Coleoptera > Scarabaeidae > Oryctes > Oryctes borbonicus. Next base: position 7,889,361 of record LR736864.1, on the reverse strand, counting down.
TAAATGAATGCAGCAACAAGATGCTTTATTTAATGGAAAAATATGTTCATGAAATGTTTAGAGTCTCAAGGTTAATTCTCAAATCCATCCAAGTTTATTCCTTGATGCATAAACTTATCCATTTCTTCAAAATCTGTTTTTCCTGCCGAAGTATCTCCATTCCCGCGTTATCTATTCTCATTATTGAGCTCTTAAAATGTACTCGTTTTATTGTTTTGAGAAATACAATTAAATTTTATAATATATATGGGTGACCCAACCTCGTATTATGCACATAGTACGAAGCTAAAATTTTCTGATAGCGTAATAGACATAATATCTTTTAGAAATATGTTGGTATATACAGGCTGATCGATAAGCAGCGAACCAGATACTTCGTTATTTTAAATGAAATAAAATTCATAAATCAACGTAATATGGATTTATTTCCAGATATTTATAATTTTGTTTTTAATCGTTTAAATTTAGATTTATTTATTTATTTACATGGGCATAAATTTTTACAAGATTAAATTACATACTTCGCTCTATCCAGATATTAGGTAAAAACGCCTTCAAAAATACAGGATGTTCAATATGAAACACCGAACTTTACCAAATTCATTTTTTTTTCTTTAAATAGCACAATATATTCTATTTCTTCTATCGTAGGATTAATAACTTAGTTATCTTCCTTTTTGCAAAAATATTCACTTATTAGATTTCCCCCTCCGTTTCCAAAGTATCATATCCGATTATATTTTGTTTTATTTATATAAACTCAGATAGCACTTATTTCGTAATGTACAGTAGTATGTTTGTCGATATCTTGCAATTAATGTAATACTGTATTCAGTGAAGAAAGGTTTATAAACCAATAATGTCTTTATCTTCAGAATCACCCGAAGATAACTTTATTGTTGTTTTTCCATAGGTAAATTCTTACGGTTGCATCAGTTTTTTCGTTTTTTTTTTTTTTGGCTCACTTTATGTAACAGCTGGCAATTGTCTCCTACCGAGACAGGTGACGTTGTTCTACACAAGTTAGAACTTGTTTACATGAGAGCAATACGAACTGCGTGACGTAACGTACGTTACATCTCAATAAAAGATTGTTTTTGATAAGTTGAATATTGCACAAAATTCTTAAGACTTGATTTACCAGATTCTGGAAAATAAAACCAAAAAACAAGCTGTCGAAAAATGTAATGTTGAAAAGCACAACAAAATTTCGATTTTTCGATTCAGAACCGTCCAAGCTGGCTCGTTGAATATATTTCTAAACATTGCTACTACGTTTTTAATTGCTATTAATTTAATCAAATGCGTTTTATTTATTTCGTATAGTACAGCTCGCCTATTATCCACAGATTAACGTATACCTGGTTTTATCTTATCTGCTCACCTAAAAGATATTTTCGCTAACAGTGTAATCGCAGAAGCAGGAAATTGAACTAACTATCCGTAAATAAGTCGTTGTACTGTCTACGTTTTACATATGTATACGTCCGAATGTTATAAACAAGATACTTTGTAACTACACATTCTCGCCTTTGTGTTGTAGCGTGTGTCGGCAAAACGCAACTTTTTCACGGTACAATTAGTCCGGTTGATTTCTCCTGCGCATAATTGCCGAAGGCTATGCGTTTTAACATTCTCCACGACATTTTTTTTACTTACTATAAGCTCATATTTCTTATTCCTATTTGCATTTAAAAGCGTTAATGGGAAATAAAAAAGAATGCAAATCTCTTGTACGCCACCTAAACGGTAGTATTGATTGTACACTGTAGTTCGAAAGTTTTATGCCCGTTTACACCGCAAACAAAAATAAGAATTGTATTTCGAATGCCCTAGCGCAACGACGGTGAACTATTGCCCAATATCGATTATCTATTAGCTCAAAAGAACGTGAAAACGCCATTTATACCGATATGGGTAGCGATCAGTTATGATTAGAAAGATGGACATTTGCATCGAGCGGCAATGAATAAACGTCATTGCCGCCTCCACTGTACGTACGCCCGCTGTAAAGTTATTTTATTCACTGTTTGGAGTATTATTAACATTGCTTTAGTTCTAATTTAGTTTAATTCGCGGGATTAAATTAATTTAATAGGACACAACAAACTTCATAAAAAAGCTGCTGGATTAATAATTTTCTAACAGAATAGAATTTCCCAAGCCTGTATATACAATCTTACAACTTCTAAATATACACATTACGCGTTACTCTTAGTGTATTCCTTCCACTATTGTGCATATTTCGACAAGCATAGTATCAGGCTGGAGTACTGAAAAACCTTGAGTTTAACAAGATCAATAGTAATTATTTTTGTTTGTTCGTGCGTTTTGATTGGCGGACTGCATCGCCTCGGTTTTTTTTTCTTTTAGTTCCAAGTAACTATTCATTACTAAGTAGAATGAATTACTCATTACGGATATTTTTTTTTAATTTATTTATTGTTTCAATGTTTTTCTTACATTTCTTTATTTAAAGTACAGCAATTATTGTTGTTTCTTGTCTAAAAATCAAATGTGCGGTGATAGCCAAGTCTGTTGTCGGGAATCTCACTGAGTGTGCTTATGTACAAAATTTTGTGTATTCCCTGATATAAATATTTTAGAAGCATCATGAGAAATGCTTTTTACATTTCTGTACAAACTTTAATCATACACATTAGGACTCATTTGGTTAATTCAGAGAAAAAAACAATACAAGCAACATGCAAGCAGAATAGACTAAATATTTACATTTTTAATTTTTAAATATTATTTGTATGCTCTATGCTTTAAATTTTCAAATTGCGTCTATTTTTTTTTCTTTCTCTATTCGCAGTTATCGCCAGCCGATCGATAGTAAATACCGAGGAAGAAAGAACAACCACCATCAAATCACCTGTACATGGAGAAATAACAAAGTGCGCGTCGGTATTACAAAAAACAGCGTGTGCGAGAAAAAAAAACTGTCGTTCGCTTTGATACGGTTCCTCTATAGTCGAAAGTGCGCGACGCGTCGGGAAACCTGTCGACTAGTACCACCATTGCTTGCCGAGAAAGCGAGAAAGACGGGCCGGAGCTATATGCGTGCGTCGTTCCCGAACACGTCATAGAGATGGTGTGATGAGATGAGCATCGAGAGGTCGCTATGTGTCGCATAAAGCGATGGACTCGTACGACTTGTTCGGGGAAGATGGAGCTGGAATGCTGGAAGGCCTGCCCGAGTTGGGCGGTGGCGATCATTTCGACCCTGCGGTGACGGGAGCGCGAGATGCGACAACGGTCTTCACGCAACCCACCTACTCTCAGGAGACACCCCTGCAGAAACTGGCTTCTTTCGGTGGCGCCGACTTCAACCACATGGATCCGAACGCGCAGAGCATGTACGCCCAAGGCTACGGCACCGATCGGCCGATGGGCCCGCCCGGATCGGCCGCCGCCTATCCGCATCAGCGACAGATGGCGCGACCGCCTGGACCACCGGCGCAAGCGACCGCCGGACAGTACCCGTACCAGCCGCCGGACAATATGTATTCGATGCCCGATCATCAGATGGGTGGAATGGGCGACGCGGCCAGCATGCAGAGCACGTGGGTCGGACAGCACGCCGGTTATCCGTCCGCCGCAACGATGCATCGGTACGGGCAGATGGCTGGCTATCGGCAACAAACGATGTCGTACGGCCATCAGCAAGAGCAGAAGCAGCAATTCCCACCAACGCAACATCCTATGATGCAGCAGCCACATCAGACTGCCGGTTACCCGTCCATGCAGCAGAGGCATGCGCCTACGCATTATCCGCAGAGTACGGGTTATCCAACGACCGCTGTCGCTGCCGCGGCGGCCGTAAGCCAGAATTACGGAAACTATATGCACCAGAGAATGCCTCACCATCACTCGCAATACCCGCAAACGCACCATCAATTGGACATGAACGTCACACAAACGCAGCAGTACAACCACATGGGTCATACGCAAGCGTTGGCTGGTCATGTCGCGGCGACGACGCATCCTGGCCCACCGACGGGTCACATGCCGCAAACGCATCCACCGCACCCGCCAACGCAAGGCCACACAACTCCTAGTCAACAGCCGCCCGCACAGAATCCGATGGCGCATCCCAATCTGGCCTACAACCAACATCAAACGATGCAGTCCATGCAGAGGCCGATGGACGTGCCGCCAACGACGCAACAGTTCGCCTCGAAGCATAGTACGGGAGCAATCGGTAACGCGAGTCCGCAATATCGTGCGCCCTTCCCGCAACTGTCGCCACAAATGTCACCTAGACCGCAGATGTCGCCTAGACCGCCCGCGCCGCAAATGTCGCCCAGGCCCGTTATGTCGCCCGCCAAGCCAAATCTATCGCCTCATCCGCAAATGCAACAAACTACTTTAAGTCCACGACCCGCTACGAGTCTAACACCGAAATCAACAACTGCGTCTCCGGCTCCAGTTCCCACGTATTCGCAGCAGAGCACGTTACAGGCGTTGGAGCAGATGGTGATGCCGCCGTCTAGCACGAACGCTGCCACAGATTATCCTACCTATCAGTCGAGGAACGCGCTCGGCTCACTTCAGGGACCGCAGAATCCTTTATCGCCGGCGATGAGTGTGAGAACTTCAATGGCCGAGCAGCAATGGCCGCCACAACCGAGATCCCACATACCGAATATGAACGGTAATTTAGGTATGATGGACTCGGGTCCACCAATACCACCACCTACGTCACAAAGCATGCCACCTTCGCAAGGAATACCGCCCTCACCTCAGCAACAACCGCTGCAATCACAGCAACAGTCACAGCAACCGCAGCAGCCGCAGAACATACCGCCGACTTCTAGCAATATGAGTTCATCCAGTTCGATTCACAATACTCAAAGCATACAGACGCCGTTCTCCAACGAAGAATTACGTAGCGATATTAGTAAACCGGCACCAGTTTCGCTGACCGACTTCAATACGTCTAGGGATAGTACGACATCGCAAAGTAGCTTGCAAGCTCATAGCGAATTAAGTTCGGTGCAATCTCCAGCTTCAACGAGCATGCCCGACAAGCTTCCGAGTAGTACGACTGAAATTAACACGCCGACGAGCATTACTTTGCCGACATCGCATCCGCCGACACCAACGCCCTCTTCGACGACCGACGATCACGCGAACAACCAGGATAAGAGTCTTCCACTGACTTGTGATTCGATTAAATCTACCGAAGACAGTAACAGTAGTAGTAATAATTCCATACAGCATTCTTCTTCTCAACAACCGTCTCAAAGTCAAAATTCCAACACCAGCTTCGACTTCTCGAACGTTTCCAGCTTGACAATGTATGGTAGTCAAGCACAGCAGATAAACAAGATGGACGACCTGATGCCGTCGGCGGTTACTAGCTTTAATCAGGATAATCTAATAAATTCCGAAACGATCTCAGATAGGCAATCTCCTGTTAGCACGCCGCTGCAACAACCTCAAATAAATACATCTCAGAACTCTCAACCGTCATCGGTTCCAAGCTCTCACTCTCCGAGTTTAAGTCAGGAATCCATGCAACCTACTCCGCCCAGTTCGAGTATGATACAGAGCCCTTCGTGTCAAACCCCTCCTACTTCAATGCAATCTCAAATCTCTTCACCCAGTACGGTACAGAATCAGACGCAGAATCAAGCGATGAGTCCCAGCACGACTATGCCGAGTTTCATTCAAAATCCAAATCCGGTGGCTTCCGTTCCGGTTCCTCCTATTCCGCCTCCACCTCCTACGTCGACTTGTGTCACACTTCCAGATCAAAATACCACCCAGCAACAACCACAGCAACAAATTAATTCTGTCCAATCTTCAATGCAAAATGTACCTCCAACTATCCCGCCGTCACTTAATCAGGTGCCGAATCAATTAAACCCGTCAAATCAAATGCAACAAGTACCTTCTAGTATGGGTCAGATGCCAACGCAACCTTCAACGATAAATCAGTCTATGAATAATCTTAATCAAGTAGCGCCTAATCTTACAGGACAAATTAATCAAATGCCTTTACAACACAATCAAGTCCCACCTCAAATGCCGCAAGTAGGTATTCCATCGAACGTACCCTCAAGTTCACAAGCTCCAACCATGTATGATACCACCAGCACCATGATGGGAGTTAATCAAATTGGAGGCTCGAGACCTATGGGACCCGGAATGCCACCTCATGGTATGGCCATGGGACACCCGAGAATGTCCATGGGCGTTCCTGGACCTGGAATGATGGCCGGAATAGGTGTACCTGGACATGGTATGATACCATCTGGTCAAGAAATGGGATACCAACCGCCGATATCTCATCACCAAGAACGAGCGGCATTGCAACAGCAGTTACAAGAATTGTATTGCATGCCTCCAGCTCCTGAAAATCAAGAGAAAGTAGTTCACCTTCAAGAGAGATTAAATATCCTAACTCAGCATGAAGCTACCGAACAATGCACTGGCGGAGCTCAGTGCGTCATCCAAAGCCCATTATTCACTTCACCGATGATAGATTCCCCGCAAGTTTCGAGTACCACCGGAAGAGGTAGGAGTAAAGGGACGCCAAGGGCTAAAAAACCGCGACAAAAGAAAGGTGAAAAGGGCATGTCCCCAGTTCACGTCCCTTCAAATGTAAGCCTACAACCTACCACCGCACCACAACAGTTACCTGTTTCCGAAGATTGCGTCACTCCTGGAGCAGGATTAACAATTCCTTCGGATGAGATAACAGATATAAACGAGGCTGGTACTGATTCCTTTTCGGGAGACGATTCCGAAAAAGGTAAGAAAAATAGAGGACCTAGAAAACAACGAGAACCCAAGAAACCCAAAGAACCTAAGATACCCAAAGAACCCAAAGCGCAAAAGATACCAAAAATGCCCAAGGAACGTAAAAAGAAAGAACCTAAAGAACCTAAGGACTCTAAAATCAAGAGAAAGTACGTAAGAAAGAAGAAGGCCGAAGGTTCGTTAGATGATTCGATTACCGATGAATCCATTAATAAATCTTTCGAAAACGGTGAGGACGGTCAACCGACTAGTGGTGGAGAAAAGGAAGAAAGCCCAGTTCAAGTCGAGTGCAGTGACTCGATTCCCGAATCGACAAACGCTGAAGAAGGAATATCGCAACCGGCAGATTCTCAAACGCCCTCTGAAGAAGCTATCGTCACAGAAAGTGACGCTGCTTCTAAAAAGGACGAATATATTTTCGATGACACGCCTAGTCCCAAAGAATCCGGTGAGAAGAAGCCAACAAAAAAGACTAAAAATCCACCAGCTAAGAAAGTTGTATCGTCGAAAGCCAAAAAGAGTAGCTCGTCGAAATCTCGTAAGCGTAAGGGTGCAATGGTTACAGAATCGGATGGTGAAGGCGAAGACATGGTCAGTACACCACCACCATCGCCAGATGATCCCGAAAGCGCCACACATAAACGTAGATCTGCCAGGAACACACAAAGGAAGAAATATATCGATGATGTCATGCTACGGTTTTCCGACGATGAATCTCCAATACCTTCAAGAAATAAGAAAACTCCAGTTCCTTCGACACCACCCGTCGCTACCACAAACGCGGGGAGCCCGCAAGAAACTCCAGCTCCTCTAGATACGGCAAATAAACCTAATTTTGTTTATATCAACACTACGGACGAAGATTCGATGGTTGTGCAGTACGTATTAGCTACCAGGATGACTAAACGTGAAAAGAAACCTCCACCGCCTCCAGAAGAAGCTGAAACTAAACCCGAAGATGGTGAAGCAACTGAGGAAAATAGTGAAGATAGAGAAGAAAAGCAGGAGGAAGAAACGTCAGATTCCGAAAGTAAGAAGGAGGATACACCATCACCTCCTCCGCCTCCTGCGCCATCTACAAAGCAAGAAAGTAGTACCCATAACAAAGAGGAAAAAGAAATGGAAGATGTTGAGGAATACTACGTTAAATACCGCAATTTCTCGTATTTACATTGTGAATGGAAAACGGAAGATGAATTGTATAAAGGAGATAAGAGAATAGCTAACAAGATTAAGCGATTCAAACAAAAGCAAGCTCAACAATTGAACATCTTCGAGAACCTCGAAGATGAGCATTTCAATCCCGATTACGTGGAAGTAGATCGCGTATTAGATGTTGCCGAGCATACAGACCCAAGTACACAAGAAACCGTTAAACATTACTTAGTGAAATGGAGATCTTTGCAGTACGAAGATAGTACGTGGGAGTTGGAAGAAGATGTAGATCCTCTTAAAATTGAACAATTCGAAAAATTTAAAGCGGTACCTCCTAAGGATAAATGGAAGCCTAAAAAAAGACCTGCGCCCGAATCATGGGTGAAATTAGAAAAATCTCCGATTTACAAAGCCGGAAACAGTTTAAGGGAGTACCAGCTTGAAGGTTTGAATTGGCTACTTTTCTCATGGTATAATAACAGAAACTGCATCCTAGCCGACGAAATGGGCTTAGGCAAAACAATCCAAAGTTTAACTTTTTTGAACTCTGTATTCGAATGCGGAATCAGGGGTCCGTTTCTTGTGATTGCACCATTGTCAACCATCCCTAACTGGCAAAGAGAAATCGAAAGTTGGACGGAGATGAACGTCATAGTCTACCATGGATCTTCAGCTAGTCGTAACATGATCCAAGAGTACGAAATGTGGTATAAAAGCGAGAAGAACCAACCGATTAAAGATCTAACGAAATTCAACATTTTGATTACGACTTTCGAGATTATCGTGACAGATTTTGCAGATCTAAAAGGTTTCAACTGGAGAATTTGCGTGATTGACGAAGCTCATAGGTTGAAAAATAGGAATTGCAAACTTTTAGAAGGATTAAGGCAATTAAATCTAGAACATAGGGTCTTATTATCGGGTACACCTTTGCAAAATAATGTTAACGAACTATTCTCACTATTAAACTTCCTGGAACCAACACAATTTCCAAGTTCGGAAACTTTCTTGCAAGAATTTGGAGCTCTAAAATCAGAACAAGAAGTCACTAAATTGCAACTATTACTAAAACCAATGATGTTGCGTCGTCTTAAAGAGGACGTCGAAAAATCTTTAGCACCAAAAGAAGAAACAGTGGTTGAGGTGGAATTAACAAATATACAGAAAAAATATTACAGAGGTATCTTGGAAAGGAACTTTTCGTTTTTGTCGAAAGGCACCACTCACGCGAATATCCCAAACCTAATGAACACCATGATGGAGCTGCGAAAATGTTGTATCCATCCCTATTTGTTGAACGGCGCCGAAGATCAGATCCAATACGATTACAAACAACAGCATGGGGAAGATACTGACGCGTATTATAAGGCACTGATACATTCGAGCGGTAAAATGGTCTTAATCGACAAATTGCTTCCAAAATTGAAAGCTAACGGTCACAGGGTACTGATATTCAGTCAAATGGTGCGTTGTTTGGATATTTTGGAAGACTATTTGATGTATCGAAAGTACCCGTATGAACGTATCGATGGGAGAATCCGCGGAAACCTTAGGCAAGCCGCAATTGACAGATTTTCAAGACCAGATTCTGATAGATTCGTCTTCTTATTATGTACAAAAGCTGGAGGCTTAGGAATTAATTTAACAGCAGCTGATACAGTTATAATCTATGATAGCGATTGGAATCCACAAAATGATCTGCAAGCACAAGCTAGGTGTCATCGGATAGGCCAACAGAAGATGGTGAAGATCTACAGGTTATTGTGCAGGAATACCTATGAAAGGGAAATGTTTGATAAGGCTTCCTTAAAGCTCGGTTTAGATAAAGCCATTCTGCAAAGTATGAATACCTCTCAAAGTGGAAAAGATGCCGGCAACCGTCAGCTTAGTAAAAAAGAGATCGAAGATCTTCTCAAAAAGGGTGCATATGGTGCTTTGCTCGACGAAGAGAAGGAAAGCGACAAGTTCTGCGAAGAGGACATTGATATAATATTAGCTAGACGAACCCAAGTCATCACTATGGAATCGGAAAAGGGTTCTACATTCTCCAAAGCGACGTTCGCCGCTAGTTCTAACCGTTCAGACATTAATATTGACGACCCGGACTTCTGGAATAAATGGGCGAAGAAAGCCGATATAGACACAACGGAAAAGGACGAAACTGAAGACTTAGTAATCTCGGAACCGAGAAGGCGAACCCAAATTAAACGTTATGGTCACGATGAGAGTGCTATTGACATGTCCGAGCTTGAATCTTCATCGGACTCAGATGGCGAGGGCGAAGGCGGGTTGGGCATGAGCAGAAGTCGCAGAAATAAATTGAAGAACAAGAAGAGACTGCGAGGTGACGATTATATTCCCAGGGAAGGCGATAGAAGCGATATCGTGTACGGTAGCTGGGCTAGACGGGAGTGCTTCATGATAGAAAGAGGTCTGTTGACTTTCGGCTGGGGTCGCTGGCAGGAGATATTGGTACATTCGCAGCTGAGGAAAGGTTGGAGGGAGCAGGATGTTGAAGATTGTGCAAGAGTAATTGTAAGTAAATTTAAATTACTTATTGTCAGTGAAACTAATCAATAGTGAATGTAAAAATTATAAACAGAATTTGATGTAGAACAAATTAAATTCTTTTACGTCCAAAGTTTAGCGAATCTATTACTTACGATGCATAGGATGATGCTAATGAATTTAGAATTATTTAGAAAAAATTGCATTGGAAAGCTTTCATAATTTTTTGTATCAAACTTGTGGAACTTGTACATGTCCTTAGTCAGTTTTTCAAAACGTGTCCATGAATACGTTTAATCATTACATTTTGTCGAATATCCTGGTGTACACTGTAGTAAAGTAGATTGTTAGAAAATAAATAATATAAGTAATAAATGAATGTATTTTCTAATATACTTTCTCTAGGGTAACACTTATAGTAGCAAGTACGAGCACTGTATTACAAGTTATTATTATTAACATGCTTCAATTCACATACATTCTGTTTTGGTAATCGTCCGAACAAGTAAACAGCATTTTTTTTAGGCAAAAAAGACTCGTTATTGTTGTTAGAGACAAAATTTGAAAAGAAAGGAGAAATGGAAATACGTTTGATGTTTCGATAATTATATTTTATCTTATCCAAAAATTATTAATAAAAAAAAAAAACAAGAAAAAATTAGGCTTAGAAAGAAATTTGTGCTAACATCTTTTGTATCTGTTCATTGGATGAAATTATCTTGTGTAAACTTACAAAAAAAGCTAATTTTTCTAGTTAGAAAGAGGTAATAGTCAGTAAGTAGGAAACTACAGCAGATATTTTGTACTTTAATTCCATAAATGAAACTGCGACACCATTATTTATTGAATCAGACGTAATATGTTAATAAATTAGAATGTTGCACTGCACTCTCAGTGGCACTGTACCCGCATTTCCTCTACATTGATTCTAGGGCAGTTCTCCCTTTCTTTCGTTAAAACCTTGAATTCGTCAAAATGAAAATATTGATCCACACTGTATGTGAGGCAATACAAAAGTATCGGCACACTCCGCACCACACAAGTTTAATTAATCATTCGGGACAGCTGTTTCCAGGATACGCCGATTCTCATTCGGTCAACGGTTGAAAATGAGGATCGACGCGTCCTCGAAATGGCTGTCCCGAATATTTAATTAAAGTCGTGTGGTGCGGAATGTGCCAATACTTTTGTGTTATTTGTTATACCTCACAATCCTTGCCATCATTATCCATACTGTATGTTTTTCAAAGAAGAGGCCTCTAAAGTGATATTCTTTGAAAGAATTATATATTAGGTTTTTTATTTTAACCGCGCATAAGCAAACGTCAACGCGAACGAAAGCTTCCGTAATGACGTCTGTGGCTAACCAATAGATGAATGGCGTACTTACTTAAAAAACACGCCTCGTATATTGCTGCCATTCATGATTTTTCCACAATATGGTTTATTGATACAAACGTATTTTCATTTTTCCATTATTATGGCCGCTACAATCAAGCTGTAGCGTTAGTTGAACATCTAACCAAGAAAATTTATATTATTTGACCTTCTACTGACATACTTCTGTACATATATGCGAAACATTCTATTAAATTCGCATTATTTCATTCTTAATTTTCATCATGATGACCACCATATTAATTTAGAGAATTCTTAGAGAAGAATTCGGTAAGAAAAAATGTCTCCCAAAGTTGTGATCTTTTGTAAACAAGAAAAAGACATTTTTCGCGCTTACATCTTATCGTCACTTTATTCTAACCGCTGTATTTTTGTGTTTTCCTCCTTGTAGCTGCTCTACTGCCTTCGTTTCTATCGAGGTGATGAGAAAATCCGCAGTTTTATATGGGATTTGATCACACCGTCGGAGAACGGGGAACAGAGCATGCGTAACCACCACGGGCTGAAGGACCCGGTCCCTAGAGGTATCAGAAATAAGAATAAGAAAAAAACCAAGGATACAAGGCATGCTGCTCTTACAGACCCGAACCATTGGAGCAAGAACGAAAAATATGACGGGGACATATTCTTAGAGAGCAACTACAAGAAGCATCTGGGACGGCATGCTAACAAGTAAGTTAGAATTTTGTTCTACGCTTATAGTTCAAAATCATTAAATAATCTTAATTTAGAGATTGTTAAAGCGACGGCAGTTGGTAATATTTCCTTGGTGACGCATTTGATGAAGTTAATATTTTGAAGGAATCTATCATCACTTAATGATTTTTTTGAATTTGAGATAACAAAAGAATAACTTGTATTTATAAATTTATGCGTTTGTGTTAGGAAGGAATTTCGTCCCGCAAGCTTAATTGAGGTGAAACGCTGCTCTAATATATACAAGCTAAAATTTCGACCCTCTCTGTGGGGATCTCGCTTATTATTGGAGATAGAGGATAGGTTTAAATTGTTGCAAAATTTTGGGTTGATTATGAAGCTGAAGAGAAAATAGACCAGTAATAAATGACGTTCGAGATTTAAAATAAAATAAAATTAATAATTGTCTCCTTTTACATTTAACACCTTTATTTGACCTTGCAGAGAAAAACTAAAAACATATTCTCGGAGCCACTTTCTATCTAATAGCGTACTCGAAATTGTTACGTAACATTTCCGTTCTTTCTGGCCATCATCAACTTTTTTATTTCCTAATCTTTTTTTTTAACTTTAATCATGTATAACATGTTTACAAAAAAATTTGATATTACGCTTTAAATGACGAGAAATACATCTTAGAATTAAATAAGATAGTGATGAAATTTCAAACTGGCAAACGTTTCAATTGTCGTTCATTAGTGATAGAAAAATGTAGTCCGCCAACTAAGAGAAACGAGATATGTAAAATATTTTTTATTCATCCAACTGAAATACAACAATAGCAAGTACAAGATATTTACAATATCCAGTACGGCAACAACCACATCGTATCATTTTTCTCGATCTTCGTAGAAACTTGGCCGAGAATGAATCGTTTACAAAGCAGCGTAATGTTTACGTTAACAAGAATTTGAACGAAAATCGACGGGATATTTTACGAATGGTGTGTCTTTATGTAAATTCTTCACCTTATTTATAACAATGAATGACAATAACAGTAATAATAATAGAAATCAAAATAAACCAACAATTATAGCAAGCGTTTAGATAACTGTCAATTTTCGGATTCTTGAAGCATTCCGATCCACCTTCAATCCATTTTTAAGACATCAATAGCTTAAAACAACACTGCTTTGAAGATAGTAATTGTTTACTTTTTCGAAGAAGTTGAGCCTCTTTTATTTCTTGAAGTAACGTTTTGTATCTTAATCAATAAAAATAGTGCCATCATTACTTGCATTCATCAACTAGCTCAATTCGCCATAAAATATAATCATGATTAGCTCATAAACTCTTAATAATGATACAGCAAGCTAAAAACAAATTCGACGTTGCTTTGTGATTGGATCAGCTACCGTCCTTTGTGGCATATCATAGTAACCACAACGCGTAGTGATCCAATATTGTAGAAACCATAAAATGAATTTCGCTTTGGTGGTCGTTTCGTGTTGCGGTTGTTTTTGCAAGTGCCATAAGACGAATTTCGTATTGTGGATGATTTGAGAGATCATAACGTGTTCTCGTCGAATTTTTCGCTTAATGAGCGTTTTCGGCGTCTGAGCTTAACACTGTTTCACTTAAAACTAATTCATTTTTATTTCTAATAAATAACTATAAGTCCTGCTGTTTTTTTCTGCGAACACTACAAGCGCAGAATGCAAAGCGATCAGCCGATTTACAAGTTAATTTTGTTTTTGTGATTGCGACTCGAGAATAACTAATCAGATTATGAATGATGACTACCATGCTAATTTAGAGAATACTCAAGGTATTCAATGAGAAAAACTATCTTCTCACAGCGTTCTGAACTATACTGTTTCTTTTTAAATAATTCCGAATAATTAAAGGGGACGCCAAATTATATAACAATTTTTTCTTTTCAGGGTCTTACTACGAGTCAGAATGTTGTATTACATAAAACATGAAATAATAGGGGACCTAGTCCAACATATCACTGATGGAGTTAATGTAAGGTAAGTGTTTTCCAACTTATTATTTCTGACGTATCTAACCTTTCACCCCCATTTAATTTAGGGATCTAGAACAACACATTTTCATTGTTAGTGTATTATTAAATTAAGTTCAAAAAAAGACCATCAATTTTTAATTTGTTCATACTTCTCATTGTTTTTTAATACATACTTTATTCACATTTTGATTCAATCTACCATTATGTAACAATAAAAAGAAGTTGGGAACATATAGCCTTTACCTTTACCCTCTGCTTTGTATTTCATTCATTAACTATTTTTTTTTAATTTATTTAATGCATGCCCTTGCTTGTGGCCATGCCAGCTTGAGCAAAGAATTTACGTTTAATTTACATTTGATTAATTTTTTAATTTAATTTTAATATTTTTGGAAGACTACTAAGTACTTTGCCTCTAACTTCTCTCGTATTCAGACCTCAGTAAGAACCAACAGGTTGTTGTGACGTTTGTGAGTGGTATAATTACAACTCTCATTCATTTGTTTTTATTTGTCGATTAACAAAAATCTCGTAGGAACAAAAAAAAATATTTTTTTTTGTTTAGGCATTTTCCGCGTGATAGTTCATTTGTTTATTTATTTATTTAGTTATTTATTTATATCATAGCTTTATCGCTTTTTTAACCCTCATACATTGTTCTCTCGAATTATTAACAAGTTTGTCCGAGTTGTTCCCACATAACCTCTACTACCGAAAAAATGCAATGGTACGGCACTTGTTACAAAATTTTACTTTTGGGTCAGATTTCGAGTTTGACGCGAAAACACGCGAGAAACGCAAATTAAAAATAGTTGATAAACTTGAAATTTCTTGCTTGCAATTTAATACTTTACTTTGCGTCTGTGTGTGGGAAAATTTGCAGAAAGTTCTTCCCCCACATTCATAGATAAAATGTTTGAAGAAAAAAAAAAATGGAGAATGTTTTGCATATTACCTGACTGTAAAAAAAAAAAAACAAAGGATGTATGAAAATAAATTGCGCTAAGATACTGGTGATTAATAAACAATACAAAAGTATATGTTTAAAAGGTTATTTTTATTTCAAATGTGATACTTTTCTCTCTCGTATGCCTTCTTTTTTGGGTCCCTTATTCTGGATTTACTGTAGAAATAAACTTAGAGTTCTTTAATTATTATGTGCAGGTTTTTTTTTTTCTTATATAGACTGTCCCAAAATTTCGGACGGGTGACACTACTTACTGAAAAAAAATAATTTTGTAAAATTTCATGTGAAGGCTTCTATTCTATGAATTTTTACTATTTTAGTAAAGGTCTAACACAACAGGAATGCCTCCAATCGCTTCCTTGGACTTCACCATGACAATGCCAGCTCACATAGCACGTTAAACAATTGATTATTTGAAGAAGAAAAACACCATCTTTATTTTTTTTATGGCCTAACGACTTATTGTTGAAGCTTTCAAAAACCATGTTTCGGAGGCCACATACAGAATGGAAAAAATTTCGAGAATTGATTCGGAGGCATTCAGAAGTAAAGAAGAAAGTTAATGGCGAATTTTTAATCGCCTTCATCAAAATTTAAAAGCATCCTCCGAATATGAGGATAACCTCGATCAACTTTAGAAAATAAATTAATCTGAAGATTATGGTAATAATTGTTCTAAAAATTGTTTTTGTTTGGAAAGTAGTGTCATCCGAGGCAACAGATTTCATTAAAATCTATTATTATTAATATGTCTATTATTACGAGAAAGACTAGAGCACTAAGAAGTTAGCTTCGGTTAAATTTTCCTAGAAGTACTAATACTTCGGTACTTTTTTTGCCCCAGACCTTGCTTTTCTTTTAGTCTATTTTTATATTTTCTAAAACCGTTTCTAAATGACGCTTCACACTATATTCAGTTGACAACAATGTACGTCACATTTAACTCCCGTTTCCTGATGGAACAACTCTAGATAAATCATCAAATCAAAGAACAAGCAAAGACAACATAAAACAATTTCAGTATTAAGTAGACACCTCTTTTTTACCGCATTGAACCAAGTTGCATTAAAATTTATTGTAGTATTAGTGAAGTAGACTACCTTCAATATCTGTGCATCGTGAGAGCCCTCAAAATAAATATGATACGTGTAAAAATAGCTTTTGAAGTGCCATTTTATTTCCAGCATAATATATCTTTAAAAGGTTAAATTTTTGAAATGGCACGATGTATATAGCGCTTTTTAATATATTTTGTTTGTCCAAAGGAATAAACAATCGTAGAAAAATCAGATCAAGCTGGCATAAATTACACTGACAACACACTTTTTTTTCTATTAACACAAAAAAAATTATATATAATAGTGCGTGCATAGACTTGCTATTTGTAGTAGGTGCTTTTTTTTTCTTGTTTAATTATTTTTTTTTTACTTTCTTTTGGAAAATCCGAATTTGACCGCATAACAATCTAAAACTAATAGAATTAATTCTCTTGTTTTAAGAAAGGAAATAATCACGTAGTCTGTAAAACATTCTCTACCTTAATTATTAATTTTTAACTTTTAAATTAACGACGATTTTTATTTTTTGGATGCTGTAAATATTGTTCTTCTCCGCACATATAGGGTGTTTCCTGTAGCACTAGCCAAACTGTACAGACGGGTTCTATTAATAATAACTATAACTAAAAAATGATGTATTTTTTGTCCAAAAATACTTTATAAGAAAATTATGGTTTTTTAAGGTTTTAACATGATACAAGTCCTTGTGACATATGAAGTATTGACAATAACCACAATCTCTATGTCATGTTCAGATAAATATTTTACATTTTTTAAGTGAAAATGGGCACATCTTAGGCCCCAATTTTGCTGCTAATTTCATCCGTATAATAGCACCGTCTTATAGTACCTTCAATGCCATACAACGATTTAGAAAGTATTTTAGTCACTTTCTTTAATAGTTATTACTAATAGAACACATCTGTACAGTATGACGAGTGCAACGGCAAACACCTTGTATATCTACATCTTTCCAATTTTGGAATTTTACCAAATCTACCTAACTTTAAATGTCTTCCTGTGAAACCAAAATAAACCAAAAATAAAACAAATATACAAAAAAAAACAAAAGCAACGCTAAAAGTCAAAATTTTACAATTGGCAACATGATTCACAGTGCCTTGCCTATAACCCCTCCCATAACGGAACAGTTGCCATGCGTTTGGTGGGATTCGGAGTGTGACAAGTCTCTGCTAGTGGGCACGTGGAAGCACGGCTATGAAAACTATACTGAGATGCGTGCTGACCCAACCTTGTGTTTCCTGTCCCGTTGTGGCCCGCCCTCAGCTCGCGAACTCCAGCTGGCTTCTTCTAACACGCAAAATTCCACGCCTGCACTGTAAGTAGTGAGATACAAAGAAACAAAAAACCAATCGAAAACAAAAAAAAAAACGTACGCAAAAGAATGGAAAGAATTTTTTGAAGGGTCTCTAAAAAGCGCTTTAGCAGAAATAATCTACATTGGATATCAATTTGTTGATTTGGCTAAGGAAAAAAAGAACATAATCAATCAATGGGGGCACCTATTTCTTCGAACTCTATTGATTCTAATGTATGATTATTATTGCCAGGCTTAGTATAGAGACAAAACAATACAGGGAGTAAGTTAAAATCTCAAAAAAAAAGATTAAATGGATAAGGTAAAGTCCTTCTTTGAAGTTGGCGCCCAGATTTTAGTTCCGTTAACATTTTATAGCGAAATTCTAACATGTTTTATCGTTTATGCCGACCAAAATGTTCATCTGCATTTGCTTGTCATTCCAAAAGCTTTTTGTGGAGGGTGATATAACAATACAGTCATTTGGGTTAAGTTTGTATGTTCGCCTAATTTTATACAACCTGTAAACATTAAATATCATCCTGTAATCTGTATTATGTGCGTATATCATTTAATAAACGTGCAACACAGATCGAGCATCCACTTTTTTAAATGTTGCAATGGAAAAAAGGCAACAAAAGCGTTGGACTAAGGATTGACTTTCGGGTATGTAATTATTGATCAACAATTCGCAACAAGAATGTCACTAGATCGGAAATATTCTAGTTAATAAATTATTTTTGTTAATTTCGCAACACCGCACTTTAATTAACACATTACACATTGTTGCCGCAGTGAATTTCATATTGCCAACCTCAGATAATGTTATCTTATACGCCTCAATTGCCTCTGTTTTTTTTTTCCCCCATGTTGTTGAGAGAAGTGAAATAAGAAGAATTAATTTCCAATTAAAAAGAGAATCATACGTTTTAAAATTTAGTAGAAAAACATCGAACAAAGGTTTTTGACACGCTAGTATTTTATGTATAGTAGATTTCTTATGAATTCTTCTACTCCGAAATGTTGTTTTTAGATATTGTTAGATGGTTATTGTTACTAATTTAATTTAATAATTTTGCTGAAATGTTTATTTTATATTTCGTTATAAACATATTTATTTGTAATTCAAATATTTCCTATTTTGATATTTTAGAGCCTGAAATAACCAGAATTTAACACAAGTATGAGCATCCCTTTGCTTCTAAATATTAATCTCAATGTTATTGTATGTACATGTAATAGTAGAAAGATCTCAAAAATCTCTCGAAACATGGCATGAAGTTAATTCATAAATCAAAATACAAACAATACAAGCGCCAGGACCGAACTAAGTAATTTCATGCTTTTAGTTGGTATTCAAGAGAACTGTAGGTTGTATTTTTATATTATATCTTGAATGCACAACACTTTTCGTACAGATATACTTAAAATACACATTCTTGACAAAAAAAATGCTAACGGAATCAAAATTTGGTTGCCAAAGGTAACCGATATCAACAATATAATCGATTCATGACTTCATCTCCTTATTATTACTTTGTTTATTAATTTTATAATTTAATTTAGTTAATCTATTATTACATTATTCAGCTTTTTTGCTAATAAACGCCTCTATCTTTTTCTAACATTTTATATTACATCCGTTGTCTGCATGTTGGTTTTCACCTATTTTTACCCCCATGTTTTAATTTTTGTACTCTCTCGATGAATAATACGATTAATATCGCAAACGAAATATCGCAAAAATCGTGTCAACAATAACAACAACACAAAAAAAATGATAAGAAAATATTGTCTTTCTCCAATAAAAATTCTTACATGTTTTACGCAAATGCTACAGTAATGAAGATGATATCGATGAAGACGATACAACTAACGACGACATCAGCGGGAAGTCCAAGCAAAAGTGTGGTGACGGTTCAGAGCAAAACTCGGAATTCGCTGAACCCTCGCCGGGGCCTTCGGGTTCTTCGGAAACTCCTCAGCCTTCAGTGGATGTTGACGAAATTGCTGATGGCGAAGATAAGCAGCACTGGCCTAGCATAACAGAGCTGAATACTAGGTTACGGAGGGTCATTACTTCTTATCAAAGAAATTACAGGAAAGAAGAGCAGAAGTTAGCCGCGCAAAAAGCTGCGAGCAAGGTAAGAAGTGATATTAAACATCAATTTCTGAATTAAAACAACCAATTCCCAAAAGTAAAATATTCAAATACACGAGGAGGTATATTTTTCTTAGTCAAAGATGTTTTGTTTCATCTTCTTGCATCTAGATGTAGCAAGAATTCTTTTTATTTTAAATTTTATTCGTTGTTATGGTTCATTCAATGTCTTCTATTTGTTTTTCGATATTTACAAGGGTACAATTCATTTCAATTGTCAAATTCACTTGTTATTGATGACACCCCGCACCATAGAAAATGTTTAATCCCAAAATAATTAAACATTTTGTATCGCGCAGTATTCCGAAACCTTTTGCATTTTGCGATCAATGCTAAAAATGAATTTTACCGTTTGTTTTCTTAATCGTTGTTTTTTGGTACACTTTTTTTCTGGAATATAAGCTTCGAATTGCTGTGTGCTTTGATGTAACGTATTTTTCACGTAGAATTTTTTTCTCTTGTACGTGTTTTTGTATCATCGAAGATCATCATCATTACGTCTCATCATTCATCGACTCATCTTTCTGCAAGTTTGATCCAATTTTATTTATTAATTGTAACGGTAAACGTAAAAAGTAGCAAGAATTAGATGATGGACATGTGCTTCTGTTTGTCGGACATTGTTATTTCGGCTTCAACTTGGCATAAATACTGGGTGTAACATTTACCTAATTTAAAGAAATAGAAGTCAAAATCTGAAAATTTATACATGAGGATTTTCTTTTTTTTTTTTTTTCTTTTTTTTTTCCTTTTTTTCCAATTCATCTCTGTAATAAAAATATTTATCTTGCCGTTTTACTTCTAGTTATAGCAGAAATAAATGTCAATTTGCTTAGTTTACACGTGTATTTTATCATTTTTTGAACAAATTGTTATACTGCATAGATTTCATTAATAATGTTTTATACTTGTTTTCTACTATTGCAAAAAAAAAGGATTCAAATGAAATTTTACCAGAAATTTTTTTGATGTTGGCCTCTTGCAGGATTCCTAATGCAACTGTTGCAACATAAGGACGGGTTTAGTCCTTGGATATGTGGTAAAGCGAACAGTTCCAGAACTGTGTAAATGTATATTCAAATGGCCTTGAATGAATGCTAGCAACTAGTGAGAGGCCATATTAGTCTTGGACGATAGGAAATTAACCCAAACAAACGAATACGACATATGGGACGCAAGCAAACTTAATTTCCTACCTTCCCGTTTGATAGTTCCTCTAAGGCATAGAGACTCTTCTACGATAATGCGTATCTTCTTGATTGAGAAACCAATCCTTCAAACAAAACGAATGACTGTAGCGATCCGCTTAGTAAATTGCCTCTTCAAAATCGCTTAGTTGGCGATAATTCCATTGTCTTCGAACTCTTTGGTATTTTAATACAGCAGTTTATAACTGTAGACTGTTGCAATTGTCACCATCAAATTTGGTATTAAATATTGGTGGATTAAATAGAAAATCTGCTATAAAAAAGTTGGCGTTTTCTTCTTTTTATCGCTTTTAATAAGAAGATTAGTTTAGCTTTAGTATAAAAGTACGTATAATGTGTAGTGTAGAATACTTATTTTCAAGTTTTCATAACGATAAAGCACATGTCCATGTTCTAAAGACATTTATCTTATAACATTAATCTTGCGATTGCGTAATTCATAAAAATGAAGTAAAGTCCTTTGTGATAGAATCTTCTAAATTACAGCGAATTTGATAAATTTCCACCAAGTTACTGGAGTCAAAATTCATTCGAATTTAACGCAATTTACAACTTTAAAAGAAAGCCATTTGAGCTTAATATAAAAAGATATACATGTCTTTCCATACCATCAGTATCTCATCATTATATCATCATATGCACCTAAAGTGCATGTATATTTTCCTATTTACTATTATTTCTAGAGTTTCTATGGTTGTTTTAATTGGTTGTTCTTTTTCTTTTTTGTTTGTGTTGAATTTTTTGGCTGTTCGGGTAGTATGTAGTTTGCATTGTGCAGCCCTCGCTAGACTCCGCCATTACCAATCCCTTGGCAGCGCTGGCTCAGGTTTCTCAACAGCTAGAGGCAAGAGATGCATCCCAAATTGGTCTACCCGGATGGGATCTCCAACAACTGGCCTTCTACCTACTGGTTAGTATTGATGTTTCTTTAAATTATTTGCGCTTTTTTGTGTTTTTTTGGGAAGGTGTTGGAGCGCGTCTTTTGACATGTTTTATGCATTTCTTTTGTACTTTTAATTATTGTGCATATTTTCATTAATTATTTTCATATATAATTAATAATTTATTTGGCTATTTGCCTTTTAAATAAAAAGTGAAAACAAAATTTTGAATATGATTGTGTAATAGAGAGAATACTAAATAAATAAAATTTACTTTTATGTTCGTGCAATAAAAGTACGACTTTTTATCATCAGAATTAACAAAAGGTAAGTTGTGTCTGTCCATTTGTTTTTTTATCTCAAATTTTGCCTGTGTGTTTGTATGTCACCGGAATATATTTTTTTCATTACGATTCAACAAAACTGTTAAAAAATCGTATTTACAGCGTTAGAAGAAATCACTTAAACTTGCGCTGTTTTTGAAAAAAGAGGTAGTCCGCAGATTATAATGGTCGCTTCTTCCAAACTCGAGAGTTGATGGGACTTTTTTATATACACCATGGTCAGAAATTTACGGAAAATCATCAGATAGGGCGATTATGTAATTAATTCGGCAATCCGAGCTTGAACTTTCGTTTATGTTAAATGAACAACTTTAACGCGGTAAAATTTCATCTCAATGTACATAGGAAATCCATGATATTTCTACCCGATTTAAGCTTATTTCTAATGTTAGATGAAACAACAAAAAAGTTTGGATTTGCGAGATATATTTAGCCGTTGAAAATAGATCAAAAATAATAAAACATGAGTATTTTATGTTGCTTTCAGGAAACTGCAAAACAAAAAGATGTTAGACCAGGAAACATTATTTTGGTCAATATCTTAAGTGAAACATTACTACATAAAAGTAATATAGAGTAATGAAGAGTAATATCGTTTTTGTTGCCTCAGCTCACAGAATTTTCCACACACAACCGTGTAGCACCAAACTGGCGATGTTCTGAGAAAAAATTAACATGCACAATTACAAATATTAGGTTGGTGGGGTGCATCAGAATGTGTGAAAAATATTTTTTAGTTTCCACCGTATTACTACGAGAAAAGTCCAAGGAATTCTTTAATTTATTTTGTAATAACAGTTGGCAACAACTTGTGAGCTTCGAATTTAATTGCTTTAAAACACATTATTACTACTTCTATATCTCATTATTAATTCATCTTACAATATCATTTTCTGAAAATATCTGCGTTAACCCAAACTTTTTTTGCTTCTATTACTTAACCACAATTTGCAAAATGTTATATTGAGTGTACACACGTAACAACGTCGTAAAACAGTGACTGAAATAAATGTTAACCCACCATCACCCATTTACAGAAAATGGAACGTGATGGTAAACTCCAAGCCATGCGTGACAAGGAGAAGCAGTGTCTAGCAAAACGTTGGACGCGTAGGGAAGAGGCCGATTTCTTCAGGGTAGCATCCTCTTACGGTGTCATCTACAATCGCAAAAAGAAAGCTTACGATTGGATCAAATTCAAGCAACTTTCTAAATTGGAAAAGAAAACTGACGAGGAACTAACGGAATATTACAAAAGCTTCGTGGTGATGTGCAAGAAACAGACGGGCGTGAAGCTCGATGAAGAAAATTACGATACGTCAATAGAGCATTTAAGTGAAGAGAAGGCGAGACGGACTTTAGATAGGTTAGAGTTGTTATCTAGGATTAGGGAGGAGGTAGTTGTTAATCCGAAGCTTGAGGAACGACTGAAAGTATGTTTAACTTCGGCGGATATGCCCGAGTGGTGGATACCCGGGAAACATGACAAGGATCTGCTTCTAGGAGTGGCTAAGTAAGTATTCTGTTCTTGATTAAATTTAATTTGTATTTGATGATTTATTTATGAAAAATAATTCCATAAATTCAATTTTTTCGAGGGGGACACTGTTATTCCGCATTATTCCATAAATAGGAGTAATATTTTACAGATTATTGTAATTAATTAATAATATTTCGCTTAATTTATTTAAAAATTTGTTATCTAATTTATGGAACACATCGCATCGTTTTGATAAAAGTATTTTTTTTTTCACTCTATCCATGTGCAATAGAGTGAAACACATCTTGTTATTGCACTTCACCTTGCAACATTCCCCATTTAACCCTCTTGCATTCTTACAGACATGGTCTCGGCAGAACCGACTATTATATCCTCAATGACCCAGAATTCTCATTCCACGAGATTCTACGCAAGAAAGTCACCTCCACCGAGTCGAATCAAACCCAGCAAGAGAACAAGGACGCTATCAAATTGGAGAGCACCGAAGACATCCTCAAGTTCGATAAGAACGAGATCCTAGTCAAGCTAGAGAAAGGCGAAGGTACCTTGAAAATCGAAAAGGTCGCCCTGAAAAAGGAGGAGAAGCTAGATGAAAAAAATGAAGACAAGAAAGCCGATACCAAAGTTGAATTATCTGTGGTGAAGAGTGAAGGAAGTGAAGAGAATTCGAATACGAAGAAGGAAGAAGAGGCTGAAAATAAAATCGAGAAGCCCTCAGAAGAACAAGGTAATAATAATGGGAATAAAGCAGAAGATGTTAAGGAAGATGAGACTAAGAGCGAAAGCGACGCATCCTCAGAGGTTGTCGTCGTAAATAAGGAGGAGGAGAAACCAAAGAAGGAGGTTGTCGAAAAGGAGGCGAAACTCAAAGAATATCTCAAAGAAAGCGATTTGTGCTCGAAACAAGCTGCCGAATTGAAAGCAATGTTCCCAGATTTGGAAGTGATCCAACCGCTCTCAAGGTTATCTCAAGTCGACACCTTCGTATTGCGCGATAGACAAGGAAGCGGCGCTTTGGACTTCAGCGAAACTACCGTCGCTCAACTATTCAATAATGCCGTTAAATGGCCAAAAGAGTACGCGATCCAAGTGCGCCTCCAGCATATAATCTACGCGCTAGAGACCAAAGAATGGCCCGTCTTGAAGACGTTCTCCGCGTACGCCAGCGGAATCGGCAGCGAATACGATATCCCGATTCACGAGATCCCCAATGAACTTCCTAAACGCGACAGCTCCACTCCGATGTCTTCGGCAGGCGCCGATTCGGAAGTCATCACCATTACAACTGATAGTATGAACCGTAGTGAATCCACCAAAAAGAGGAAGCGACATATCGCGATAGACGTCGAGACCGAAAGAGCTAAATTGCACGCTTTGTTGAATAGCACGCACGGGTTGCAGAATCCTATAATGAAACATTCGAGTTGGGATAATGATGATTCGGAGGATTCGAGAAGGTCGACGCCTATTCCGCAGGCGAATTTGCAGCCGCCCCCGGCACATCAGCAGACCTCCTCAAGGTTGATGAATATGCCTTTTGATTTGAAATATTCAGGCGTAAAGACTATCGGGCAGACTACGGTGATTCCCGGGACTAGCAGCACGTTAACTCCTATTGATTTGAGTTCGGGGTAAGTAGAGGACAGTGTAACGTGCTAATTTTATTACACACAACAGTTCTACAAAATTTCAAATTTCCAAGTTAGTCACTTTCACAGTTATAAAAAAATCACACGCACCCGTCCATCTGTCAGAACTTTCCAAAAAACCCAAATAATTCAAATATGGTTAGAAATAGCATCATGGTTGTTATATCAAACAACCCATAAAAGTGAATTAGAAATTCAAAGATGTAGTAATATAGAGGGTGTTCTATTGAAAATAACAAAGTTGACAGTTGTTTCCGGTTTCCGGAAGTATCATTAAAAATATTTTCAGTGTACTGGCAAGTTTTCAAAATTTTCTAGAGTCAAGTCTTTCATAGATCAATAAATATAGTTCTCGGTCAGGCACCTTGTATATGTATATGTGTGTGTACTGGCACAAGTAATAATAATAATTGTTATTAATTTAGATTGTCAAAATCATCGTTAGATACTCCACCTAAAAATGCCTCAATGACAAGTCAAGACATCCAAAACGAAGTGCAAGACTTCTCGATGCCGAGCAAAAAACAACATATGCAACCCGGTAGTAACAGCAGCGCATCTAGTAGCAGCACATCTATTTCCCTAACGGCTAAACCGGGCGGAAACAAGTTAGACGATACCCTGACGAAATTAATGAAAAGAAAAAATTGTGTAAGTAAACCAATTGCTTTAAACGTGAATTCATGCGGACTAACCGTTTTTCTTTCCTGAAAATCTATTGCAGCCCGTTGAAGAACCTGTGATTGGTAAGGAGAAAAAGAGGCGTAAACTTGACGAAATCGTGCTAGGATTGTCAGCTGCCAAAGAACAATCACAATATCCTGAGAATACCAAAAAGCCGACGGTTACTCCGAGCGTGACTGTTACGCCAACTTCGGTACCGATTGCAACAACTCACGCGCCATCCCAAAAACCATTCACTATAACAGTCACCTCGGTTCCATCACCAGCGCCATCTACGCCTCGTAGTTCGATGCAAAACATCCTCCCACCGGTATCCTCGTCCGCCAAAGACAGTTTCTCCAGCTTCATCGCGCAAGCCGAACAGCAAACGTTATTATTGAAGAAGCATCAGCAACAGCAGAGAAAAAGTTACGAAGCAATGATCGCAGATATATCAAAGGTGGCAGATTATAGTTCGAAGGTGAACTCCTATTCACACGAGGCTAAAGTCAATAAGTGGTTGGCTGAACAGAACGCCGCTTTAACGGAGCAACCGTTGAATGCTGATTATCTAGCGCAAAGACGTAGACGACCCAGAATAGATCCTACTTTGCTAGATTGGAAAAAATTAACGGGTGACGAAAATGTTTCCGTAATTAATCGAGTTACCGGAAAGAAATTGACAGGACCGAAAGCTCCGACACTGAAACGCTTAGGGCAATGGTTGATGGAAAACCCTGTGTACGATATCGATCCGAAATGGTCGGAATTGGTGAAGGAGCGCGGAAATCTCAGTAACGACCTTCAAAAACGCTTACAAGGCGCTTCATTAGCGTCTAGTAGCGGCACGGGTAGTAAACGCGGCACCCCTGGTCGACCTCCGCTTCTAGCCAGTCCGACCGGATCAACGTCTAGTGTTAATAACGCGAATCTAGCAACATCGATGGCATCTAATCTATCATTCCCTGGTTTGGGTGGAAGTAATTTAACCGGATTGAACAACAGCTTACTCTCCGGATTATCCGGATTAGGACAGTTCGATCCGAAGAATCCCCTCTTAATGCCCTTCGCTGGGATGCCGAACATGTCCGCATTATCTTCGATCGGTGGTCTAAACAATCTGACGAATATGAATTTGTTTGCTAATCTAGCCGGATTGGGATTACCCGGATTGACTGGGATGGATCCAACGCTAGCTGCCGCCGCGGCGGCAGATTCTCTCAACAAAGCTTCGGGATCGGGTAAAGGTAAACAGCAAAAGCCTAGCGAAGCACACAGTTCGAGCAAAACGTCGGCTTCCTCGAATTCTAACGCTATACCAACCACGAATCCGTTCCCGCTGTTCTTCCCGAATCCTAGTCTACTGTACACGCCTCTCGGATTGGGCAGTTTGAATCCGTTCACGTTGCAACCTGGAATGGCCGCCTACGATATGTTAGCGCAACAATCTGGATTATTAAATGGCGGATTGAACCCGGCTGCGTCTCCTAATTCAAGTAAATCGATGAAATCGGGCTCGTCCTCTCGAACTTCAAATACGATCACCACTACGGCTTCAACATCGTCGTCTTCAGGGGCAAAATCGTCTCCTAAAGGCATGCCTAGGGATATGCAACACCAGCAACAATTACAACAGCTACTACTTCCGCCCGATACACATCTGTTAGAAAGTTTATCGAAGATGACAGGATCCTTGGATCCCGGAATGAAACCTAGCAGCAAAGAAAAGAAAGATGAAAAAAGGAAGGCGTTGGAAAGCCTGCGAGGAATGCTACCGACTGATTTCTCAAACCCTGAAAAAGTGAAAGATAAGAAAACCATGCCTGGAATCGCGGATTTCAGTAAACTGTTCGAATCTAGCCCGATGACATTGAAAAAGTCGCAAGAACAGCATATGAAGGAGGCATTGGAACAGTTAAATAAAACGAATGAATTCCTAGTAAGAGCGATGGCAGAACAGCAGCAACAGCAGCAGTTACAACACCAAGTGCAACAAATGCAACACCAAGCTTCGACTAGTGGTAGTAGCAGTGGAAGCAGTAAGAGACCTCGAGAGACCCTCGAAAAAGAACCTTCAATCTCGCTAATTCCGCAACCTCCTCCTCCATCTATCGAGGAACCACCGCTTAAGAAGACGAAAGAGGAAAAACACGAGAAACAACCGCAACAAGTACAGCAAAAAGATCAGCAACCATCACCTCCCCCACCACCACCGCAACAATCCACGACACCCGCTCCAATCGAAGTGGCTGTCGATATTGAAATGCTGCTGCCGCCCTCTACCGTTGTAAAAGCGCAACCGAATCCAGAACCTCCCGAAGAGATCAGTAAAAAATCGGAATCCTCAGAGAATATTGAAGAATCACAACCTTTACCTGCGGCACCTCCTCCAACGAAAGAACCTGACCCTCCCGGTCCCGAGAAGCAAGAAGCGGAATCCTCGCCGAAAAAGAGCACTAAAAGAACGCGAGGGAAGCGCAAATCTGGTGAACTTCCGATAGATCCCGAATCTATCCGGGAGAAGAAGAACCTGAGGTCGAGCGCTAGTAGGTCTGCCGCGGCTGCAGCTGCAAGAGCCGAAAGGGAGCAGGCCGCCGCAAAGCTCGAATCCGAAAATGCCTTAAAAGCGCAGGAAAAGCGCGAAGATGCGTAAAACGTGAGAAAACAAATGATTTTTTACTTCTTTTGAAACGAAAAATTTTAGCAATGTGACGTCGTCGCCTTTACGTGTTTTTTGTGGGTATTTTGGTGGACTGTGATAAGTTGTAATTCACTTCTATTAAAGAAAAGTATACAAATAAGAGACAAAAGACAGTAACGCTATTATTATAATGTATATGAATATATGAACAATTTGAACTTTGAGACGCTTAAATTGATAAACAAACAAAAAAAAAGTGAACACTGCATTAATTTTATTATTATACTGTATTGACTCTTAAATACTTGAAAAAGTGGTGATTGGATGCTGGTCGTGATCAGATACGTTGATAAGGAAAAGGATCCGTGTTTCTTTGGTCTTTTTTTGTTTACAAGGATATCCAACAATAACCCCTCAAATTTCTAAAATGACAGAAATGCAAACAGCATTCGCTTAATTTAAAATTAAATAAAACAGAAGTATATAAATATTATACATAAGTAATATGCATTAAAATCATTAGGAAAAAAAATTAAAAAACAAAAGAGAACTGACTTATTACGCTTGATGAAATTAATATTAATAAATAACATATAAAAGATGAACGTACAATGATAGCATGAGAAATGTCATGTAATGATAACAATATTTCCCTTTCCCCCAACCAAACAAATGTAATACAATACACACATACACCGTTAAAGAAGAAAACAATTGAAAAAAAGTGCAAGGATTACGAAAGGAGAAATGATGATGAAACGATAAGTTTTAGTATGTAATTTATCTACGTATAGGCATATTTCTTGAATGACTTATTGTAATCAAACTGTAACCATGTTCTTATGCATATATATTTTTAAGACGTGTTTCCATTTTATGGTTTTTTGAAAGAACATGTTACTCCACTCGAATTTTTTCTGAAGTATTTTTGTGACGCCATTCTTAGTTTCTTTTCTTATTGCTTGGGACGTTTAATTTTGATATCTTGATAAATCGAGTTTGTTCAAATCAACAATACATGGTTTCTACGACATATTTATAGCCGTATTATCTCCTTCAGTTTTCAAATATTTTTGCCAATGAGTATGTGTCGTTTGAGAATCCATAAAGGGAATCTTGTTCACACCCTTTTGGCGTAGCCAGAAAAATAGCCGTCTAGTTCTATGGAATTTAATACATCTTTATTGCTTTATAACTAAATGTTCATTTGGTGCGTCAATTCAAACAAATATTCTCAATTTAGTTATTTTTAAAAATCTTGTAGACCTCAAAAATTCCTTCTTCGTAGGTATTGCATTCGCTTAATTTATAAATATAATAAAAAGAAAATTTAAAATAGTTATTTGTATACTCAAGTGCAGAAATTCGCAACGTAAATTCAAAAAAATAACGTCCCATTTCAAACAACTTTGTATATACTGGATATTTACAGAAATAAAACCCAATAATTTTAATCTGGAGTGAAAATTTCTTTTACTAAAAGAATAGACACCGAGGAAAGAAATTAAGAAGGTCATGCACCTTTTTTTTTATGATTCAAGCAAGTCTATTTTTGTTTTGTACATAGTTTTTCCCCATACTTTACACGCGCAAGCCAATAAGTCTCTTTTTTTTTTATTTTTAAGAAATAGAGAGAGAATGCTAATAAAAAAAAAAACAAATGCATCGTAATATTTCTACGCTATTAACATGATTATGTATAAATTTAGAAAGCGACAAATAAAGAGGAAAAAAGAAAAACAATGAAACAAACCAATATAAAGAGTGACAATTTTTTTAGAAACGCGAGAAAAAAACCTATTGTGTAAATATTTTTTAGTGTTTTTATTTTTTTAATTTAAACGATGAGGAATTAAAAGAAAAACGAAGTTGATAATGATAAATCACAACTTGTATTTTACATATAGCGGTAATAAGTCTGAGTATTTATTATTATTTTTATTATAATTATTATTGTAATAAGAAAACGGGCGTAGTACACAATTTGTTTTTGTGTGTAGCCCGAACAATCATGATTGATTATTATATTAATATGGAATAAAACAATGTAATAATTTTCTTTTTTTTGTGCGTATTTATTTTTGAATCTGTATCTGTGCATTTATATACGAACATTTTGATTTTCTTTTCCCACCGTTACTTTTTTCTTTTAAAATAATGATAAATAAAAAAACAAAACAAGATAGATCTGTTGTCATCAATACGCGACTTGTATACACATATAATATGGTAGCTCTCTCTAATTTTACTTGTTATAATGTTCATATAGATAATTAAATGATATGAATACAACAAATATGTGCGTTTTGTTTTTCCAATCCTTGTTATTATCAAACTCATCTTAAGAAATACTTCTTTTTTTGTACAAGGCGTTATGGTAAGGGTTACACAGCGTCGCTAAACCCAAGAAGTAGGTAAAGTAATAATCAGTAATATATGGTGTGTTGCCGAATAAATATCCTAAGAAAAAAAGCTTACCGCAACACAGAACTACATAAACTTTTCACTCACGGCACTAGATGGACCCTTATACTCGATAGGTGGACAATGTGAAATGCCAAGAAAAGATATGGGGGTGGCTCTGATGGCTTTTAAACTCGTAGGCATTTCGTTGTAATATTACAATACAATTACCAAAACTTGAATTTCCGTGTTTTACTCTAAATCCTCTTGAGGACTTTTCAGCGCAGTACAAAGGCTTCGGTTACATGTTTTTGAGTAAAATCGGACTCGGAGAATCGATTTCCGCCATCCTTATTTTCCTCTCTCGTTTATTTTTCGAATTACATCCCGAAAAAGGCTAAAGATAGAGATCAACGTTTCCTAATATTCTAAAACTAAGACCGTAAGACAGAAAATCGGGGTAACTTTTAATGGATCCAGCGTATCGAAATCTAAATAAAGTGCATAGTTCGTGAGATATAGGAACATTAAGAAAATGAAAAGAAATTCGCACGATTTAACGATTTTAAAAATGTTTTAAAATATTTATTTTATTACGGCAAAATAGGAGAAATTATTAGATTTTCAAATTGACTAGCAGACTCACAAGGAAACACGAACCCCTTCCTATGAGACGAATCTATATCTAGTCGCTCCAAAATTTCTTCAATAGCTAAAGTCACGGAGTTGCCGATGGAGTTGGTTGTGAAAAAAGTTCGCATCAACCAAGTGCTCGTTTATATGCAACCAATGTTGCGGCACAATCATCAGCTATCATTGCTACATTCTGCCATCTACTAATATATAGATAAATCAGAAATTCATATTGGCAGATAACAGATAGAGTTGTCTATGGATGACAATACCACATTTCTTAAATGCTAGATATCTGCAAATCTGGGATTATTCCTCGATGGAAACTGCGCGCGAGTCCTCGAGGTTATTGCTAAAAATGATGGTCTTTGGTGGTTTAATTCTATGAATCCCTGAATTAATCTCAATCATTGTTGAATGAGGATAAAAATAAGCTTTGGATGAAGATAAACAAACAAAATGCTATCGAAACATCAAATAGCAATCTGTGATCAATAAAAAAAAAGTTGATCTTTACCAGAATTGTTGTCCTCATTTTATTCTGGAATTACCATCACTAAGAAAAAAATATTAAATTTGCCGAACTTTTCTATTTATTTATTTAGCGCATGGAGAAAAAGGGATACAAAAAAAAATTTAAAAAAAAGCGTTTGGGGAAATAGCAGTGTAGAATAATAACTCCCGCTTGTTATTAAAGTTTTTTCCATTTATACAGTCAAGTATCTGACATTAACTGGTGGTTTGACTTGTTTCCTTTTTCCGAAACCGGGTCAAAGGCAAGTACGATTTCTCACAGGTAGTTTTGTAAATTAAAAGAAAATAAAAATTTTAGTTTCGTACAACTTCCGTTTTGAAAATAGATACAATGTATTTCCGATGGGGGTGCTAAAGACATGTCAGTTCCTGCTAATTAAAATTTTCAATTATTTTATATTAATCTTTTGTATACTTACCGTTATACTTCCGTTTTCTTTATTTGTCATTTGTTATGTTCTAGTTTTGTATTGTTTTGCAATCAACATTAAATGTGTCGCCCAAAGGATAACATTTTTGAATAAATTAGATTTATGTAATTTATTATTATTATTACTTAAATATGTGTAATTAAAATAAGACAAAAGGAAAAAAGGGCGATTAACAAGCGACAAGGTAGTATCCGCAGATCGCAAGCAATGTTGCAGCTCTCGCCCATTCATCAGTTTACCATGCTATAAAAGCAGGTATGGAGAATAAAAAGTAATACGTTAATTCGTGAGTTGTTAACAACAAATTTATATTCGATTTAATAGTAGTTAATTTTAAAAAACAAATAAACTGTTACGTTTTCACCTCCAATTAACCTAAGTCCATCTCTGCGCGGAAAAATTCACGGGCGAATTTGTCTGTTTATCAGTCGATGGGACCACATGTATGGAACACGAAATTTGAGGCGCGTGCGCAAACAGCAGACACGCGATCCGCCGGCACATGTTCGCGATTCGAACGCGGTTTGCGTATATGAGGCGGGCTTCACGTTGCCGATTCACGTGAAGCTGTACGTTCAGTGACGGCGAAGGAGAGAAACGATGTCGTCGTGCCGTGTGCACGTCCTCAAAGATGACAATCGCACAGGTGGAGGAAGTGTTTACGCCCACCCGCGACGCTTCGCCGTCATCTACCGCGTCCAGTTGTACGACAAATATTCGCCGATAAACAGCTTTTGAGTTTAAGAGCAAAGTTAAAAAATATAGTTCGCATTAAGGAAATAAGGAGATGAGAAGTGAATTTTCATAGAAGTCCTTTTCCAAGATAGCTTAAAATTGTCGTATTCGTTTTACATTTCGCGAATGTGAGAAAAATATTGTAAAATACATTTTTATTCAAGTCGCCGCGTTGTTTTTGAATTAGAAAAAGGAAATTGATCGATGAATTTGGGTAAGTTTTCCGCTAAAACAAAAACTGAACACCTTTTGATGATGTAAGTTTTTGGCGTTTCAGATCTATTAATTAAATTTGACTGATTTCTTTATTAAAATTTTTCCTTTTGAAACTACAGTGAAATCCTAATAGTTCGAGTTTCGAACTATTAATTATTCGAATTAAGAGTGAAAATTACAAAAAAAAAGAACAACGAAAAGTAGCGATTAAAAAGTATTTCAGGAGAATTTGCATTTCAGCAATTTCTAGACTGCAGCAGTTAGTCTGTTAATAAAATTCAATTGTTTTAGAATTAGAGATAATGAAAGAAATTCGAATTCGAAGTTGAATTCTCATCTTCACTTTTATTTTTCTATGTAACATATTGCTTCGATACTTAGATGTGCTTTTTTACGCTCTGGCTGTTATCTCGACTCGGAAAGGAAAATCGGTAGCGATTGACGTCATGCGATGACGCTCCGGATTTTAATTAATGCGTTTTTCATATTTTTCAATGAACTTCTTTAATTTTTACAGGAATTAGAGCTTACCAACTTCAAATCCATAATTCAAAAAATATCTTGTTAATAAAAAGAAGGAAAATTTAAATGTTCGAAATTACTCCTACGTTACTTTTGTTAACTGTTAAATCGGTAAGGTATGTTTTTTAGGATGCTATATTCATGGAATTTTTTGATTAATTTAGTTTTTTTTAATTTTTCTCCAATTTGCCAATTTTCAACACTTCAATACATCGTTGACTTTTTTTTTATACGAAGCTGGTTCGATGAATACTTGATCTTGATAATTAAAAAAAAAACATGTTTATACGTAAAATTCATTTTATTTTGCAATATAGTATCCCTTTGAGATCGATACACTTACTCCAACGTTTTTCTATCTTTTGTATCCCGTGATTTCTCCAATCCTGCAAAATAGGTGTTTGTTTCTGCAATAACTTCATCGTTTGAACCAAATCTTTTTCCGTCCCATTATTTTTTTCATATTCGGAATCAGTTCTTCTTGTTATTATATTTAACATGGACTTTTCAAATGTCCAAAAAAAAGGAAATTGCAAGGCGTATATCCACCCACTTCCTTAAT
The DNA here is from genome assembly GCA_902654985.2 of Oryctes borbonicus. Lineage (NCBI taxonomy): Eukaryota > Metazoa > Arthropoda > Insecta > Coleoptera > Scarabaeidae > Oryctes > Oryctes borbonicus. The sequence continues at coordinate 7,854,434 of LR736864.1, read as the reverse complement.
AGAATCTTACAATTACGTATGTACTTATGTCCTCCTGAGAGAATGTATCTATACTTTCTACCGCTCGTAGCTGTGCGCTTAGATTATTGTAGGTAGATTTTATTACTCCCATTTTAGTTTATGATGGGCACTTGGCCTTGCCACGCGGAAGATAGTATCGATATTTAGTCGTTGGAAGGGGAAATCTTAAACCGGCCACTGTACAAGCAAATTTGAACATAACATAGTTCGTTTTGCTCATTTTTTGGAAAATATTTTGGAGCAAAATCTTGAAAGATTGATTCTAATTACCAACTTTCTACATTACTTATAGGATTTTGAAATTCCCAAAAACATGACTTGGATAACTACAAATCCGCAAAACACCTTCGCTTCCTTAGGTGTGCGACATGGTGAAACGTTCAACGTCAGCGATGATTGCCTAAGTACATATTTAAAGTCAACCAAATTCCCCATTAACCCAATCATGTTTGCAGCTATCCTGGAAGAAATCCTCAAAAAACTAGCTCTCGAAGACCAAACACTTCGAACTTTCCGTAGAGCTATTGGCTTCGGTCAGAACATCAAAAAAGACTTGATTCCATTGTTGATTTACGTAAAAGACGACACTCAAATAACAGATGCCTCTAAGATAATTGATACCACGATCAAAATCTTGGTAAATCTTACCATCCCTGTTGAATGCCTGTTGTCCATTGAAGCCGTTTCGAGGACAGATGTCGGAAGACATACGATTTTCGAATTAAATCGTCTATTGATCACTAGCAAAGAGGCTTTTACGGATAGTAGAAGCACTAAAGCTGTTATGGATCATATCAAGCATGTTGTCGAGAGAGATTCTCGGTTAAACATGCAACAATGCGACAGTATCAATAATTGTCTGCTTCTTCTGAGGAATATACTTCATATTCCTGAAAACAGAATGCAGATATCAAACTGTCCGCTAGCTCATTCTAGCATGCAGAACGAGATAATATGGAACCTCTTCACGCAAAGCATCGACAAGATCATTATTTATTTGATGTCTTGTCCTCAAAGGGTAACTATTTCGCAACGATTTGGTTATTTTTAAGATTAATTTTGAGATCGTTCATCAGATGTATTGGGGCGTCACCATGGTACAACTGATAGCTCTAATGTACAAAGATCAACACGTCGGAACCTTACAAAAGCTACTGAATCTTTGGTTAGAAGCTTCTCTAAGCGAAAGCTCCGAAGACAATGAAAGTAATACTTCTCCTCCGGATCAAGGAAGTGGCGATTCTTCTCCGATAGTCACGTCGGATCCAACGTCTGATTCGAGTGACAATGGAGGAAGTAGCGAGAGAAATAAGAATTCTAATCCTGCTGAAAACATGAGGAACAAAAACAATACCACGGAAGTCGTTAGGGCTGTCCAGAATCGAAGTAAAGCCTTAGTCAATTTGAAGAGAGGAAAATCTACAGAGACGGAAATCAGCACTAGCAGCGGGTTGTCGTCACTAACGCAAAGTACAGAATCTAACTGTTGTAGTTCAAATAAGGTAAGTTTTTTGTTTATAAGCAGCAATAATTGCAACATATTGAAAAACATGAAAAAATCAATGAACATTCTTAATATTTCAGATTTCTACACAGTCCGAACAATCCCCAACATCTTCGGGGGATAAACTGGAACAATCAACGTCGGGGACAAGCACCAATAGCAGCAAAAAACGTGCGTCATCCCAAAGCGAAGTGTCGGACTGCGGTTACGTGACCCAAGTTGAAAACCAGGAATCGATATCAACATCCAGTAACGATGACGACCAACCTAGCCAGAAACCCGTGCATCAAAAGCCGCATACCTTTCAGAAAAGTCGCTACAACACCCAAAAGAACAGAGCTACCACCGCTTTGGAAAAGAAGGAATTACGCAGGAAGAAATTGGTCAAACGCAGCAAGACTAATATGTAAAACTAGCATGAGAAAAATGAAAAACGACAAATAACAATCCTTCCATTTTTAGAATCAATATGAAAGGCTTGATGCATCATACACCAACCGACGAAGACATTTCCAACATTTTAAAGGAGTTCACGGTAGATTTTCTGTTGAAAGGCTACGGCAGTCTAGTCCATGATTTACATTCCCAATTACTGAGTAACATTCACCTCAAAATAGATACATCGCATTTCTTCTGGCTGGTAACTTATTTCTTGAAATTTGCAACCCAGCTCGAGTTAGATCTGGAACATATAAGCCCCGTATTGTCCTACGAGATCATTTCATATTTGACGTTCCAAGGAGTGTGGTTGTTCGAAGAACTTGAAATTAGCTGCAAAATCCCCAATATCGATTTGAAACCTTGCTTGCGTCGTCTACATTTGGTAAGTTATCTTCCTAAGGAGGAGTTGGATCGTTTTAATTTTCTTTCTTCCAGGTGGTAACGGCGATAAGGGAATTCCTACAAGCTGTGGAGACATATCTGAAGCTCTTGCATGTCAGCGACGAAGATAGAGCCACCTTGATGAGGTTGCAGAAGCAAATTAGCGTTACCGAAGACTTGAAGTGCTTGTTTTTGCTATTGCTGAGGCAGTACAATCCGAATATGCAGAGTAAACAGTATTTGCAAGATCTGATCGTAACGAATCATATATTTTTACTGTTCTTGGATAACGCTAAGAAGTCGGAAAACGTCCAAAATGCGAATATAATGGAACATTTGAAACAGTAAGATATTATGATTAATACGTTGGAGGAAAACTGATATTCGTTGATATATTTTTTTTTTATTATTTTATCTAACACCACGTTAAAAAATTTTTTTAATTTCAAACTCTCTAGCTCAAACTTAGTTCAATTAGAATTTTAACCAATCTCTTTGAATTGATTCCAGTGGTTGTATGACCTTAGAAGACATACCGTGTTAGTAAGTATACACGTATTAGACACATTAAACCACAATGAACCACAATAGAATGATTACCAATCACAACAATTATAACGTAATTAACACCTTCCCATAAATTTCCTCTATCTTAAAATCCCCAAAAATAGGATCCATGAATAGGTTTGGAAAAAATTCACCTGGATATGGGATTTTCAATACACTTTTAGACCGTGCAAAATCATTTTGATCATTTTGTCATAGCAATTTTTCGTCAGCGTCTATCAACGTTTACAGGTACTCCACTCTACCCATACGAAAGCGTCGGATTTGAATGAAACTCCGCGATCGTTCGCGAATACGAATAATGCGTGTGAAATATGCACTTTCAGGTTTGCCACGGTCGAAATAATGAGGCAGTACGGCTTGCTGCTGGAGGACTTCAAAGAGAACGGCGAGTTCGTTAACAATTGCGTCTTTACGATGATGCATCATATCGGAGGTGACCTGGAACACATCTCGACGCTGTTTCAACCGAGCATATTGAAGACGTTCTCGCAAATATGGGAAACCGATTACGAGATATGCGATGTGAGGAAATTTAGTTGATCGGATTAAGCGGTTATTGTTATATCTTTAAAATGTTTCCTTTAGGATTGGTCGGATCTAATTGAATACGTCATACATAAGTTTATTAATACTCCGAGGACCAATCATTGTTCTACGATCTCGACGCCTTTATCTCAAGCGATACATGACAAGGAGGAAGTGCTGTCGACGCCTGGTAGATCTTCACATTCTTCGGAACATGTGTAAGTGGTATTAAAATGCTGTATTGTATAAAATTTTTCCAAGATTTCGAAAAATTTCCGCTATTTTAAGAAGTGAATCTAACAGCAATTTTTTTAAGTAATAAAAAATTTCCTGTATACAGGATGCTCCAAAACTTGATGTCAAATCGTTAGATCGCGAATTCCTATGAAATGTTGATTGAAAATTTAGTTATATATTATTTTCTGGGCGTCATAACTTACTGTAATTATTTATTTATAATTATTATTTCCGTTAGGTAGCGCCCCCAGCTTAGTAGTAAAGCTTACAATTAATTCATTAAAAGTAATAGTATTTTGCTGTTCTATCTTGGATTCTGTAGATTACATCAAACCATCATAATTCATCCCAAGAGTAAATTATTTTACTCTTTTCTAATTCATATCAATGTTTCTTTCTTCAGGTGGACCCAAGAAGAGAAAGACAACCTATTAATCTTCTACAACCAAAGTAGACATGAACCAGACACGATAGCAAACATTACGAAAAAATACGAGCAGAATGGCAACAAAATGAAATCACAACACGCCATCATCAAAGAGCTTCTAGGTCAAAATATAATCAATCAAAACCAATATGACAACTTCATGAAAGCTAAGCAAACTGAATGCCCAACTGTTGACAGCATCGCTAAAGTATCCTTAGCCGAAAATCAGAGTTTAAACCAAGATAGTTTGGGCGATGGTGATATTAAAGTTATGAAAGAGTATCTACACAAAGAGAATAAAGGCAGGTTCATATTGTGGCTGCAAAAAATGGTAATCGAAGCATGTTTTGTGAAATTAACGCTGGCGAATGGTGTTGGAAGAGATGCCAATGTCATGGAACCCACTGTATATTATCACGCGTGTAAGTTACCTCAAATTCAAAATCAACGAGTTCTTTAAGGGTCGTATAATTTTTTAGTGTTAAATCTACCAATACCGTTGGTACCATGGACTACAGAGCAGCAGAACATTTTAAAACATCAACCCTTCATCCTTCTCCTGCATAAATTGGGTTTCTATCTACCTTCGGATACCGGAAAAATCTTTGTTAGAATGCCGAATTTCTGGACAGCCGATTACCTACTGAGCATTGCCTTACAGTTAGGTCCCGTGGACTTGGGTAAGCCGTAAAGAATACATTTCTAGGATCTTAACAAATAAGAACTAGACTTAACATTCTTCGCTATCTTTCAGCAAAACTTAAATTTGATATAAATCTTCTAGAAGGAATAAACAGGACCGAGACTAAGAAGGAATTCTGTGATACTGTTGCGACATCTAGCGGCCAGCGTAGATTCTCGATGACGGAATTGAAGCAAACGCCATCTGTGATTCGTTATACACCACTGTAAATATGTTAATTTAATCATAATTAATATACGGAGTGGTACATAAATGAGAGGACAATTTCATATGAACGTTTTAATCTGTTCGTGCTTCATTTCTTGTTGTATTTCTAACTAACTACACTGTCTCAAAATTGTCCACCAATTCGTGTTCATACTGTATATTTAGTTATGTCATAATTTTATGCTTACTTAAATTACAGTCCCAATTCTACGGAGTGGGTGCAAAACATTCTCAAAACAAAGGTAACACCAATAATGAATACTGTTTTAAGTATTCCCAGGTATAATCCTCCATATCACTTTTCACCTTAATACTGTAGCATTTCTTTTGATTTCTAGCACTAATAATGAACTTTCTATAACAATACCGGAACTAGAGCCAATCTGTTGCAATTTACCCGCACCGGAACTAAGCATAGTCCGCAATTCCGATCATCTGGTAGATATGGACATTGTCATGGTGCAGGAAAGCGGTAATATTATACAGGACGATACGGAACATAATAGCACTTACGAAACAGCATCTGTTGCTTCGGATTTGACTCGAATGTGTGTCAGTGACGAAGAAGATAAGTTAGAGTTTATGCAGGATCAGGAAGTTTGAACTCTTCATATAGAACTTAAGTAGGACTGTTAAATTTGTACATAGAGCGTAAATGTTGTGTTTTACAGTTAGGCGAAGGGTATTAGTAATAATTGGAAATACGCAAATACCGCTTATGAATTTGACAATTCTTGCATGGTTCATCTATTAAAGAAGAGCTGTGATTCTTGTCTGGTTATCCGATTCGTACTCAGGGTTTAGTATTACGAGAATGGTCTGAAAAGGATCCAACATAACACAGAAACAAGTTTTTTGAGTCAAATTCTATTTTTTTTTCAATCTCTTTAATCCGCCCAAACGGTAGTTGTTATCTTTTTCGGTGAAGTAGGCATTTACGTGTGACATGTGCGTGTGATAGCCTCTTCTGAGCGAAACTTTGAGCCTAGCAAACCGGGGCCAGATAAAACAAATTTTTCTTTTTCTTTGAACGTGGCAGTTTTTTCCCAATTTCTGCCTTCAGCTTGTCTAAGATTGATAGAGAAAGAACTGCTTCAAGCACGGACAAGTAGTATACCGCGCATAATCCCAGTCATAAGATCTGAAGAATATAAAGTGCAATTATTACATTCTTTCTTTTCTTATAATATAATACGATGAACCCTGAATATGGTTCTGTTAACCGAACAGAAGTATCTAGCTCTGGTTATTACCATGGACAATTTTGTGGCTAACTGAAATATTGTCAGTTCAAAAATTTATAAGCGGTAAAGTGTGATAGATACACGCCATATTTGTTTCGTTTCAACAAAAATGTTAATGTTTGGTGTGACATATTTTTTTACTGTGTAAAATTTTTAATTTGTCGAATATGAGTTAGAATTTGCATGTTTCCTGTCGAAATCTTTTCAAAAAAAGATTTAACGTCAAAATGACAGTATTATTCTTGTATATTACAAATATTCCAAGATGGAAGAGTTGTCGTGCGTATGAATTTTGATTTTCTAAATAATCAAAATTCTTATTTTTATACTTCATATCTGATCGTACAGGTAATATGAGTAGTTCTTGAAAGGTTACGTAAATTCTCATAAATTACTACAAAATTGTTACGAACTACAATTTAAATTTCCAAAAAATACACGTTCAAAAATATTTACCATTTATAAAACACTGCAATCTTTCTTATACGGAGCAAATGCATTCGGATCACAGTGTATGTACAAATTGCTGTAATTATAATAGTTTAGTTTTACTTATTTTAAATTGAAATATTGATATAATAAAATCTAAAATTCTTCTGTTTTAATTTGTAAGGTGTCTAAGTTAAGAACATTCTGGAAATTTATATAGTATGTGTACTACCTGTACTACCTCATGTTTTAAATAAATTCCTTAAAATCTATATAAACTGTCTTGTTACCAGACTGCAACCCGACGATCTCCATTATGAAACATGGAGTATCGGCGTGCTGCAATTGTTCAGCTTTGACATGCATATATAAAGAGCTTTGGCCTATAAACTTCGCAAAACTTAAAATGTGGGCCTTAGTGACTACTTATGTTCCCGAAAATCATCACAAAATTTGATTCTTTGTTACATCTGTTCCTTTTTAATAGCTGGTAACTTCCTAGGCTTTATACCCACTGCGCACAAACGCTTGACAAACGGTTTCGTAGCAAAAGTGCGTTCCCTGTTGTTTGGAAAACCTACTAGCTAATTTTCGAAAACCAAGACGGGGGTTTCTCCGACCCAGTACTGCGTCTCCATATCTTGCGTTGTTCTCATCTTGCCTATGTTCCATTTCCGTACCATTCTTTATCTGCTTTGACCAGTTGCATACAGTCGACTTGCACAATCCTGTCATTGCCAACGCCTTTTTCAAATAAATTTTGAAGCAAACGCCTCTCTTCTAATTGGTTTATTGAGCAGATTGCTTTTAAGATATCTCAGGATGCCTTAAATACAACAATCTAACGTGCTCAAATCTGCGTTAGTCAGAGCCTACATATTCTTCTAAAAAAAAAAAATAAATTAAAATTAAAATTAAAAAAGAGAAAAACTCCGCGAACTTTCTAGACGTACTATATTTAAACTTTAAAATATTATGTTGGGAATAGATTTTCACCATTACTCTCTATTACATAACAAGAGAAACGAGACCTTTTTTTATCCAGGTATATTATTAGTGTATAAAAGAGTCATATATGTATATATGTAATATAAGATGTAAAAACACACGTGTATAGATAGAACAATAATAAATAAATAGTTACATATATAAAAGGAATTGAATAAAATATGTATATTTATATAAAAAATGTTACTTATTTGTCTTTGGTCACCATAAATTCGCTGTCATTAATTTTCCTCTTCCAAAAGCGGTTGCTACGTTGTAATTCCTCAGTCATGCTTTCGACGCGATGTATCCACAGCTCTGCGGTTGGCTCCTCGATTATTGCACCGTATCCGACCTGCTTTAATAAAAATATTATTGGAATAAGTGCGTAATCAAAAGATTTACTCCAAAAATCAGTAGTACCAGTGATCATAACAGTCATCTATACAGTGTGATTGAAACCACCCATTAAAAGTATTATGGCTTGTAGATTTTCAATTGTATCGGACGTTAGCATCAACTTCCGTATTTTAAATGGAATGGTACCTTTTTTATTGCATATTTTTATTTCTACATGTTCTATCTATCTTTTATAGTACTTCACTTATTTAGAAAATTTTGATTTTTTTCCATTAGAAGAAGCGTTCTCCACTCTAAACAAGCTAACGTTTCGTCAATATTCCATCGTACCATCTTCAGTGTTCCTACTGTTAAAGGAATAAAGACGTATCAAATACTTCATAATACTCACCTCGTATTCGTACCAATCTGCGGCTGTACTGGAAACACTACTGGTTGGACTTTCCGATCCAGAACCTCTGGAATCTAAGCTCCAAGGAGACCGGCTGAGCGGAGGTACGTTATTTTCGAAATAGTTGGGTTGGTGCTCTCCAGCTCTTTGTCTGGGATAACCGGGACATGAGGTGCAATCGCATTTGTTTTTTCTATAATGGAAAAAGTTAAAATAGAATATTAGAAATTGTAAATAATGGTACTTACCTCCTTTCATTTTCATATCTCGCAATCAGAGCATTCTTCTTCTGCAGTTTGTCTTTCAATTCTTCGTTAATCTTCTTCTGTTCCTCCAGCCACGCCCTAACATTGTACACCACGTTCCTACTTTCAGTGCAGATTTCATCCCTGCTAGTTTTAACATCTATCAGCTCGACCTCCATATGAGCTATGCTTTCGCTCTTTGTTTGTATGGTCGTCTGCATCTTATCCAAGGTTGCCATCAGTGCTACGTTCCTCTGCTCCAAGAAGTTCTTCTCCTGTTCGGCGTTCTTCAGATCCTCCATGCATTTCTCCAATCGAGCTTTGATACTTTGATTATCGGATTCGTTCTGACGGATACAACATTTCATACATTCAATTTGCTGGAGCAATCTCTCGTTGTCCGCTTTCTGCGCCCCCTGTTGTTGTAAGAGGGTATTGATCTCGTTCTTTAGCTTGTTCATCTCTTCCTGAGTGTGCTGCTGCTTCATTAGCGCGTCGGAGTTCATGCGAAGGATAGTCTGCTTAGCTGATTCCAGTTGTACGCCTTTGGAGTCTAATTCGATCTTCATATTGACGATTTGTTGTTCTAGTTGAGTTACAACATCCAAGAGACGCATCTCTTCTGCCTGTGCGCTGTGCACCTTCTCCGTCAATTGTTTTTCGCGCATGTGGAAGTCTTGCTTGATCTTAGCCTCGTGGTGGGAAGCTTCGACGAGGAGATTTTGGGATTGTTTCACTTCTCTATTTAAAGCGTCGATTTTATCTTCTGCATGGTTTAGTTTCTCTTTCAAATCACGCAGCTGGAATACAAAAGGAATTGAAGTTTTTCTTTTTTTTTTGATTTATGGCAATTTTGGTTGTTCTCAAAGTTGAGAGATATATTAGCAGATTGTAGAACTCGTAAGAACAAACGGTGTTTGTTAATTTTGTATATAAAGTCGTGAGATAAGAGTATTTAAAGGAACAACGAAGAGGTGACACTGGAAAATCTGCTCCGTAGGAAACGACAGAAACGGAGACATTTTTGCAATTCTTCGAAAAATTGTTGTGACTCACAGAGAGAACATACAACAAGAATTTTATTTTTATTTATTTTATTATTTTATTTATAATATTTTATTTTTATTTTATTAATATTTTTTAATATTATTTTATATAGAATATGAAAGACAAAAAAGAAGTGCAAGGGAAGTGTTTGCGAGATTTTATTTTCGCCGCACATACAGTGGCGGCGGTGTCAACTTTGACCAACTTTCGTAACAACGGAATGAATTAAATAATTCTGTAACCCATTAAAGTAATTGCCTCAACTTTGAAAATATCCTCTACATACATTTAGCAGTGTTACCAACTTACGTTATGCTTTAATTCGATTATCTCATCCCGACATCGAATCCTAGTGTTCTCCAAATCCCTCTTGAACATCTCGGCGTTATTGGCATGGATCTTACAGTCGGCTTGCAGCTGGGAATACTCCTGCATCTTCTGACACATCGCTTTGCATTGCGCCCTCAACTTCAACTTCACCGACTGCAAACTGTTCAAGCAAATGTCCAATTCGCCGTGGCAGATGTCGCTCTTCTCGTCCAGGTACATACTATCCATCTCCATCTCATTCAGTTGCTCTTGCAGTTCCCGAATGGCATCCTCTAAATTCTTAGATTTCGCAAGTGCGGCGTCTAGTTTGGCTTTGCCGTCTTGATAGGCGTCATTTACGCGGCTGATTTCGATATTCTTCGCGCCGATGATGTTTTGCAGCTCTTCGATGCGACTCGCTTGCACTATGTTGATCTTCTGCTCGCGTTTCAGAGCCGTTTCAAGGACCGCCATCTGGCATTGCAGATCTTCTGTGTAGCAGATTGTGTCTTGCGCTAGAGTGACTACGGATTCGTTTTGTTTGATGCAGTATTCGCTACATTCTTGACCGAGGTATTTGCCCTGTACAATAAGAAAGGTCAATTTGGTAGTTCCAGGGAAAAATTAAAATACATTATTTATACTTTTGATGTTTTTTTAGTAAATACAAGAATAGTTAAGAAATTATCGAGAAAAAACGCGTTTAGCTGTATATTGTGCTGTACAAAACTGTCGAACTTTGCAATTTCAATGAATATCTTTACTTAAAAAAAAATATCCATCGCAACCTATTCAATTTAAGATACGTTGTATATATTGGATTTAAAAGCTGCATTCGCAACTTACCAAAATTGTCTTTGTAGAATCTATCTCCTGATGACATCTCTTAATGTAATTCTGCAAATTCTCCACTTCACCCTTGAAGAGGCCGACTTCAACATGCAATCTTTTAATTTCTCTTTTCAAACCGCATATGCACTAGAGACAATCAAAATTTCTTTACTTACTTTCATTTATTGAGAAAACCTTTCGGATCAAATATTGACGTAAGCGATTGGCTGATTCCTACTAATTACATAACTACGGCTACTACGGTTCTATTAGCTTAACTACTCCGTCTTAACAAATTTTAATACCTCATACTGTTTAGAAACCTGCTGATACTTAAGCAATCGGGCCTCGAGAACAAGAACATCTTGTAGAAGATCGAATTTTTCCACTTCCACATCGAGCAACTGATCCCTGAGGTAATTTATTGTCGCTGTAGAATCTATACACTGAAACGAACGATCAAAAGGTAATAAAGTCGAATTTATTCGGATATACATGGATTACCTGGTTGTAATAGTGGTAACACTGTTTTTCTAAATCGCTAAGGCTTACGTCTAAAATATCTAAGAGAATTAGCTTCTCTTCCAGCTGTAAAATTATGCCAGTAGTGTTATTAATTATCGGAACCGTTTATTAGGAACGTATGTCGTAGCTTTAAGGAAATTTCCATCTTTTTCATGCATCATTCTTCTAAATGTAAACACTTATTGAGGGATGCACATTAAATAACATGCCAGCACTTGACGTATTTTTACGGAAAATAAATACTTTATTTTAAATAAGACATTTTTGTACTTATAAAGGATAAATTTTGTTCTTGATTAAAAAATAAACATAAACAAATAGAATACAACGTCGTTTAAATATTTAAATTAATCGGATGCTATTGACCATAAGATTTAAGTTTGGTGGGGAAATGTGCCCTACACTAATTGATATATTGAAAAAATAATAGCTGATCGACACCTACACGTACTATATATAATAATAACAATCTCCATAAGGACAGCAACACAATTTGATAGAAAATTTGCAAGAAGAGCTTTAGTTTGAAAAGTATTTATATGCTTAAATGTATGGTCAATAGTAATACCAATATACTGTTAAGTAAATAAATTTTAAAAATGATAAAAAAGGTTACGTATTTTGCTTACTTCGAAAACGTAATTAAAAAAAAGAATTAATTTATATGGTACCTTTAAGTAGATTAGCCTATTTATTTTGCTACAATTATATCTACCAACTCAAATTATATTTGGTTGCCTCGTTTATTACAACGAGTTCACAGCAGTTAAAATATACTGCCACTGTTTTAGGAGACATGCGCACACGGCACAAGCTATTAGCTGCTACGGTTGCAGTCACAATTTTAAGTAAAATTAGAAAAACAATCAAAGCATTAAATAATAAAGAAAACACAATCATGTCACAACCAAAAACTTGCTAATTGTTAGACAAAAATCGTCATAACAGTGATTTAAAATAGCACCTAAGTTATAATAAAATAAATTATTAAGATATTGCAATTATTACTGTTTTTTTAACATTTTAACGTTATTTATGCAGAGCGAATCGTAACTAGTATGAAGAACTTGAATGGGAGATGGGGGCCGTTATTTTGTTCACATAAAGTTCATATAAATACGTAGCTTATCTGTAGTGGATGATGCAATAGAGAATTTACACGTTATTTAATTAAATGCGTCACCGGTAGATGACTAGCAGCAGTTATAAAGAAAATGATCACAAATGTGCTGTAGATTCCAAAAAAATCGAATAAATCGTATTTCATTCACATACTGTCGAATACGTAGCCACCTAGTGATGAGTTTAATTTTAAAAAATTATCACAAAATATATGCCTCTACCGTACATTTATAACAGTTTTCAGAATTTTAAAATTTTCATTCGTTTCGAAAATATAGCATTGTTCCATTCCTCGTAACTTTTATCGTTTGCACCTACGTGCAATAAACGATAAAAAAATTAATTTAGTTCATTCGGAGATGTAATAAAAAGAATGTGTGAATCTACAGCACCATCTCTAAACAAAAACGGTGCTTATTCGAAAAGAATTAAATAAAACTTCTTTCAAAAGAAGTCAAAATAAAATAATAAATTAGTACCTTACAAAAGCTAAATTACTAAAATTCTTAATTGGTAACTCAATATTTGCAGCTTCAAATTCACGTCACTTCTTAAATATTATATATAATGTTACGTTTTAAATCGGAGATCAAAAAAAAATGCAAGACTAGCACGGTAAAAACAATATAATATATAGGCCATGTAATAGCGCACGCATTTGAACATGCAAACAATTACATTCCATCGCCCAACATTTTTCCTTTTGTTCGTTCTTTTGAATGCGTCGCATCAAATGCAATTTCGGACACGTTTCATGCAAACTGTTATTTTAGCTTGGCAGGCTCTAGCTTGAGTTTTGAAACCACGACGTCCATTTGTTCGCACTCACGTCTTTTTGGCACCTTTCTCTCAATTCGTCAAGTTGTTGTTTGGTGGCGACCAGCGCTTCCTGTAGGTTAGAGATCGTGACACGCTGTTGGGTAACCTAAATGACCATTTGGAATATTATAAATGCAAGAGATATTTTTGATATGTCGAGATAGACTGACCTCATTCTTGTAGCGGTCTTCGGATTGTTCGAGGACGTTTATGGAATTGAGGTAGAGATCCACCTTTTTGAGTAAGCAATGGAAATGGTAAAATATAGATAAGGCACATTTATACGTTCTATTTAACACAGTTGTTACCTTTACTAAGTTACGTTTTTAAACAGACGGCGTTTGGATTTTCCGGCAAAGTTACTGATTTTAATGTATTGCAATTCTGATTTATTGATTTTAAGCCTCAGGAAATAACTTGATTAATTGAGTGTCAAATCCAGAAAAATCTATTTAATAACGTAACTTATTGCCAAAAAAAGACAATATTCAACAAGCAGAATACAAGCACAAGCGCAAATATCCCTACTTATTTCGAAATAAAGCAAACAAATCCCAAAAAAATGCTCACTGCGCTCTGCAAATTAACTGAATTCTCCTCTTTATTCTGCAGCAGTTTTTCCAGCTCGTGAATGGTCAATTTCAAATTTTCCACTTCGCGATCTCTCTTCTGCCGTTCCAGTTCGATCTCTAACTCTTTCTGCTTCAAAGCCTGCAAATCAATTTCGGGAAGGTTTAATGAAGAATCCGCTTTCTTATCGTGGAGTCGTTCGAAATTGCGAATCTACGTTTTGTGTGTTTTTTATTTTTGTTTGGTTTATTTTTATTTTATCGGGTCGGAAATCGGAAAACAAAATGGATCGATCGATTGCCCGAAAACAAATAAAACAAAATAGGGAAAAGCGGTTATTAGTAAGACGGTTATCTTCATTGTGGGCATGCCAACATTACCGATTCAAGATTGGTATTTACCGCGTGTAGTTGGGCTTCCAGTTTGGCGATCTTCTCTCGGCAAGCCTTTTCGTTCGGGGTTTTCTGGAAAGAAGGAACGAAAATATAAAACTTTTTATCCAGATTTCAGTTAATTGACATTTAACAAGTTTAATCGTTGAATTAAGTTAAGGTTTTATTTTTTAGTTATTCATGTGGTCGGCGATTTTTAAAAACCTGATCCACTTTGGTAAGTTGATGAAGTTTATGAAAATTTATTTGCAGCAATCATATTTTTTTATATATACAGAGTGACATTGAAAAAAGTACAATGCACACGCGATAGAAAAAAGATCTTAGACGTTAATGTCCGTAAGCCTTTTGTTTTCAAAATACAGGGTATTAAAAGCTTGACCAATTTTTCTTAGACTTATTTTCTTTTAATATCTCATATAATAATATAATAAAATCGCTACTTGGCCGACATGAATTGGTATTTATAGAAAGTCAAACCGAGCGATTTAATATCATTAATATCGCTTCAATATGTAACTCACCTCCATTATGCGACTAACAGACTCGTTCAAATCGTGTACGACGTTCTGTAGGTCTTCGGCGGCTTGTGCACTCTCAACGTTAACTCTTCGAGGCGAGGGCGAGCTACTCCTAACTTCATTGCTTTTCATCACCGTCTTCCTAGGTGTTGTGTGCAGCTCAATAATCTCTGTTTTCTTCATCGGATCCTCAATCGTATGGTTCTTCGCTGTGTAGTACGTTGCGGATATATTATCATCTGAATTTGTAATCTCGACGGGAGGAATGACGATCCTCCTCGGCGGACTTTGCGGCCGTTTCACCTCTTGTTGCGCTGGTTGGAGTTCGATTCGTACCGATTTCGATGGTCTCTCCACTTGCACGTTATGGTAGATGTTGTCGAAGCTTTCGGAACTTACAGAGTCGTTAGAGCTCTGATCCATCCTGTTATGCGCGTTGAATAATACCTCCGCTTGATGGCTTGTAGGCGGGGATCTATAGCGGTAGTGTTTAGGTAATTTGGCGACTTCTAATCTTTCGTAACCTTCTCCGATATATGGCGGTTCGATACCGACATGCGCCTCGTGTTCTACCATCTCTAATTCAACTAAATCGCGAACTGGCTTACTCCTGGCTGTCGCTGCTAATCTATTAGGAACAAAATCGAGGATTTCACCTTTAAGCTGTGAACTGCACGGGTACGCGTCTAGAGTGTTAGGTTCTAACAGTTCCAAGATTTCGACGGCTTTCTTCTTCTTTGAATGCAAATGTGAGGGTTTTGCAACGGTACAAACGTTTGGAGGAGCATCTTCGCAGTCGGTATCTAACGGGACAGCTTCGGATATGCTTGTTTCGTACGCAAGGTGCTTGAATTCGGTTTCGCAACCTATAGTTCTCATATGGCGAGGCGGTGGAAGCGTTAGTTGTTCGAACATGTATTTGGGGATTATTTGGCTCTCCAAGTCGCTGACGGTACCAATATTTTTCGTTTCGGGCGAGTGCAAGGTACCGACGTGTTTCGTGAAGGTGGCTTGTGGATCAACGCCGGTGTCCTTGATGGCGACATGCGCATAGACACCGGTAGATGTCGTCGTTGGTTTTTCCATGCTTTGGCGTAGCTTTTCTTGGAGTGTGGTTATTACGCTGGCTTGATTTCGATTCTACAAGAAATATATACAGGGTCAGCAAGAGGTCTTTAACGTGAACGATAAAGCGAAACTAGAGTACTTTTTGAGTGTTTCGATCTAAATACCTATTTGTTTTATGTCATATGTATTTGAAATCTTTTTTTATTCCACTTTACAATAAATAATATTAAATATTTGCTGGAATTTCTTGAAAATAAAATATTAATTTACTACTTACCTCATCACTTAAGGTCCGAACTTTAGTCAAAGAGCTGTGATTTTCTTCTTTATATTTCTCCAGTTCATAGCGTAAAGTATCTAGTTTATCCATACTATCACGGTGTTTCTTTTCATAGCTATCTAGTTCTTGAACCTATTTTAAGAAATGAAATCAAGCATCATATGAATTTGTGATTATTATTGCCTATTCTAAAATTTTATCGAATGATAATATCACACTTATTATAACATATGCATTTGTGACTGTATATTTCTCATTTGAACCCATGTTTAGCTAAATAGGACGTCTCAAGAAAAGGATAAAAAACGAGGTTCATTTCGCAAGTTAAATAAACAATGCTTTTTTGCAATTTCTAGGGAAATCCCTAGAAAGTATTTTAATGAAGCTTATTTTAACCAACTATAAAAGGTTTGAACAGTAATCTAGATACTAACTGATAACATTAAATTTACCATTTTAAATTGTAATGTATTCATAGCGGTCTTCTTCTCGTTTTCCAGTGTTTCCAATGCGTCTCTGCTTCTTCCCTAAGAAAAAAAATGATTTAAAAAGAAAAAAACAAAATAGAACTGGAAGCAACGAAATTCTATACATTTTCTCTTTGTAACGTCTCGATTAACTCCAAACTTTCCCTATGTTTCCTTTTAATCTCATCCCTTTCGTCAAGCTAGAAAAAATCGGGTTGAAAACATTATCTATCCGGTCAAAACCAGCAACGTACATATTCCTCTGCTTTTTTCTCTAACTGACTCAAACTTTTTTTAGCTTTCATAACAGCCTCCTTGAGCATTTCGTTATCCTCCTCTAAAGAGTTAATCTAGAAAGAGGAGTAGGAAGTTGTCAAAGTTAATATTCGTTTTTCCTGGGATATTTGGTAAATTAAGTCGGTACCTTCTGCGCGCAGTATTCCCTCTCCTCTTGCAGTTTCTGTAAAATAAATCATGGAATGGGTGAATGAATTAGATAGAAGGGTATAAAGTATGATATCTTTAGAATCCACGGTGAAAACAAGGAGAGAAACAACGAAAAATAAACAGTAAGGATCGAGCACAGGATAATTCTTCTTTATTACTTTACAAAATTGTACAGATAACAGATAGATATACAACATGGAACAAAGTTAGCATTCACTTCTATCTTCAATTCCATTTATGGATTTTCTAACACCTTGTTGCAAGAGTTCGATTACGTCCAAATATTTGTTCTGAAGCTCAGCATCGACATCGCCGGTCAGAAAACAACGGCAGTTACTTGCCAGCTCCTCTAACTGAAAGGTATAAATAAAAAACAATACCAACTGAAGTGGTTAGTTTTAAAATCGATGTTTACAACAATTGGAATTTCGGTCGGTAGAAAAACAATTGACTAGGAAGAATTGCCAACGCTGTATTCACATAAGGTTGTGTGAAATTAGTGTAAGAATTTAACAACTACAAAATTGCTTTTGTAACGCATAGAATTTCAGAGAAACGTTATGTTTATTATCAGTTTCTGGAAGAATCATGATACACAAATTCAAAAACAAACAGAAAATAATGTTAAAGTTTAATGTGTATAGTTTTGCGTTACACTAATTTCGCACTACATTATGTGAACGCTACTTAAGAGTTAATATAGCAAAATTTACAAATATACAAATTATTGCGAAGCTCTTTATAATGTGTAGCCTATAAATAGGCAAATTGTACACCAAATTTTTTTATTATTATATGGAGCTGCTAGAACGCAATTTTTCTAATAAATGTGTCCGTTAGGGGCATATATTTCATGGCAGAAAGAAAATAGAAATTAAATGCATTACAACTAAGTTGCGCTAATTTTTTTTAATAGAATACCGTACTTTTTGTTCGATTTTTGGAAACTGCAACAGATTTGTGATAACCTTTTTTTATAATTGCTACCAACCTATCCCGTTTACTTGTCGAGAAAATTTTTGTGAATTTAAGACGGAGATATATGACATAAATGCTTATAAAATTCGACTGAATGAAGATAAATTGAATACAAATGATTTTACTCTACTAATTTACATACCTTTGTTATAGAATCATCGTCAGCACCCCTCAAGGTCTTGTACACGCAAAATAATTTCCGCACCAACAACGTAATCAGCTCATTCTGCTCTTTCAGTTGAATATCCTTCACGTTCATATCGCGTAACATGCCCTGAATCTCTTGCTCCAAACTCACCACCAAAGCTTTTTCTTTTTCCTTCTGTTTAACTATTTCCGCAAGACTCTCCTCTCCTATAACGTCTACGGAAGCGGTTTGGATTTCTTTGGAGACGTTATCGTCTTTTTTAGGTTCAATGGGGCGAGTCGAATGACGTTTCGCGTGCTGAACGGGTATCTCGCGTCTTATGAGGGCGCTGCGCATACCCGCGACGTGGACTTTCTAAAAATTTCAGGCTAGTTTGCATCTTAAATGTAAAATGTAAATGATAGTCGATCATATCCAAACATATTAAGATGTTTAGCGAAAAGTTTGGATATGTCGTTGTAAGTACTCACCAGTAGCTTCACTTCAACGCGCAACTTCAGATTTTCTTCTGTCAATGTTTCAATTTTCAGCGTCTTTTCTTGGTCCGCCTAAAGTTCCAAAGCCCTATTTAGTAAGTGCGAGAAAAATTTTTATCCGAGAAATTTCGGCCATTTCGATATTATTCAAAAATCAATCCCCCCAGTTGCTAAAATCTTTAGAGTAAATACGAAATTTTCTTCAATCAATCGTTAAGAATTAATTAAAAAGGATCGAATACACGTAGATCCTTGTAGAAATCATTTGGGGGCAAAAATTTTAAAAAATTTAGAATGTGGTTCTAGTAACGAAGAACTAGGTATTCGTTCCTAGAGATTTTGTGGAATAGTTGATGGCGCGCCCGTTCGACGAACCAGAGTCGTGGGTTGGAATGCTAGCGGTGTCTTGAAATGTTATTTAATTAATTAAATTTAATTAAGCCAGTAAAATAAAAAAAGAATGATTATTTATACAGATGTCTCATCGACAGATGCAGTTGTCGATATAGGAAAGAGTATACATTGGAAGTAAACTAAAACCGACATGCACTAATGAACTAAAATATCAAACCCAGTCATCAATTCCAATTTCTATATTTTATACAGAAATATGTACACAGACAAATATAATAATAATAAAAAAAAACAATATCAAAACAATAAAATCTAAAAACTAATACGTATTATTCATCCTTGGCCAGCGATCGAAGCATTCTTGGCGCGTCAATCTTCTACCACCGTAGTTAATCCTGTCCCTTGCGGTCAATCCCATGTAACCGTTAGGAACCACTCTTTTGACGAAATTGCCATCATTCATAACGAATCCCATATCAACGAAATGTTCGGGGGAATTCGGAACCTTCTTCAACTTCCGCAACCTCATCGGCTTCTGCAGGTTATGCCTTGAAGCGTAGACTTCATTGCAAGTAGGTAGCGATCGGGTCCTAACAGATAGAGGAACTTCGGCGCGGTGAATCTGAGGCGTTGGAATTTTCCAGAGGGTTTTTGGACTAAGCACCTTCTGCCTGATTTGAGGCGGAGGTACAACGTATTGCCTAACTGGAATCATCGGCACCTTGCGAGGGATTCCGCATAATGTACGATTTTCCGGGTTAATCCCGAAAAATTTGGGTTCGTCCAAATCGAATTCTTCATATTTTACAGAAGATTCATCAATCTGTCTTGGAAGCAACATTTCCGGTTGGTAATACTGAGGGATCTCTTCGTAAAACGGGGTTGAGTATGCTGCCATTTCAGCTTCTTCAAAGGAGACTTCACCGCTTTTAAAATTTGATAAATTGTTCCATACTTCCTCAGTTGAAATATTCTCCGTTTCAGCACTTGTATTAATGTTATTAAATTCCATTTGGGGGCCTCGTTCACTTTGATTTCCATGATTTTCGTAAGGATTATCGTGAGATACCTCGTTGTCCTTTTGGGCATACACTGATTGCTCCAAAACGTCATTTTCCTTAGTTGAGGCTTCATGAACTTCATCAAGCATAGATTGATCGCAAGTAATAGCGTACGATAATATATCACCTACGCTAGTTTGTGTCTTCTTATCCACTTGTTCAAGTCCGCTTGTCTGCGAGCAAATGGTTCTACAATTGAAGCTACGCTTCTTTGCATCAGGAGAATTTCCCATAACGAGATTCAACGCTTCCTTTTTTAAATCTTTAATACGCTTCGATATTTCGTTTTGTTTGATCTTCAAAGAATTCTTTCCATCTTCAACTGTGTCATCGAAACAATCTCGAAACCTTTTCAAGTAAGCCTCATCGTAAGAAGTATCCAATTGATTTTTAACTCTACATTTATTACGGTACATATCCAAGAAGTACCGTTCGCATTTGCTTAGCGTATTGCTCAAAAATCTCCCACCATCTTGCTGTACGGGGAGCTCATCTTTAATAACCTTAACTTCTTCAAGGTTCATATTCCCAAGTTCTTTAACTTCCTCGCCAGCTGTATTATCATTAGTAACATTTAGAATTGACGCTTCGTTGGTGATGTTAAGAGTTGTCGGGATATCGTTTTCACCGGGATACTTCATCAAAAAATTGCTTAAATCTTTTCCCTCCTCCAAAGAATGATTGTTTAACATCTCCAAGATATCCCTCGAGTACTTAATGCAAGTTTCCTGTATGCTAGGATAGACGAAATAGTTCCTTTGTAACCTTAAATTCTCCGAATCCCTAGAAACGTCACCATTCGCGATAGCATCTCTTGGATAATCCACTTGCAAATTTCTAGAATTTTCAAGACTATCCCCTCCAACCACATTTCTTCCTCTAGAATTATCCAACGACACTTCGCAATTCCCCGAATGTTGTTCCCTATAAGATCGATTTGGACATGGAGATGATGATTCGATGACTTTGGAATTGTCACGACTGTTGGATTTGCGTCGTTGAGTGACGGTCTCGCAGATGTAGACCACCGTCTGATTGCACGGATCCGAATATTTCTCTTTAATGATTTGAGTGGCGATGTTGTCACCTACTGTTGCGCTATCTTTGATGACGATGGTGCCATCTTTGATATTACCAATGTTTGTATCTGGATCTGTACGGGAAGGGTGAATAAGGCGCTGGTGTTCGCAACGCTTGAGCGTGCGGGGTGAACGGGATTTCTTCGTTCTCTAGAAAGGAAATGGGTAATGTTGGAATTAAGGATTTGGACTTTATGTTATGGAAAAGGAAAGGTTTGTTGTGATTTATAGAAACGTATATTACAATATAGTGTATTAAATAATATTGCAAATACTCTTAAAAGTTTAAAACGAATCCACATACTACTACTATATGAGCAGATATTCTAGAAACAGCTTCGAAGCTAATGGAACTGTCTACAACATCTAGACTAGATAGTTCCCGTTGATTGCAGTCACATTCACTTACTTATCCTTGAAGGTTTTCACCGTTAATTTCATTTTTTTTTTGTATTTTCATATTTTAGTTTGATGGTTCTTGCGATTCAATTTTAATAAATGTGAGCTTCACGTTGTGAGGTTTGTTTTCATTTCCATGATCGATTTAGCTCAATCTACACATAATTTGACAAAGGCGCCGGAACAAAATACTAAACCTGTAAGTGTGCCGCAGACAGACTTCTCTACGTCTTCTAATAACCGAAATACCAATGGGTGAGTAACGGAATGTGGACACAGTGGATATCTTATTGTAAGTCAAAAATTGTTATCTTCAAGTGTGATATTACCATACTTACATACAAATTGCAAAATAAGAACGTATCTAATCATAAAACCAATGTTGGTTTCATTGCTCTTGTAGGCATTGTACTGACTTCGAAATGGGAGTAAAAAGAAAATGGCTATAAAACTGTTAATTTATTGCGATTTGCTCAGTCGCCCAGAAGATCAGTAAACAAATGAATGTGACGTTAACATCAAGTGCCATTATCCTTGCAATGAACATTTAAAATTTATTATGATTTTTGGCAAGGATAAACATTGTAAATACCATTTTAAATAATCTTATAAAGCAGAACCAACAATACCTTCCTTTTCAATAATCAAAGAAGTTTTAACTATGAAAACTTCCTTAAAATAAAATTAAAAAAACACTTACCTGCAACTTTAGTTGTTTGATCTCCTTCCTCAGTTCCTTGATGATGTCGTCCTTAAAATGCGTCTGCTGTTCAGCCTTTCTGCACTGTTCTTGTAACAAATGAACCTCTCGCCGCAAGCATAAGATCGTGTCGTGCTTTTCAGCCACTTCCGCGGTTAATGCGTCACGCATATCCAACATCGACTGGAAATTCATTCAAATTAAGATTAAAGACATCTTCTGAGAAGAACGGCAAACAAAAATCAATAGAATGGAACCGTATATTAATTGATAAAAGTTGGATTTGGGGAAGCATAACATAAAATCAATTGAATTTCGTTAATAGATAAGAAAAGGAAAAAATAAAGCATGCTTTAATCCAAACCTGAATGAACTCTTCAGCGATTGGTTGGATTCGAAATTCAAGTACTATGAAAGTATGGAAAAGAAACGCGGACTTGGAATATAGAAACTAAAATATTTAAACGTCAAGTACGCTTGATACAAATCTCTGGTTTTCAAATTTGCTAATGTATGGACAGTTTTAAGGTGTACAATGTTTACAGAAAAAAATGCAAATTAGCGCGATTTGTTAGTTTAAATTATGATATTAAAGGATAAAAAAAGAAGAAGGGAAAAAACGATACGGATAGAAGTTTTATTTACCTTTTTAAGTTCTCGGCACGCGTTGTCCGTGTCACCATTCACTTCGTTTGCTTCGGTCAGCTTTTTAATCTTTTCTTCTAGTTCCTTGATCAGTCTGAAATAATTGTAATTATTGTCTCTTCAAGTGACTCTCATAATTAATACTGTTAAAACAACAATATCAGTTGCGAATCCAAGAGGCCAGTTGTTTTTTATTAAAATAAGAATTTTACTTACTTATCTTTTTCTTTCGCCTGTTGCTCGTGCTGAAACAAAAACAAATAGCTAAATGAATAAAAAAAATCTTGTTGAAGATCAAAGTATTTAAATAACTAGCTAAGACTAAAGAAAAATGACTAACTAAATTTCATAAACAACCAACCAAAACAACGGAATAAAAAGAGGGACGTTCTATTTGAGATAATTTTGAATATAGAAATACATTCGATTGAAATAATATACAACGAATTTCAATTATCGGATGCGTAATAACGAAACTGTACTTGATCCGGTTTCTGATCGACCGAATCTAACTCGAAATTGTCCTGAAATCGTTTCTTAGTCGCGCAATTACCGTCCATCACCTCAAAATACACCCTAACAGTTCTCGGTACCTTGCACTTCTTCGGCGCGTCCCCGACCCTGAAAAAATATCCACGTTAGATTTTTCCTTTGATCCAATCACAAAAGATCGATGTTTTTACCAGCTGCAATTGCAGTTATTGGCCTTATCGGTATCTGTTCTCGGTATTAGAGCGGCATCATTAACATTACTTTTATCGTCCAGCAAACTTTCGATATCGACGGTGTAAAATGCGAGTCCTTTGGAAGACCAGACGCCGCTGTTCCGGGCGCGTCTCACGATCTCGATTACGTTATTGAGATCGTTCTGGGTGCGCTCCATTTTCTGCAAATCCGGAAGAATGTTAATCGAAAAATCTTTATAACTGTCCATAACCTACAACGAATTAGATTTTAGAAATTCATGCGTCTCTTTGAAGGTGATACGAACATACTTTTTTTAAGATTAGCTTCAGCATCGTACAACAACAATAATATCAATAACTCAACAACAACAACGCATGATGCTTGATGGATTTGGGAGGCGGGAAACTAAACACAACGTAAGCGGCGGAGAAAAACGGAAAAGATTGTCGGAAATAAGACGTGATATAAAAAATATTATAATGTATGAGAGTTTAATACAAACGATAGAAAAACGATTGCAATATTCTAGCATACATCTTCTTAGCGCTGTACAAATTGTTAAAACAAGTCAAGTGAGAGAGATTCTCTATATATCTATATATGTGTTTTCCAATTTGAACTATTATAAGACACGCCAATGGGCGATCCCAAAATGTTTAGTTATATAAATACCATGTAATTTCTCAATTATCATGAAACTTGCGCGAATATTGTCCTTAAAATGAGTTTCTAGTTTCGTTAGTGCGCAGATCGCCTTAGCATTATCTCCTCAAGTTTTGGGACATCATGTGCAATTAAATTTTTACACAGTGACCACCATTTACGAAGTAAAATTAATTTAAACATTAGAACAGGTCTGTTTTTAATCTAAAAAGCAAGGCTTTTAAACGAAATTTGAAACATACAGAATGATTCATGTGAATGGAACACCTCTCATTCTGTATTTACTTGTTGCAAATACCCTAAACCTACAGTAAAAGGGCTGTTTAACTTTTTCTGAATTTTGAAGTTTCCCTTATTTCTGTTTGTAGACTTTCTCTAGGATCATCAATGTTCTGTTTTTTTTTTTTTATTAATATATTATTCAGGTATGCCGGTTTTTTTTTACTTCTTTATAATGTATAATAATCAATAAAATTGGTTACTATTATAGCACATTTTTAGCTATTGTTGCCTCATCTTGCTGAAACCAAACACTGCCCAAACAGGAACAACTTTTTCTCTAGTGAGACTTAAATATTTTTGCGCTGTTAAATTCCTTCAAAATTTGAGGAGATGAAATTTGGGCCACCCAGTACATTTAATTACCTATTTATTTTAAACATATCCATTTTTATGTAGCAGTAAAACAGGTATCAATAGTCTCTAATTGTTACTTTTTTTCATGTTTTGGTTGGATGGCTGGTGAAAACCTTATAAAAATATAATAAATTCAAAATATATTCCTTATTAAAAAAACGTATTAAAAGGATCATTATTTGTATTGTCTTCTGTCAGTAAATAAATCAGCAAATTTATCATTAGCATAGTACAGAGAAAAAAAAAATTGTGTTCCTTTCAATTTATACAGCGCTGTATATTTATTGAAATCTCAACAAACCATAAATCAAATTTAATATTCTAGACATACACTTTTTATGGTAAAATGTGCAATTTATAATAATGTTTTATTACATACCTCACACGCACATTTGGCACTTTGTTGTAACTTGTCTTCGAGCATGATAACTCTCTCCGCAGCTTCGACTTCTAATTCTTCCACAACTCTGACCAACATTTCGTTTTGATCGGTTAGATCTCTTATCCATTCTTGTTGTAAATTTATTTTAGCCTAAAAAATGGAAAAAGAACAATAAGTACGACAAACATAAGATGATGAAAACATCAGGGGAATACGAATAAATACTCTCACCAATAAAATTTTCAACAAATCATAACTTATAGAAAAGAAATGTTTCTCTATTTGCCTTGAATAGCATTAATTTAATTTCTATATTAAAATATATACTTTTTGATTCTGTTTTGTATATATTTTTTTAAACGGCGCGCGTAAATCAGTGTTGACAACATTCTCATCTGTCAAAGAAAAAAATCTATTGCCAGATTGCCACACCCTGAAATAAACATTTCACTAACCTGAACACAATCTCCGCCAGCCGCGTCGTCTATTTGCCTCATTTTATCCTCGTACAATCTCCGAAATTCCTGTATGATCTGCAAATTCCTCGTTTCACCGCATCGCCTACCATTCGCTATTGCCGGACATCCCTCCGGCCCGAAACATTTTCTCGTCGTATCAGCCGTGTTGTTCCTAGTCGGAATTGGTATGGTCGGACTTCTCGGGCTGTTGCTCCCGTTCATTCTATCGCCGTGTTCGGTTCTCCTGTTCACTTGTACAACGTAAAATTTTTACAGAATCGAGCGTATGGATGTTAAATGATAGAAAATTGTAAAACGCTTGCCATAGTTGTTGACATTTTCTCGCACAGCCGACCGAGATGTACGGCGGACAAAACGTACGCGTTTCTAACACGCGGTCAGCGCGTAAACTTGCCGTCTTTAAATTAGCGGACCTCGCTTCGTACGAATGTACAGTACAAAAATCTTAAAATAGGCCCCAAACTTGTTTATATGCTTTGAGAGTATATTCCTCTCGACGCGAGAAAGCTATTTATACCGATTTCTAACGCTTAAAGATTATCTTGTGGAATGTTACCAGTTCGTTAACAATACGAAATGCACCGTCAACAATTACGAATAAAAGAGCCAATTGAGCAAATTATAACCCATTAGACGGCAAATTAAGTGTTATATTAATTTTTTTTTTGATCGAAAATCGTAGCCAAAAAACAATGTACGCATGGGCGTAGCCTGAGGGGGGAGGCAAGGGTCATGCCTGCACCTAAATCTCTGAAATAATTTCATTATCGTTTCTTATTTCTTTAATCCGCAGCGAAGATAATACTCTGGGCTGTATACAACAAAAACCCCGTAATCTTCTCCGGCTTCCATCGAGCTTAGCTCATTCTAATCGGTTCCCCATTGACAAATTCTGGCTATTCCCATGAATGTGCATTAACATAGAATACTCAAAAGCAGATTTACCTTTCTACCACTGGATGGATCTTTATACTCGATAGGGGCACAATGTTAAATGCCAAGAGATGTGCTGGTGGCGATAATGACATGAATTAACAAATTCTAAGATAAAACCAAAATTTGAATTTCTCGTGCTTTACTTTAAATCCTATTAAGGAGTTTTCAGCGCAATACAAAGGCTTCAGTTACATGTTTTTGAGTAAAATCTGACTCGGAGAATCGATTCGGGCAACCCTCATTTACCTATGTTGTTTATTTTTCGAATTACACCCCGAAAAAGGCTAAAGATAGGGATCAAAGTTTCCCAATATTCTGAAACTCATAGCTCGCTTAGCATAAGAGAGTTCCTCAGGCAGATGACGCCACATGCGCAGTTAATTTGTTTACAGAAAAATGTTGACAATTTAAAATAGAACTGGATAGGAGGAAATTGTAAATTATGTTGCATTACCCGCCTTATCTGCACCACAGTCTGTACATGTTAGTTAATTGTAATAAGTGGGTTGGTCCGAAGCTGTTCCGGAGTACCTTTTAGACAAATTGAAAGCCACCAATCTCCTCGATGTTATGTTACATTTTTCCTACTACCGGCCCAAAATTTAAAAAAAAAAAATCCATTACATTCCCTTGTCAAAGGTAACCTAGGTAAGTAACCTGCGTTTCGCATTCACACCCCTTCAATCAGGGCAGTAATCAGTGACTTACGTAACCTGCAGTAGGAAAAAATATTAGGCTGCGGAGATGGAAGAAATAATTGGATGACGAAAGTACTACAATATAAACAAGCTATATACAACGTTTTATAAAAATAGGTAAAATATAAATATTGTTTTTGATTTGTCGAATTTACTGAATAAATGTCCTCTGTATTACGAAATACTTTTAAATTTTAAAGCTATATGCTAGTTGCTTAGGCATAAGAAAAAATTTGGAATTTGAAAAAATAGTTGAATATTGTTCTTTTATTTAAGAAAATTGTACAGATGGATGAAATCTAGGTTACGAAATATGATATGAATATGTGCATGATGAAATATCTAAAACTTTTCTCATATATTGTAATAATTTTTATTGAGTATGATTTTAAATTCTGTACAATCTGATTCTGTGCTTACAGAACAATGATAATAATAACCATGGATAAGCAAGCATAATAATTAAAAATTATAATAATAATCGTAATTAATTAATAATAATAATCATCATCTTCTTCTCCAAATATATTCAAATATAATAATATAATACAATTAGATGGGTATATGGACAAGTTCCATACGACAAACACATCTTTTTTTTTTTCTTTAGTCATCATATTTCATTATATTATTAGTTACTCTCAACTTCATATTTTTTTCTTGTTTAATATTTATCAATACATTATTATAATTTACTGTACAACCACCTTACTACATCGTACATCTACTATAGAAAAGGAAAAGAAATTTGAAAGTAAAAGTAAAAAGGAAGATAAAGTAATATACTATATTATAAAAACGTCATATTTCATATCTCGACTTCATACAATTTCATTTTTGCACGAGAATTTGTTGTTCTTGTTTATTTATTTATTTTACTTTAATATAACAGCTGATGGTTACACCAAGGTTAATCCATCATTGAATCTTTCTTTTTATTGAAATTTTAACAAACAAAACACGATGCCTTTTCCAATTAAACACATTGATGTCAGATTGATTTGGAAATATGTTTTTACTGGTATCGCAGCTTTCTTACTTAATTAAATACATTAGACGAATAGAATTATACAATATTCTTAAATAATTTTACCATATTAAAGCTACAAAGCAATTCGTTTTTTTTTTTATCTTATTTTTAATTAAAAACTATTACGATACCTTTTTTAAAAAAATATATTTCCATATCGATTATTTTTTCCAGCATTAATCTACTTTGTAATCAAATAAAGTGAAGATCACGATGCCGGCCTTTGAAATATTAATTTCAAATCGTAATATTTCCTCTTGCCGTTGGTAATTAGAAAAATAATTGAAATATTGGCGTACATTGTCTAATTTTGGACTCGAATCAAAACTTCCTTCTTTTCTTCTTCCATTGTTTTTGATATTTCGATTAGATATTTACACAAAAACAAAAAAAAATATTTACAAATATATAGTAATATATTAGCGTATTAAGTTCAAGAATTTGAAGCATGAAAATGTGGTTGTTTTGGTGGGGAAATAGTAGGTTTAGCGTTTAGATCAAGTTGGCTATGGAAATTTGTTTAGATACAGAAACAGTTGTAATTTAAAAGCAAATTATGTTTAACATTTGTTACTAGTTTAATCATCTTTCATTCAAAATATTATCGTTTCTGCTTCTAATCTTCGAAAACGACTTTTTGTACAATGCTATATTCGGTTTGAATTATTGAAAAGGCGAAATTCCCTAAGTGTAAAATATACACAATGGGAGTATTCTACAGACTCCAAACAGCCACATTTTTACACCATCTTCCTCACCTAACCTGAAGCATTCACGGACGTACTGAGGTCGTATTACAGAACGGCAGCAAAGAAATGATTAAACTTAACGATTCTACAATTTAAATTATAAAAAATATAATTTTCAATATACATACAATATATAAATATAAAATGCTTTCGTTTTATATTATTATAATTCTTAAAAAATCCACTCTACTTTAATAGTAATAATCATTAATTATATTAGGGAAACAAAAAATTTAATCAATTAAAATCATAAAGACTCATGACAAGATTTAAAATTTCACAGGAGGGAAATTGCAGCAAATTATTTGTGAGAGTCGAGCTGCAACCTTAGATAAAACCCGAATGTGAATTGCGAAGAACTTGATTAGTTTACATATACATCCGCCCTTATCCAAGGTTACCACCTAAGTTGCGGAAGAGATTTGTTTTCTTTTTGTTCTATCGTTCTATTTCTATAAGTAGATTTGAATGGTAAAATTTTAAACCTTAATTAAATAGAAGTAAAAGGAAAAAAAATCATAATACAACAGCTAATAAATAGTACATAAAATAATTAATAATAATAATTATAATAATAAGAATTTGTTTATCCTCTAAGTATATATATATATATATATATCATATATATAATTATGTATTATTCCCAACACATTTTCTTGTTTGATGAATATTCATTTTTATCCTATATTTTAACTCATTCGGTCTTGGCTTTCTCCAACTCCAAAATTAGCCAATCGGATAAAGCTGGTTGTTTTCGATATGCTAATCGCCATCTGGGAGTTCTTCATTGAATTAATTATTCTTGATTATATCCATTCTTCGTTATTATGATTTAAAATTTACTTAAAATTAATTTCGGATCCTTCAATGGGAGGAAAATAGGGTGGTACAAGTGCAACGTGAAAAATTTCCAGACTGTGCTTAAGCATTCACTTTTATGGTTCGTTTAATTAATATCTTTTTTAAAAAGGGAGGGTTACAATGTTTCTAACAGGTTAAAAAAAAAAGAAATATCGATAGATAAGCAACACATGAAACAATATTATTTCACAAACTTCATTTAATTGAATTTAAATTTAAAATCTGATTTCTTTTCAAAATTTTATACTGAATTTTGTTTTTATCAATATTAGTAATAAGATAAATTTTAGGGGGAACAGAGATAATATTTGTTTTTATTTTTATCATTCCACGTTGTTTGTTTTTGTTGCTGTTAGTTGTTTTCTTTTTGTTCCTCTTTCATTTGTCGATTATATTTTCTTTCTTTATTGTTGTTGTTGCAGCTTCTGTTGTTTCCTTCTTATATCTTCTCGTAATAATCATATATCAATTATTATTACACTGATTTATCACTAGAGGGCGCACACGAAGGGGCGGTGCACCACATGCGCGCGCAGTTCAGTACAATATATTATTATTACAATGTATGTGTGTAATTTTTTTTGGTTTTGTTTTTTTGTTTGTTTTATTATTATTTTATTATTTTTAATTGGGGTGCAACACGTGATCGGGCGCTAGGGGAGAGTTCATCACTTGCAGCAGTTTCCAGCCACTTTCGCGCCCGCGTCGCCCTCCGCCAGCCTTCTGCCATGACCGCTCCCGCCTGGACCTGTGACTTGTTCGTTTTTAGGTAGTTTCTTCGCTAGAAATTCAAAAAAACCGAATTAGAAATGCTTATTTGCAAAAAGAAAGAAAAGAAAAGCGACCCTTTCAACTTTTAAATAGTAATTTTAGCTGTGGAAATAGCATAACTTGAAAATGAGGCAGGAACTTACCTATCGCCAAGAAGATGTCGTTAACGTTCATGGCAGTCTTCGCCGATGTCTCCATGAACAGCAACCCGTTCTCGTCGGCATAGGTTTGCGCCTCCTCAAACTCGACCATGCGCTTGTTTGCTAAGTCCTGCTTGTTGCCTGCCAATGCTATCACGATTGTCGGGCTAGCTTGCCGTTGCAGTTCTTTCACCCATGTCTTTGCGCGTCCGAATGTGTCCTGATTCGTTATGTCGTACACTACGATAGCTGCTTGCGCTCCTCTATAGTACATAGGTGCCAAACTGTGATACCTACAACATTATTGCGTTTCAATAAAACATTTTACGAAAAAAAAAAAAAATATATGTAAATTTTAATTCTTCTGCTTATAATTTGAAGATCATGTTCAGGATGAGTAATCGGTTGTTTTGTTGCACCCCCAGCATATCAATACAATAGTTTTCCCTTTATTTCGATTCCTGTTTTGGTATCAGAGGGTAGGTTCTTTGGGTAGAGTTCTTTAAAAATTGGTCTGCAGTTTTCGTGGGAACGAGCATCAAATATCAATCGAAGGATTCTTTTTTGTAATACCACAACTCTTTGACTATAAACACAGTTACTGCACCCAAAATTTTAAGGCCATAATAAACATCGCCTAATCCTTGACAACACATACTAGCTACCCACACTAATAGGTAGTTAATTTACTATTTACTTATTTACGACTAGCAATTTATATTTGCACAAAAACTAGCCCCGCAGGAGACTTACTTCCTTAAATAGTGAAATTCCACGAAAACACTTCACACAACATTTTCCATAAACAGTCAACGGAAGAGGATTGAAAAACAAATACCAACCTTTCTTGTCCAGCGGTGTCCCAGATTTCAAATTTGACGGTCGTATCGTCCAGACAGACGGTCTGTGTGAGAAACGCGGCACCGATGGTACTTTCCTGGTACTCGTGGAACTGCCCCTTGACGAATCGCAGGACTAAACTCGACTTGCCAACCGCTGACTCGCCGAGCAGCACCAATTTAAACTGGCAGATTTTGCCTTGCGTTGCGCCGTTTGGTCTCTGGGCCGTCCCTGTTCTGTTAGCCATGTTACCGGGTTCGTTTCAGGTCAGGGATTGGTGTAGACTGAAACGTATAAGCGAAAAACTACATCAGAATTTACGGTTCTAAATTCATACAATGAATCAAAATGTAGAAAAAAAGTCATTAATGTGGTACAGAAGTTCAATGAAACAAACTACTCGCATCCGACAAGAATCTCATTGTTGCATTGTTGTTATATTATGTGTTTGCATTAACATTTTATATCAGAAAATTTGTTCGAGCGATTTGACAACCAAATATAAAATTCTCTTTGGTGGAGGATGTCGCTACTCGTGAATAGTAAGAAGTGTTTTTGACAAAGTCAATGGATGCGTTTATTTTCTTTTTTCTTAAATTTTATTTCTTCTTTAAAAAATCTGTTAAATATTTATAAGTGAAAATAAGAAATTCATCCAGTTTTTTAATGTTATATTAGAAAGATAAAATCTGATGAAACTTCTCAAATCTGACCTTGGATAGTGACCATGACGTATCAATAAAGGAATTAACTACGTATTCTAGAATGGAACATGTGTGTTGGATTTGACCGTTATCTTAACTATCGCCATCTTATCTATAAAACACAAACAATCAAAATGATTCATTTTTTTCGACTAGATTTCAGAGCTATATTTAGATATTTTCTTTATGCATTTGGAAAGTTCCTTGGGAAATTGAATATATCATTCGAAGGTATGGAGGTAAGTGGGTTTTTACAGATATGATCGAATGTGTATGTATTACGCAAAATCGATGTAATGTTCCATCGGGAAAATCATTTTTTGATTGAAGATAAAAGTTACAAAAAGTATAAGTTTTCGATTACTTTGTTTACTTGGGATCTTTTTAGTTTGTCTTCAATGATGTGTTCAACAATGGCGCGCTTTCCAAAAATTCGATTCCACAACACCTGAAGATGCTCAAGAATATCAACTGCAAACTGCCCTAATAATATTTTATGTTATGTTCACATTTCGCGTCATTAACATTCGTCTCTTATAAATGATAGCAACATTCCTTACAAATAAATCTATTTAATTATATCCAAGCATATGTGCTTCAAATGTTCCTACCAAAGAACTTGAAATAGAAGAAATTCTCTAAGTGGTCGGTGAAATTGATGGGGAGGGATTTAATAAGTTGCAGTCATCTGATGCCGAAGGAGTTTGGAAATTCATCCTCTAAAGGGCTGTAATAGGGGATGAAATGTATTGTAAGAGTTCCGCCAATTCTTGAAGTTAGAAGCATGGCTTCTGGTTAGAAATAAAAAAAAAATAGTATTTTGGTGTGTTTGGAAAATTAAATGGTGGAATTTTGTATCGAAATTCTAAAATATTTAGAATCAATATAAGCTTCCATTTAGAAAAAAAGGCATTTCATCATTTGTGGAAAACCAATCCTTGGCGGTTGGGGCGGACAGGTTCCGAAATTGTATACTAGTAGTAGTCTAACCAGAAGCCTTAGTACCAAATTTCGTCTTTTTAAAAAATTACGAGTCTCCCATACGAGCTTGACCTATTTTTCACCTTTAAGGGCTAAATTTCCAAAAATTATAACGCGTCTACACACAAAAGGAAGGTACTGTCCAAATTTCGTGTTTGTGATTAAGTAAAAAAAAGTGGTAACGAACATTCTAGTGTTTTTATAATTCCAAATGAAGAAAACACCACAACGGATGGTGCAGATGAGAGTGAGACAGAAAATTATATTGTGAAATAAATAAATATTGTATTAAGTTAAAAGTACAATTAAAGTTTCAATAGTTATGTTGGTTTAAATTACTCTATCCAAGCCATTGATAAAATACGAAAAGAAATAGCGCGTCACTGCTGCCGTATTATTCCTTTCTTTACTGAGGAAAATTATAACATAATTACTAACTCGACAGTTAAAGAATCAGTTGTAAATCGGTATAAACGTATGTACACTGCTGTTCAGAGAAGTTCGGTTGGTTGGTAAAAAACATGAAAAGGTTACAGAAACAAACGAAACTAAAAACAAAATGCAATTTTATTGTATGTGCAGGTAAAAAAGACAAAAATAAATAAATAAAAAGTTATTCTGGCCTAATATAACATACTGAACATTATTTTTTTTTTTCATCGAAAAAACGTCCTTTGCTGTTAATCACCGCTCGAACTATTCTAGGCATTCTTTCGATAAGTTTTGTAAATGGATTGTGGAATATTAATCCATTCATGTTGCAGAATATTCCGTAAATGTTCTTGTGAAGTTGGGCATATTTTTCGGATCCTCCTGTCCAGTTCATCCCACAACAACTCTATAGGATTCAAATGTGGGCTTTGTGGCTGCCATGCCATTACTTTCAGGGTGTGCTGTTCTTCTTACTCCTTTAGACAGTTTTTACACACTAACTCAGTGTGTTTTGGGTCGTTGTCATGCATGAATGTAAAGTTACGGCCTATTATACGCAAGCCTGATGGCACTGCATGATTCTGGAGTATTGCAAAATAATTTTCCTTCCTCATTACACCCTGCACTCTGCATAAATCTCCCGTCCCAGCAAAGGAGAAACATCCCCACACTAACACAGAACTACGCATTTGCTTCACTGTTGGCACAATGCAGTTCGGGATCACTTTTCGGTTTTAGATCTTCGGACATAAACTCGTCGATTTTGCCTAAAAACTTCAAACTTTGACTCGTCACTCCAAATCACGTGTTTCCAATCATCTAACGACCAATCTAGATGAGAACGGGCCCACTGTAGCCGTTTTGCTCTGTTGCCCCGACGTAATAAGGGTTTTCGAATGGCAATGCGTCCATGAAGGTCCGCATGTTGAAGTCGACGTTTTACTACCGTACTCGCCGAAACTTTTTCTTCACGGCCGCGATTGACTTCGGCTGCTATTTGTGGCGCTGTTAATTTTCTATTGCGTTTGCTTAATAATACAATTCTCAAATCTTCAGCTTTTGTTGTTTTCCTAGATGCTCCAGGACGAATACGATTTTCTATAGTTCCAGTTGTCCGATATCGCTTTATGATGTCATTTACTGTTGAACTTCTCATATTTATTTTTTCAGCAATTTGTCGCCCCGAATATCCTTCTTCAAACAGCGTAATAATGCGTGAACGTTTTTCTACACTGGTAGGCTTGCCACGTGCCATTTTGAAGTAAATTTTCTTAAAACTTTCGCGCAAAAACGACAGATGCACACCAACACACGTTTAACAGTAAAACGAAGCAAATTTATATCTTTACGCCCGTGATAAATAAACAAGAGTGATACTGCGGTATATTTCCTAAATGTATTGTTCGTTAATAATCCCCAAACGACCCGTTTCAAAAGATCGGTACTTCCGAGAAATTCTTGGAATGATAACAAAAGGGACTTCCTTGTGGTTGTCGCAATATTTCTACTTTACATAATAATTTATGGCTTTAATCCCTTAGAAAAGAGTGTATGCTTAATATTTTTCTAATTTTATGTATTAATAATTGTATACAGTGTGATATAATAGATTTTTATTGTATGACCGAACTTCACTGAACGGCAGTGTATGTCTACGTCCTTCATTTGGATAACTACTTATAGTCTCGCACTGATCTTGTTGGATGTACAAGCGTTTGTCGGTAAATATAAACGAAACTATTTGTATTGAACTACACATCTTCGACACAGAGTTAAATATGCGCACTTTTTTATGTGTGGGAAGGTGAAAAATAATTTGGTTTCTCCTAGTTTTACCGATCCATATTCACAAACACAGCTCCAGATACAAACTGATTATTTCTACGTAATCATTAGATACATAGCTATCAGACGTATTTTATTAATGTAACCTCGAGAAAAGTGCTAGAATAAAATTTCAAAATCAAGGCATGTAATCTAAAGTTAAACATAAACAGTAAATACTCTCAAGTGTAACGGTTAATATAAAAATGTCTTAACCTAGGTACCGCTCAATAGAAAGAAATATGCCAAAAAGAAATGACGAAAGTTTGATCTATCTTTTGGGTAGGTGTAGATCGTTTAGTTTTTAGCTCTAGAAGTTTTTCCCCCGTCTATTCTCGTGTATCGGACAGAGATGCACGAAGACAATTTTTATTACTATAATTTACAAACTTATAAAGATTGTTAACTTGCAAAAATATATTAAATTAGACAAAATTATATATACTTGCTTAATTTATCTCAACCCACATTTTATCTATCTCAACTTTTAACCGTCTCTATCTTTATTTGATCTGAACTAATTACATGCTTTCTATACCGTTAGTCATATCTCTACACTTTCTAGCGCCAATATTAGTGTAAGTTGTCCATTAATATTCTTCTTGTGTATTGCTATTTTATATCTATTATGCAAATTAATGTTGTGCGTGCCCATTGTGTTTCTAAAACAATTGATTTATTATGTTATGTTATTAATCATAGTGCACTTGCTATTAACATTTACAGGATTGCAATATTTTTGGAAAGCTCTGGTATTTAATGTTCACAGGTAGCAGAAAGACATTTAAATATCGGGTTTTACAGAGTATAGAGCCGCCTATTAGTTTCTTCAGAGGTATCATCAAATGGCCCTGGTAAACTCAAGACTTCAGCTCGCAAGGTTAAGCATCGATAGCTACAGGGCTCCGATAAGCCTCACCGAAGGCTTCCTCAGCAAACCTCAGCAGGCCTCCGTTATTACCGATCACGCAGCAAAATAAATATTTGTTTTTTAGACTTATCATACTGACGTTGTCATATAACGCAATGCACTTTCATCCATATAAAACGACCGTGTTTCAGTAAATATTTCAATAAGATATGAAAGAACGAATCATGGTCCGATTCACACAATTCAAGGCAATTGAGATACAAAAGCCACGTTATTTTGCGGTGGGTCCCAAGCCATCAAGGAATCGAAGGTAATGAAAAGGCAGACGAACAGTACGCCCTTCATCAGTCCCCTTCTGAGGCCTACAAAAGAGCCACGTCAAACAAGTAAATAAAACATGGGTAATGGAAAAGTGTTCCATATCCAGCTCGTCCAAGACAACAAAAATAGTGCTATCGTTCAGCAAGGGGGTCCTTAGGTTACTGGCGCCCAGCCCTAAAATATCACCTATTCTATGCCAAGAAGATCTGGAGAGGGCGGAACACATTCTATGTAAATGTGTTGCCATCAGTCGCACTCGTTAACATTTCAGCAAACCATTTCTCACATCTACTGAATTGAAGAATGAAGATCCTAGATTAAGGTTTATTAAGAGCCTTCTCCTATTCTAACACATATAAGAGCATTTTGTTGAATAGATCTATCAAGGATGCAGTGACTAAAGGCATTTGTGCCATAGCCCAATGATACTAACACTAAAACTATGGTTTGTGGGCTTTACGAAAAAAAAAAAAAATGAGATAAAAATTATAATCGTTAAAATATTTTATGTCATTTTACAAGTGAAAAACTTACACACAATAATTAGAGCAACAGGTACTGTCCAGAGACTTAATTAACGTTAACTTCAACAATGGACCTTTTATCATTTCAAATTTCCATTTCTAATTTCGTATTTGCTAAAATATCAATAAGAAAAATCAGCTAGCCACACCTCAACATTGCGTGATATTTGTAAATAAAACGCTAGTCGATGAACTTTTTACTTACACCATATAGGCAGGTACAATATACGTCAATCAATTTTATTTAAGCCATTTAACACATGGTAACTTTTTATTATCTGGCTTTTTAAACAAAATTCCGGGTTCTACGATTTCTTTTTATCACATCATGGATCCTGTGTTACTTTTGCCTTTTTGGCCTTCGAGTGGGTATTAATCAAAATGATGGCAGGTCATCGCAGAGGTTAACGCTTGATTTAAAAAGAACTAGATTTTTCTTGTACGAGTGCGCATAATACGATGTAATAAAACGAGGAGAATATTTCATTAATTTGTTGCAAAGAATGTTTTTTTTTTTATAATTTATGTTTGATTACTTATTTATAGATTTAATTTGCGGCTTCTTAGGTAGTGGTACGTGTAGTCGTTCAGTCCGCTCAATCAATTTCTGTTAGGATGTAATGTGGTATTTTGAGTTGATTGGAATTTGATGGAATTAATATATTATCTCTTACGCAACCTGCACCATAATTGTCTGAGATATATGACAAATGCCATCCTGAACAAATCGGAAGAAGCAAATTTTATTTTCGGGCTCTTGACGCAAGCTTGAGCACGGAGTATGGATTCACGCAAATTTCTCAACATTGTCTTCCTCAGAGTATTTTGCAAACTACTCAGTGAGCTTTGAGGTGTTCCTTGAAAAGGGACAGCAGGTCTTGTGAAACAACGATTTTATTAGAGGCTCACATATTTGTGCAATTCAAGGAAACAATGTTGACCTTCATCTTCGCCGCAACCTTCTCTAGAAGTTTCAAAATGTGCAAGTTCTTGCCTTGCAGAGACAGATTCAAGGGATTCAGTTTGCCAAATATATCATACAAACACGTTAGTTTCATCAGAAAATCGTGTTCGGGATCTGGAGCATTCATGACCTTCCTCTTCTAGAAAGATGTGACTTTCTTGATGTGGCTCGCAAGCATCGGATAAGACGTTGCTACGTGAACTGCAGCAATATAGCAAGGCCGTGTGTTCAACTCCCATGTCTACGCATCGCTTTTAGAAAAATCTGGCCTTCAGTAGCCTAATTTTTATGTACTTTACTACGTTCTAATATCAAATTCAACTGAAAGCTCATCGACTTTGATGCAAGTGTTTTGCTGCGAATAAGCCCCTGCAATCCTCCATAGCGACCAGACATTGATCGAGCTCATAATATTAACCATGTCAAGAGCAGTAGGCAGAATAACCTCCAGCAGGATGGTGTGAGGTTCTTTGCACTTCGCCCACCCGTAAGTATGTGTGTAGCTTGATACTGAGGCCGATTTAGTAAACACAATTTTTTACTTCTTTACTAAAGACCGTTATGTCTCCCCGTGTTCACAGGAGTACCTCGCGGCGCTCCTGTACGTCGCACACACCTAGTGAACTCCTGGCATACACGAAAAGTTTGTATTCGTCTCCGCAACTGACATTGAGCCGTATTTAAAAACGAATATTTATTTAGTCATCGCTGTTTCCGTAACGACGTCACAGATATAATTTTTTTAATGAAACACTCTTTTGTCAAGTTCTAGATTCTTTATGAACAGCTGATTTCAAGAATGCATCATACAGAATGAGTCATCTCTGCAGGCTCGGAAGTTTGTGGTCTTGTGAGTGAAGATTTCTCAAAGCGGTTTTTTTCTTGTTACGAGATCTGATTATGAGCATTTGTTTAGAATTGTATTCAAGCCTACGGTCTTGTAAGTTCGAAATTATCCAAGGTTGTTTTTTTTTTTTCAATGGGACATGGACATACGAGGCCTGCTTTTTAAGTAAGTACATCTGTTGGCAAGCTACGCACGCTATTACGGACACATTGGACCGTCGAATAAGTTATGTATGCGGGCCTAGTATGTGTAATTACATTGGACCAACA
This sequence comes from Oryctes borbonicus, assembly GCA_902654985.2. Lineage (NCBI taxonomy): Eukaryota > Metazoa > Arthropoda > Insecta > Coleoptera > Scarabaeidae > Oryctes > Oryctes borbonicus. The sequence continues at coordinate 7,814,915 of LR736864.1, read as the reverse complement.
GAAAATAATATAAATAAGAAAATACAATTTTAAAATATGTTACCGGTTACTTTTTTAATTCTCAATAATATCAGCTTGGCCATCGAATTGTATGTTTACAACTTCCTTACTGATATGCGTATATCTGGGTCATATTTCAAAAACATCTTGTATACAACTGACAAGAACGTTGGAACTTTGCCATAACAAATAAGCGAATTATCAAAGGTGTAATGTACGAAGTAGGACACCTGGGATCCGACTTCGTCATTAACCATAATATTTATCCTTGTTTTCATTTTGATACGGTGCATTGACGCATTCTTCCAGCAATCGGCGTTACGCATACAAAGTTTACATTCACCTCAAATAAAACACTTTGCCACTGACACAGAGATTTGGTTTCCATAGAAAAGAAGTTCCCGAATTAATAATTATGAAGGAATTAAAAAAGTTTATTACACACAATAGTTGAAAATGACGCAACTCCTTTTATGGTTACTAAAATTAATAGTTGTTTGTCTTAAAACGTTATTTTATTCTATTTTCTGGAATGCATATTGCTGACGTAGTTGATTTACTCGATTATGTCTTTTCTATTTTCCCCACCACAATTAGTGTTAGTTAGGCATCATAGTTAAAATTAAAGACGAATACTTCGATGGCTTGTTCACAACATAAATTTTGTTTGTTTACTTTCTGGCGAAGTTAGAATGCAACATATGACTTCCTTTTTTGCGTTCTTTACGTGCTTTATTTGTTTCATTGGGTTTCGCTCCGAATCTTTTTCGTTATCATTTGGTTCAAATTTACTTTGATTGATATTTAGAGCAAACAAGTGCGCAAATGGTGCAAAAAAATTTAACGTCCTCCGAGGAGACGGAAAAATTAAAAATGCAAACGGAACTCAAATGTGTGTAGATAATGTAATTCCAACAAATAATCTGGTAATGTAGAGACAGAAACGTATAACCTACGTAGTTAAGATAAACTTGTAAGTTAGTAAATAGCATTGCCGTGGCGTTGTCGTAGTTCGAAATTTTATCAATAATATTTATAAAAGCCTGTTATCGTTGCAAAATATCTTAGCTGGTATTTGATTGCCATATTCAAATATCATTTGTATAAATATTTGTGAATTATCGATACGGATTATTAGAACTCACTGATTTTTTTTCGTTTGCTTTCGTAACGGTTTTAATGGTGAGAAATGAGCAGAATCTTGGTAACGGTTTCAACTAAAGAGAGATATAACCAACACCGTTTTCTCATAAGGTGGTCAAGGAGCCTTCTGATCAACGCGAATTGAAAGAACCTCTTCAGATCTAACATTATAAATTTCAATAAGATTTTCTCTTAATACTTATAAGGTTTGTACTGGCTCTTATACTTTTTTAAAACATTTTGAAAAAGTAATTTTTCTAGAAAAAAAAATGTGTCCATTTAAATAAATAGTTAAAGGGTTTTGAAAAAATATAACTTTCGGTAGCGACGAATTTATGAGACATCCTATAGGTTTCGATTTAATTTTAGACCGTAATCACGATCAGTTCTCATAACGAGAAATACATCAAAGTATACAGAAAAATACAGCCAACGTTGCAAAGCGAGCTGCAGTCCTTCCCTTTCAACATCACAATTAATAGCATTTAAACACCTCTAATGAGCGAAATACAAAATAAAAATAGGACATAGCCAACAAAGGATCAAATTTAGGGATCAACACAACGAGTCAAAAAAGAAACAATAAAATCGGGAATCCACTTTATCTACTAAATCTAGAGATTGGTAAACGTTGCACGATTATGACTAAAATCAACACGTTATTCATGACTGATGATTAGAAATTTAGTCGACAAATACATGACTAACGACTAAATTTTGTAATCACAAATGTACGAATAAGCAAAAATTGATTTATGTGTTACAATTAACGGTTTCGTACACGTTTAGCAAATTACCACGTATTGATGCGTCGTCTTCTATTTACTAAATTAATCGGGTGTATTCAGTTACAATCATTGACTAACCGTTATTCATGAATGTGAACAATTAAGACTAACGATCGATGAATAACAGTTAATCATTGTCATCTTCAATCAATAGCTTTGTTCGCGATAAGGATTCAGAACTGATCCGAGACTGATCACAAACTTCAAAACTAGTTACTATAAATAGTATTTAGAGCATAAAAATATCGCTTTGGCTGATATAAGTAAACGAAATTTCGAGAATTGACAGGGAATTACGAGAAATGAGCGTGTTTCGGGAAGCTGTTCAGGGAACTGTTCAAACTATTCCGGGATCTGTTCAAGCTGGTTATAAGTTATAGCTGGTTCAAGGTTATAAGTGTAGCCTGGTTATTTTTTTCGTTAAATATTAAATCCGGATATACTAATGAAATTATTACGTAACATATAGTATTGTTGAAAATCTGGAATTTCGCTGGTATTTTCGCGGTAACGATTCAGAACTGATTCGGAACGTTTCGCATCCGCTGTTGAAATATTGGGCGCGTTCAGGCGACACAACTGTTTACTTATATCGTAAATAATAATAATAATGATAGTCTTTATTGTGTGGCTCAGCCAAATAAAATATTAAGTAACAAAATTACAGCAGATTCAGTATAGGCAGTGGATGCTGCACCATGCAACCCCAGCGCGAGATTCGGTTCTAAACTGGTTTTATCTAACCCTGACAATATTAAGAATACCGGAAAAAATATATATAAGTAAATGCCAATAACTAAAAAATTACTCTAGGTTTCACGTGTGCGAGCATATTTAAGGGGAAATGCAAAAAAATTCGATTTTAATTATAAAAAAAAAAAAACTAAACTATCCATAATTCTTCTAGCAACAGCAGCCCGTATATCACTACGTTTATTCTAAATCGTTGATTGTAATGGATTACATTGTGGCTTATAGCATGAGCTTATAATGGAAAACATCTTTAGACGTCCACAGACATAATTTGCCAATAAAGAAAAGAAATAAAAATGTGAGGTATTTAAATTTCCGGTAGGACCTTTTATACGCTAAATAGTACAGCGACACGAGGTGTAAATTTTTTGCTTTTTATTCGAGAATGAAACCCACTCTAGTTTCCAAAAAGTCAACTAAATCCATGTTATTAGGATTACTTACCACTGGTGTGGCCGGTCACATATTGTTTATTTAGGTGTATTTGTATCTAATCTATCTCGATTAAAGCGGAAATTAATTTTCTTTTCGTTAAAAATCTTAGGAACACCCTGCATTCATATCCGTCATCCGGATTAAAGTTCACATCTCTACATCTAATTTATAATGCAACGAAACTAAAGCCCGTCTTAAAAAGCCTAATAAAATAATTTGACGCCTTTTGGTGTAATATAGTTTAAATTATCTTTTCCTTTGTATTTTAAATATATTTTAATTGCCATGAGTCATGTAGATTAGGGCTATTTACTACATTATACATGTAATATGCATATAAAGATGATTATTGCTCGGGATCTTTGTGGTCTATTTTGGAGAAATGTTCGGGATTCCTACGATTTATTAATGATTAATATGATTTTGTAACGTAAATAATTTGAGGTCACTGTGGTTTAAAATTACATTAAAATTTAGATGTCCTATAACTTCAAAGCCTTTCAAAGTTGTGTTCTTTTTTATCTATTTATTGTTCCGAAGCAAAATATGAAGGTCCCATTATCCTAAAACTAAGGGTTTTAGACAAAGTTGAATAGAAACGGTATCATACAATAGTTATGCTGATATGAGGCACACATAGATGGCGTGCTTAGAAGACATCTTCAAATCCTTGGAGATCCCAACATAAACTATCTGATGCTTATTGCAAAGGACTTACAATTACAAGATGATCATTGAAAGCCTCGGTGAGCCTTAATGTAAAAGAGGCTGTTCGAGAATAGATCCGAGTCGGATCAGGTATTAGCATCACTGGTCCTAATTAAAGCCTAAAAATGCCTAAGGAATTCCACACCAACAATTTTCAAGCAGAGATTACTGTTGTACACTTTTGCAGCATAAAGAACCTCGAGATAAGGATACGAGATGCAACGTATTAATTTAATATTCAATGTACGCGACAGAATTAGCAGTTTCATTTTGATGGCTTTATTTGTTAATTGACGCAAATTAAATTATTTCAATTGTAATGGTATAAAGAAGAAACATCCATTAGCAACATACGCGTAAATTTCCAAAGTTTTATTGCAATGATATAAGTTAACCCTTGAGTACAAGCAAAAACTAATTGAACGTCCAAGTGGGGAAATGGGTCTTTATAGCATTTATTGTAAAACTGCAAACAATAATGTTCAATTCCTTTCTACCCCCATTCCAGGAGGGATTTTGGTTTTATGAGGGTCACAAAGGGTCGCAAACAAGTGCTTCTATTACTCAACTTCTTTGGTGTAAATACATTCATTGCAAAAATATAAGGAGGGATAAGGGTGTATTTGTCGACGATACGGCGAATACGGTGCGATTGCGGAAAGGACTCTACTACATAATAAGAGTTACAAATTCAGACAGAGTGCAAAAACAATTAATATTTAAGTAACGTTCTTTCTTTACTTTTTTTTTATATTTGTAAAAGTTTCTAAAACGCGGGATAAATGATAATATCCGTACAGCTATACCTATAAATTTCAACATATCAACGTAATCGCTTAAAGTTCGCCACTTTCCGTCCGCTTTATGAAATTAGCAGAGACTAGGCAGACTCGTGTTTATTCGTCTCATAAGAAAGGGTTCGTGTTGTCTACTGGTTTCACTGAGAGTCGATAAACGCACGGAAAGTGGCGAATTTTAGTAATCACGATTACGGTAGTATCGGCTCATATTAAACACAAAAAAAAAAACAAAAAAATGATACTTATCAATATAACAGAATGCTTAATAAATGTTTAACATCGTTATAGCAACCTTATTGAATTTTGTTACACAAAAAATTGCAGCGATCGGGCGATAAAAGTTATTCTTTATATTTTTGAATACAAATGAGAAACGGAAAATTTCCCATTCTTTATTTTCGATTTCTTTCGGCCCCTTGAATCATATCGTAGAAGCACGAGCGTTAATTTTGTAACAGCCTGTATATTATAAGCGCATTAATGTTTATAGTTATACGTAAGTTTATTCGTATTCTACTGATTAGCTACCTAACATTTATATTTCCGTGTTTATGTTTAATACATCGACTTCTCCTATAATCATCTTTGGAGCAATAAAAAAAATATGAGCGCTGCGGCTCAGGCATATGCGGAAAGCTTTCCAAATCGTCGGCATCCTGATGCAAAAATCACTCATCAATCAACCATCAAGAAGAGCAAATTCTTGAATTAGTTGAAGCGGCAAGTACGAGCGTTCGAATTGTAGCATTCCTAAGTGATATGTAATATCACAGGTCTTTTATTTAAGCCTCAAAAAGTTGAAGATTTACATGAGGGAAATAAGTACTTTCGGGTTAATTTTAAAAAGATCATGTGGAATGATGAATCCACATTTACTGAGGCGGGCAGTTAGATTAAATTACTGGTTCTAGACCATGGTGCTTCGGCGCATTATGGGAATACAAGTAAATGAACATTTCCCTGAGAGAAAGACCCATTTCATGACCTCCTAGATCATCCGAGCTGAATCCCATGGATTACCTTTGCTAGGGTTATTTGAAAGAAAAAGTTCACCGCGAACCTGCTGTGAATCCGATAGATGAAAACATGGTACAGAGAATTCGTGCTTCAATGATAATTCATGCGAATGCTTGCCTTGAAGTAGGATGCAACCTACCCTGTGAAAACACAATTAGATCCCAGAAGGCATAATCTTCTAAACCGGCGAAGACGACTTACCCTATATATCACGAAAATGATACTCAAAAGTAAGATTTACTAACATTTTCTTTGAGATTTTTATTGAATTATTAAATCACTTCCAACACAGTTAAAGTTAAATAAATTTCAAGTGACGTCGTGATATCATGCAGATATGTAAGGAACACATTCGTCTTTGTAAAACCTTGACAAGTTCATTGATATTAGATAATTCAGCTGGCTGAAATTCTCGAGTAATTACCAAAGGATTTCTAGCATGTTTATAGAAGATATGCATTAGATTTACAGACAAAATAAACGCTAATGAATACGTTACACTTCTTCAAATATTTCTCTATACAAAAGCTAATTAGTAACTGTATTTTTTTATGTATATAATAAAAAACAGATCGCCGAGCAGCGCAGAAAAATATAACGTAATTAGCGACAAGATCCAAATAAAAGATAAGGTCAAATAATACAAATAAACAAGATCCTAAACACTAAACAATTAGGCCTGCAAGCAGCAATCGAGTAACCTTATCTTATAATTTTAATTTACACGCAGCGATATTAAAACGTAAAGATAAATTATTGTTGTAGCGAAACAATACACAACACACAAAGCGTTCCCCATTTCTTGCAAAAGAAAATCCGCGTTTCGAGCTCACTGCGAAGCATTTACATTTCTTGGAGGTATCCGATGGGTACATGCACGAAACCGGTCTCTAATTTCCGCAAAACGAGCGCCGACCTATTATTTCGATCTAATATCGAACGATCGGTTTCGAAAAGTGCACTTTATTCGCGCAATTAGGCGAAATGAATGCCTGAATTTGGATTCCGCGATCCATTTTATTCGGTAGAAGTCACTCACTGACACAAAGAAAGTTTCAGGGGGGCGTACTTCACCACTCAAGGGCGACGAATATGTCTTAAATCAGCTGACCATATTGAAGTTCGAAAAAAAAAAGCTGTCAAAAAACTAAAACATCCTAGCAGCAAAATCGATAATCAACAGGTCAATACAGGAGGATTACTCGATTGAATAAGGGGCCCGAAAACTGTACCGATTATGACGCATTTGACAAGTACGGGATTAAGAAAAAAAAAATGCACGCACACATACACATCCACGCCAGCGCATATACACACACACATACGCACGGTACAATACAATACACGGAGGAACGGATACACTAGCGAATGGCCTAACCTACCTTCTTACGTATTGGATTTTCCGCACAATCGATACTATTTTTACGTAACACTAGTACTAATCCGTAAATCCACACACATACAAGTAGCCGATACGATTTCTACATACGTGAATAGCAACCGTCCGAATGAAATGCATAAAATTAAGGATAGACACAAAATGACGTTAGACTATTACTGCGCTGACAGGCCTGCCAGATTAGAAAACTTTGGCCACCCTGCAGCGCCACAACGATAAAATAGCTGTATTTCCCGTAAATCTAACCGCTTACATCATGAATGATTAATTATCGTGAACAAGCGATGAAATTTTACTCACCTGGACGGTTTTCACATTAATTTTTACCTAGAATTCGCCAGGAACGATGAAAACATTGGTGACACCACCGGACACTGCCGTCAAAACAATAAAACACTATAGAAGGCGGGAAATATGAAACCATTACGAAATGTCATTGTACTTGTCAAAAATTTATTTTTATCTCATATTTGTTATAAATCACGCACCGATTCTATTTTGCAATTATCGGTAGGATGTCTAATAAAGGAAAATATATCGATCGTAAGCCGATAATATGTGCAGTAAACATAATCAATTTAAGATATCCTTCTGAAAACGTATAATTCTTTACCTCATTCGCAGGCTGGTATTTCCTGTAATGCAGAAGTAAAAGCAAAAGACTGTTTGCAATATTATAGCATAGCTGATAAAATAGATGCTGTGAAACACGAATTGAAAATCGACGACACGGAGAAATTTCCGTTTCACGCAAAGCGAAGTGTTAATAACAGACATCCGGGAATTTTCATAGAGGTATCGCTTTATCATTTAATTTAATTAAAGCTTTACATAATTAAATGCATTCAAATTGTAAGGGTTGATATATAATTATTCGTTTAGTAGTTCTACAAAATAACATCGAAAGCGCCATCTATTAGAATATTTCAAAATTTTCAAATTTCACCGCCACAAAACAAAACTAAAATTTATTTTGTGGCTGATGCCTGATTATAGCATTATTGTAATGACCGTTAGTGTATTTTCCCTATACTAGACTTCACGATCTCATAAAGAATCTCACAATAAAGATATCAAATTTCATAGTTTCAACAATCGCAAGGTATTTTTATGGTGAAGTGAGGGGGAATTACCTTGTATAGAAGTCGATCGCATGCTTAAGAAAATCCAACATAGGCTTTATGTAAGAAATTCCACGACCTTAACTCCGGTAGAAACTAATAGTGAGAAATTCCTGAAACTCCTCTTTCACAGCATATCGAAAGGCGTGAGTAAGGTTTTGAAGAGTCAAGATATGAACGTATGCTTCGGTTCGCGCAACACACTTAAAAATCTTCTCGGTAATCCTAAAGATAAACCGAAAATGGGAGAAAGGTCGCGTATTTATAAAATTGAATGTCGTCACTGTAATAAAGCCTATATTGGTCAAACAAAAAGAGCGATAGAAACTAGATTCAAAGAACATATAAGAAGTTATCGCTGCGGCAGATTGGACGCGTCGAGTGTGGCACAACATATAAATGAAACCGGACATAGTATTAAATTAGAAGACTTAAAATTGATTAAAAACGTAACGTCGCCGCGAGAATTAGATGCGTACGAGACAGTTTACATAAAAAGTAATAAAAATCTGATGAACCGAGAAAACAGACCGTTGTCGTACTCTGTTCTTTTTGACCTTTTGCAATAGGCTGGCACTCGTTTATATTTTGGGTCATAAAAGAGATCTTCCCGTCCATCGGGCCGTGTTTTTCGCATGTCGTAGTTTAAGACGCGTAGAGGGTAGAATAGGCACTTGTAAAACAATATTTCTTCTCAGAAGAAGTTTATGCGTGTTATTTTTCGCACGTCGTAGCTTCAAGGGGTGCAGGGGGTAGAAATAGGCAGTTGTAAAGGATATTTGTTCTAAGAACTAGGGATAGCACATGCGGTTGATGATGAGGACCATTCGTGTCCTCGAAACGGCCGTCCCGGAGTATTTATTATATTATTATATAATAAATTAAACTTGTGTGGTGCGGAGGGTGTGGGGGACTTATGTGTTGTTTAATCGCAAGGTATTTTTATGGTGAAGTGAGGGGGAATTACCGAATTCTACAAGCTGAATAATCTACAGCGTCTTATATAAAGTCCATATCATATGGAAGAATATTTTTTTATTCAATACTAAAAAATTTGATTTTGCCATTTACTTTTGCATTAAAATTCATAACGTAACTTTTTAACCACTGGATTTGGAGAAGCACAAAATATCGCTTTACCTATCAAATTCTTGGGGAGTGTAAAAAAAACTTAGTTTTCAAACTAACTTGACTAAACGGACTCCATTAATTTTTCATTTATTATTCTAATAACACTAATTTTAGTCTAAGGATGTAATTCGGCCACCACCCGAAACACGATATAAAACCGTAATCAACGATCTACGTGAAACAACCTACCAATCCCACTGGAATCAGCAATTGGGTAAAACTAGGGACCACAATGGCGCATTCCCTAAAGGATTTAATGTAGAAAGTTATACGTTTGGGGCGCCTTACAAAAGAGGTGTTTGTAAATTACGTTACAATCATAAAAAGCAACGATTTCTGTTTTAGAATACGGAGTAGCTGAACTTGTTAATCCCAAAAAGAGCCATTTGGAAGTGCTTTTAGAAAGCCAAGAAGGTCACGAGATATATAAAAAGAGCCATAACGATTATAATCCAGGAGAACGAGTTGAAAGAGGGTATAATAAAAAAGAAAAATGTCGGTAGTTATCTGAATATAGCCAGAGAATTTAAATTGGCTAATAAAACTTTGTTAATGTTTAGTTCATCGTTCAGTAAAAATTAATTAATTCAACCCATATTTTACACTTCCTAAATAACATATTATTCATTAAATTTATTCTCTTTCCTAGCGATTTTTGTTTAAGCAACATTTTTCTTGTATTGGTACCAAGTATTCGATACTGGCGCGAATATTTAAAATTAAAACCACATGATTTTAATTAACATTTATCCTTACAATCTCTTTACTACAGTAAAATAAAATGCATATATTTATGTCCTCTTTATATTTCATTACTTTCCCTCCAGTTACCTCAAACCAAGTTACGATCCTGATAAAAGATATGGAATGACCACAATATACGATCCCAAGGGGATATGGGTGAAATGTGCGACAAAATGGCATCTAAGTGATCCTTTAGAAGTTGCTAATGTTATTCAAGCTGACTTCGCTGAAAAATCCAAGCCACAATTGGGTAAAGCACTATCACCGTAACATAGACCCACAAAATAATTCAAAGCACTATTTATAAACAAGTCTTACTTTAGAAACGATAATATCAAGAACGTACCAAAGGATTTTAGATTCGGGAAACCATGCGAAAGACAAATGTGCGGTGTACAAGAGTTATTGAAAGATCCTACTTGTAAACCATGTCAATTTAAGAGAGAACTATATTCATGGATTGCAAGTTTGAATAAACTCAGAGATTATATCAAGAAGCGAAAGGATGTATTTCTTAACGTTAAAGAATTACATGATAGGTTCCTGTTTTACGATAAGGTAATTAAATAATAGGAAATAAACAACATACTTACCAAATAACTCATTTATAAAGCTTTTAACACTTAAACATCTTAAATTATACCAAAATATAAAACACTAGGTATTTACCAAAAACAATTTATTATCTCACAGTATAAGAAAGTGACAGGTCGAAATAGATTGAATATTAAAGCTTCATAACTTGCGATCCACGTGCTGTTGGTGGGCGCCGTGAATTTCGCGTTACTACGTGCTTCTCGTCTACTTGGACCTCGCACGCATCTTCCTACGTTTACGCTTTAGCCTTCGCATGCGCTTCTTTCTCCACTTCGCTCGCATTATGCAAGAATTTAAGAAAACCCGAAAGTTTTCTTCTGTAACAGATAATTTGAGTTCATTATGAAACTTAAACGAAATTATATTGATAGAGAATTGGGCGAACTTACTTTATTTTTGTGTCTCTTTAGCAATCACAGCACGCTGCGACCACACTCTGTAAAGTTCGATAGGAAAAGGAAGCAGATGCACTTGTCGCAGCAATAACCAATCGCTTTGTTAAAGTGTCATTGCCAACCGCGGGAGTTTTCAGTGCTATCAATATTAAAATGAAAATTCCACTAGAAAATTTAATTTCGCATAAAAATAACATAATTATTACATTTTTACTTATATTCAATGGAATGCTTCATATTACGACATTATCTACAATCCATATTTTAATTACTATTGTATTTCTTTGAGATAATTTCTATTTAATTAATGTATCTACAGACGATTCCAAAATTATTCGACACTTGTTAATATTTTAGGATAAAACTGGATGGATTCCTGTAGAAACTTGGAACGAAATATGCAAATGTTTCCATATATCATTCGATCAAGACATAGTGTCGTTGGCGAAGCTGGTTGAGACCATCAAAGGTGATCAAATTGAATATAACGAATTCCTAACGTTAATTGATGTTAATAAACCATGCCCGCAATTAATGAAGATAAAAGGTTATATTTTATAACTATCGGCGTGTAATTAAATTATTTATAATAATTCTTTTAGATGTGCGAAAAAACCATATGTATTATCTAACAACAAATATGGCCGCCGTTCGTGATCGATGTATTATCGATAATACAAGTATTTCTGTACATAATGATGTTGAATGCTCATGCCGCTAATTCTTTATTTTTTGAAGCTATGGAGCCTGCTGGAATTCCAACTATTAGAAATGATGTAGGCACACCGCTAACGGTTGGAGGGTGCAAAGCAGATATCGATAGTTTAGGTCAGGAAACATCAGCAAAAGCAGTGATAAATCCAAACATATTCACGAATTATGGTTTATCACATAGGGATTTCTTTTTGGTGAGACTATAACTATAGAGTATTTCAATTAAATTAAAAAAAAAATAGTGGAATTAGTTGTCAGTATCTCCCTGTCCTTTTTTCTTCAATTGAAGCCGTCTATAATTTCTAGCGAAATATTACTTTAACAAACTTTCTACAGCCTAGATCACCTGAATATATAAGAAAACTATTCGAGAACACTGGCTACCAATTCCCTGACGATACTTTCGATAAACTATGGAAGATGGGCGTGGATCTCGATGAAACAGGTTTAGTGTGCGTAGATACTTTCAAACAATTGATAGCGCAATCTCTACCACCTACCACCATCAAGAACGTGGATGAAGTAAAGTGCGAGTATTAACGAAACTGATTGTAACTATTCTACATTATTTATTTAACACATTTATGTACAAAGAACTTATATAAAATTAATTTTGTAGTAATTATTGTAAAAATAATTCAATGATATCAAATTAACTCCTATGTCTATAGGATTCCCTGTATTTTTCTCTTCGTCTATCCTCCTCGTCCCTATGCCTGATTTCTTTTCTGTTTTTATAGCTTTCATCACGATCTCCTTCCTTTCTCCTCCTACTGTATCTATCCTCTCCTTCTTCCTTATCGCTTCTTTTCCTATTCCTTTCTTTATCTTCTCTGATTTTATCTTTATCTTCTTCTTTCCGATCGGGTCTACGATCGTCGCGGTTTTTGATGATATGGCCGGGAAATTCGGTCTCGCGTTGGTTTAGCTTACTTTTATTTCTGTCTCTGTCTTTTTCGCGGGATTTCTCTTGCGGTTTGCCATTGTTTTTATCTCTACCTTGACGTTTATTCCTGTTATCCTTTTTAGATTTAATTTTTTCATCCTCAGAGTCGCTACTATCATCCGATTCTGAAGAGTGCCGCTTGGTTTTATTTTTCTGTACCGGCTTCTTTTTCTTCTTTGGTTTTTCTTGATCTGATGAATCTGTAATTAGAAAAAAAGTAAATGCTTTTTATGCTAAATCGCTTCGTTTAAGATATACAATCGAAATCTTTGACATTCAATTTTCCATTACATAACTTTTTAGTCGTTGTCTTATACAAAATCGAGGGAAGTGGCCTCTTTCCTCGATTATTAGCACTGCTCCGTCTCACAAACCACAAGCAATCAAAAATGAATATAACATTAATTTCAATGAATATTGTTAGAGAATAGGGAAATGTTGAATATTGTTTGCATAATTTTTACCTTAGTTTTTTGTAAAAACATCAAAGGCGAACGTCAACGTTATGTACTCTTTGCAAAAAAAAGCAATTGAAGTTACAAAAGTGCTCACCTCCACTACTACTTGATGACGAACTATCTTCTTCTGAACTAGATGAGCTAGAGTCATTGCTACTACTGTTACTGGATACTTCTTGCGCGATGTTTAGCTCAGCATTTTTCGGAACGCTTTTCAGATGCTCCCTAAGTTCATCCGTTAACCCACCAAGCCCGATAGATGTAAAGAAATTTATAGAGAAACGTGTGTTTTTCGGATTATCCCTTGGAAATAATCCACCAAAATGCGCCTGCATTGTCCTGAGAACGTAAGTAAACGATCATCTTTATTCTGCTAAATTTTAAACAGAAAACATACCCATCCTTTAGTCTTGTGTTCAATTTGGCAAGTCCCATGTACTCTGCTAATTCTTGAAATAAGATTTTGATGAAAATTCTACTCGAACTATTAGTGTCTACTTCGTTTAATTTCATTATTTCAAGAACTTCCCAGCCAATAGCATCAGTAAAGAGAAGGTGGGCAAAGAATTTGCTAACGTTCCTCAGTTTATTGGCATCGAGTCTGTGAGTTGTCGCGTATGTGTCTTTGAAGATCTGCTCGAAAGGTGGGACATAGATTTTGTTAATTTGGCAAAACCTTTGCGCCAATAGTCCGTAAAATTTTTCATAGGTACGTTGTTCTGCGCAGCAATCTGAAATGTACATGAAAAATTAAATATCGGCGTTGGAAATATCGGAGGAGTAAGTTTAAATTCGAAAAGGTGAATAGTTTGTCGCTATTGTTGCTTGAAAACTGTCTTATAAGTTACCCTACTTTCTTGTATTGCTAAGACATAGTGATTAGTGATAGTGATTCTTTTGTTTGATAAATTGAGCTTTAGCTTCTATTAATACAAACATCTAATGTAGGTTAAAAAATTATAACTATTTGAAGAATAGCACGTCTTGCTATTAGTAATCCGTCAATGTTTGCGATCCTTCATCTTCATATAATACAGCACAGCCATATATTTTTATAAACAATAAATGATTTTTCTGAATCGAAATTTAAATCTCTCAAAGAAATCTGGTATATACACTAACATACACCTTCTCCTAATAAAACAGCTTTAAAAGTGATCAAACATACTTTAGAACACCTGTATTATTTCGTAAACTTATTTGCTATACCTTTATGGCTGCTAGAAAAACCTTTTCAACTGTACAGGATGTTTTAAAAGTAAACATCATGCAACAATTATCGTTTGTTTAATTTCGTGGAACATGTTGATGCTAAGTTACTCCATGATTTGCTAAAATTGGATATTTTTCACACCTAGCTTTCATTATGCAGAAATACAATCATAAACTCTCCATATTTATGATATCTCTTTTGAACATGAACGATACGATTTCATTTGCAAACCGTGTGTTTTTCTAAAAGAATACATACCCAGAAACATGTGACACAATTCAATCTCTTGACCAGGTTTCAGCTCCATCTTCATTAATTTATGTGCACATTCTTCAAAATCCAAACTTGATTGAATAGTCAAATATATGGTTCGCCGCAATGTAATTAGATTGGTCTCTGTATTATCGATAATAGCGTTGTTTTCCTTTCCTTCTTCACCATCTTCATCCTCCTCGTCGCTACCTTCTGATCCTTCTGAACCAGATTCCAATTCACTGTTGCTCTCCAGTATCTCCTTGCTAAGGGTCTTATATTTGCCCTCATTTTCTTCGTATTTATCATCAAATTTGAAAACGTCTGTCGAAATGGAAAGAGAGATAAAAATAAAGAAAACTGGAACAACTATCTGTATACTTACTAAGAACGTCTTCAGAATTTACAGCTTTCACATCATCCAATGTAATTAAATGAGTAAATTGGTCTTCCTCCTCTACAATGTCCAATTCTTCAATAATTGCAGCGTGATCTTTAAAACCATCCTTCCTTATTTGAAACATAACCTCAATCATATATTGGATTCGTTTCTCGAGTTTACCTTCATGGAGAATGTTCCGCAACATCTCAAATATGGCATTTATACCTATGAAAGTAAAAAGAATAAGCTTGATTAAATTATGTTACTTATATCAAACAAAATTTACCTTTGCTAGAGACTTCAGTTAATTTCTGCCCACATTCTTTTAAAAACGAAATAGCAACTTCAACAGAATCATCAGTTGGAGATTCAACTAGCAAAGTCAAAATTTCCAATGCTAAAATTTCATGCGACACCCTCTGATTAACAAGATGAGCAATAAACGTTGCTGCTGATATACAAATCAATTTGTTATTTTGTTTAAAACCTCGTTTAAATTGTAATACTAGCCGCTTCAATAGCAATTCCCCGATATTTGGAAATTTTGAATTTATAACTGCAACCAACGCGGAATAAACATTTGTAAATGTTGGCGATGCTGCTTGAGCTTGAATTAGCGATTTGGACAACAAACCACGACCTCTCACTATATTCTCATGTAATAATTCGCGGGCGATGATCCCAATATTTGAGGTATTTACTTTGTTAATATAACCATGAATCGATTTCTTTAAAGCTTCCCAGGCGATTCTTTGATAGGCCGCTGAAGACTTATCTGTTATTTCTGCTTGCATCATACGTAATTTGGCAGGTGGAATGTAAGCACCACCTGTTTTTGATGTTAATAAATCCACGGTTTTTCTTTGTCGAGCTGTTATTATAGATTTATCGGTATTCTCTTTCTCCTTTTCTTTACTATCTGCATCATAATACCTCTTTCCGATAACATTATCATCCTTTTTTGGATATTTACTCCAATATCTATCGCTATTTTTCTTTTCGTCATCGTCACCGTAATATCGAGGGTACGAGTGTTGATCTGGGTTATCTAAGTCCGTGTAGTGTTTGGAATTCTTACTTCGTTTGCTTCGCGGACTCTTAGATCTTGATCTAGAACGAGATTTGCTTCTTCCTCTACGACGTCTCTTTGATCGCTCATCATCTCTGCTGTTCGATTTGTAGGGCTTACCACTACTACGTTGCGAAGGCTCCTCTTTTGAGGTCTTCTTTGGATTTGGTGATTGTGAATGCTTAGAACGTTTCCGCTCTTTAACTTCAGTACTTTCAGATCCGCTGGTCATTGTTTCTTACTTAATTAATGAATTGAAGACTTCGATGATAAACAACATTAGACACTAACCTATATGTTCAAGTAGAAAACCATCCCAAAACTTTGAAATGGGGCGTAGATTATGCCAACTTTAGAAATTCGAATAAACTAATGAGAAAAGCGGGAAGTTTAGATTTATAAAAAATTTAAATTATAATTTTTAATTAAAATATATATTTAATATACAATTTGAGTGTATTAGTTATAATTTAGTTATCTGAAACCGATAAACAAACTTTTACGGAATTAATTCTCCATTACGCAAAAATTAGATTAAAGGTATTATGGGATTGACGTAACGTTTTATCTTGCGAAGTAGTTAATGGCATATTATCTTTAAATTATATTACTCATCGCCTTTGCGTCGTTATTGTGATTATTGATCTCAAATTGGAGATATATTTACAACTGTTTGTGGCTCCTATAACAGTATTAATCACTTTTAGATTAAAATATTAAAATTAGATTGTTTGTCATATTGGCTTTTTAGCAAAATTTTTGTGCCATTCATCATATGATCGGAGAACAACAAAGGATTATTTAGAAAATTGTTTGTTTGTGTACCTTGTAATATTTTACAGTAGTTAATATTAATTTCTATGTAAATTTCGTGATCGAAGAAAGTTCGTAAACTATTGGAAAAGGTTAATCTTTAAGAAAATGGGTGCTGCATTGACCTTGTGTACAGTGGGGCAGGTAAATTATACTAAAAATACAACCTTCTATTTGTTTATTATATTACTCTAATCCTTATGTTGCGTTTGGTGATTTTAGCTGGCCTGTTGTTGTGGAAGCGCAGCATGTTCACTTTGTTGTTCGGCATGTCCATCATGCAAAAACTCTACTTCGTCAAGATTAATGTACGCATTTATCTTGATACTTTCAACTATCGTTGCTTGTATCATGTTGGCACCTGGTCTTCAAGATGTATTACAGAAGGTACTCCCGTTGTTATTTGAACATGTAAGCTTTTTCTCTAATCAAAAATTTTTGTAGGTTCCATTTTGTCGTAACAGCACCGGTTTACCAGATAGTGTGCAGGTGGATTGTAGTCAAGCCGTTGGATATTTAGCCGTTTATCGCATTTACTTCATATTAACATTGTTCTTTGTGTTATTCGCTGTTCTAATGCTAGGGGTGAAGACATCAAAAGACCCTAGAGCTGCGCTGCAGAACGGGTACTATAATTTTTTAAATTAACAATTTTTCAAGATAACTTTGAATTGCAACTTTCAGCTTTTGGGGTATTAAGATACTTTTAATCATCGCAGGTATAATTGGAGCATTCTTTATCCCACAAGAGACATTTGGAAAAACATGGATGTATTTCGGCATGATCGGAGGGTTTTTCTATATTTTAATTCAGCTCATATTGATCGTTGACTTTGCACATTCATGGGCAGAGAGTTGGGTTGGTAAATTTGAAGAAACGGAATCAAAGGGCTGGTATTTCGCATTATTGGGTGTAACGTTCTTGAATTATGCTTTAACAATTACGGGCATCTCGCTGCTCTTTGTCTATTTTACGCATGTTAGTTAATGTAAAACATTATACGGAGAAAATATTACATTTCCTATTTTTCAGCCCGATTCATGCGATCTTAATAAATTCTTTATCTCGTTTAACTTGATATTGTGCTTCATTGTGAGTGTTGTGTCGATTTTGCCTGCTGTACAAGAAAAGTTACCAAGATCTGGTTTATTACAATCTTCCGTAGTTTCATTGTACGTTACATTTCTGACCTGGTCAACTGTGTCTAATCAACCAGGTAAGATGTTCTTTCTAATAAATATTAGAATTACTAGAAAGAGAATAGATTGTGCAATTGTGGACATAATTATAGAAAGAAGTTGTGCACTTTCCCATAAGAGAAATATTTCGTTTTATTGACAAAAAATTCTAAATTACTTATTCCTTCACAGATAAAAGTTGCAACCCTGGATTACTAGCCATCGTTGGAGGTGGTGAAAAGAACCCTCATGTAGGCTTTGATGTTGAAAGCATAATTGGCCTCATTATTTGGCTGCTCTGCGTTATGTATTCTTCTTTCCGTTCAGCGTCAAACTCCTCTAAGCTTACAATGACCGAGCATGTCCTTGCCAAGGATAATGGAGCAGGTAAGGCATATGCCAGCTTTTAACCATGACTACAAACTCCATGGCATTGTGTAATAATTTGTTATCTTCTCTATTAAATGCGATAGCATTTTTAATTTATCTATTCTTTATTTTGCTGCAGTCCGCAATGACCAAGATGGCCTTGTTAGCAGCGAAGGTATGATCCATTTATATTACTTTTGCATTACAATGTTTAGTAGCTATAAAAGCTGCGATGTGATATGTTTTTATTGTCGAGCTTTTAGTTAATGTAGAATTTGCTGCAGGATCCTTAATATTTTTTTTGGGGGCCTCTTTTTATCTTTGTATTTCAAAAAACATATTTGGGTACTAATATGTGTACAAATAGTAGGTTTACAACCCTTTAATGTACATAATGCTATGGTTTTTAAGTTCGTGCACATGTGTAATAAACATCTCGATCATTTGCTCGGCTTATTTTGCTTCATCCATTTTTTTTTGTTTTTCTTTCCTTCAATTGTTCCGTTCACGAAGAAAATAAAGGTTATGACTCTATACCAGGTGGTGAATCTAATGATGGAGGAGAAAGTGGTGGACACAAGGTCTGGGATAATGAAGAGGAGTTAGTGGCTTACAGTTGGAGCTTCTTCCATGTGATGTTCGCATTGGCAACACTGTACGTCATGATGACGTTAACGAATTGGTACAAGTAAGTATTTTTGGTTATAAATTTGGCAACAACTGCTTCATTGTTAATTTATTTTTCTTTCTATTCTCCAATCAGACCAAATTCATCTCTACAAACACTCAATGCCAATTCAGCTTCCATGTGGATCAAAGCGATTTCCAGCTGGTTATGTTTGGGTCTTTACGCATGGACGTTGGTAGCTCCTATAGTTCTCAAAGACCGCGAATTTTAAGTTCATAATTTAACTTCCGCTTCTCAATTTTAACAGTTTGATTTTTCTCGATTTAAACACGTCACAAAAAATACTTGTATACTGCTGTTATTTCCAAGTAAATCTATATATAACATATACAAATACATTTTATCGTATTTTAGGATGTCGTAGTAGCTTATTCCTAAAAAGTTGGTATTTTTAATATTGTAACTGAGTAAGCATTAAAATACTGTATAATATAATCTAAGAATTTTTTTTATATATTTTTTTGTGTTATTAGAGTTATCCTGATAGTCTTTCAGTAAGCTTTAGCTAAAATTAACGATCCAAGTGATCATACAAACATGTTTACTTGTTTGCAGCGTATGTTTTGAAATTTTTAGTACAATGGAAGAATATCTTGGAAATTTCAAAGTATATCTTGCAAATAAATTAGTTTATACGTGTAGTATGGAGTGTACTGGTGTATGGTGACTGGTAATCTTTGGTTGTTCGAGTGGGTCACCTACTTGCCTGTATATTTTTAGAGAGAAGTTTTTCGTTATATTTTATCGATGTATATTATGTATTCTATATGTTGCTCCTGATATTATTGTATTTTATGTTTTATTATGTAAATTCTTCCTATTAATAAATATTTATGATAATTGATTACTGTTTATTTTTTTGAAAACTGGCAATTATATAACTGCTTAGACTGAATTTTATATAAGAACTCTGAAAAATGCCCTATTGGTCGAATAAAGTAACACTTGGTTTAAAAAGCAATTCCACAACATCCAATTCGATCTGCTTGGTTTGTAGATGCTTTCTGTAGCCAAGGAATAACCCCAACACATATCAGGGAAAAGTATTTTTAGAAAATTTTATGGGGGTAATAGGGTAAGCGTTTATCTATAAAGTCCTGCGGTCACTACCCGATCCCGGGTTGGTCGCAGTAACGGACGTGGCGGGGGCAATGTTACATAGGGGAGCATGCAACATTTGCTGCGCCGGCCGTATTCTGGCTGGTTGGGGAATTCCTAGGATTCATTCCAATGACAGGAGCTCCTTATCTGGACCCTGAGGTCTGGAGCTAACCATCGGGGCCGATAGTTGCCGCAATTGGGCGGCCGAGGCCCAGCGAGGGTGATAGTTGTCGCAATTGGTCGGTTTAAGCTCTGACAGGCTGATAGTTGTCACCAGCGCGGCCTACGCCCCGACGGACGAGATGTGAGATAGGTTGCTAGAGATAGGTATCGCCCGTTACCTATCCAAGGTTGAGTAGGGAATTTCTCTAATATACGGAAGACGAGGAAAGGAGGGCCCAACCTGTCTCCTTCCACTGAGATTCGGACTCGTACGGACAGTTCCTAGTTGGTCGGTGGGAACCGGCTGCATGTTTCAGAAGGTCAGCAGCCTTCCCCTAAATGAGGGGAACACCCTACACCAACCAACACCCTACGAAAATAATGTTCACAACATCAAACCTTCATATATGGACGAAAATACTTAGTGTTGAACCAAGTGTCTTGTAGGCCCCTTAAGACTGCTTGGCAGAATGATTATTGCTCTAACCATAATGACTTCGCACAGTGCTAAAAAATACTTCCAGGTGATCTTATGAAAGCTTACATGTTAATAAATATAATAAGCCATTCAAATTAATTAGTTTCTGCTTTATGACAACGCTTCTTCACACACTAAATTTCGCTTTTGTCGACTTCTACTTGTTTATCAAATGGAAGAGGGGACCAACTAATACAATCCCAAAGAAAATAAGAGCGAAATCTTTAAATAAACTAATTGGTGTATTAAGCCCGTTTGATACAATGACCATTTTTTAAATAAAAATTCACAAGGACAGACTACGATCCTAAGTGTTTATTGGTTTTCGCGAAGGTCCTCATTTAACAATAAACTTGCAATAAAAAATGTATTAAACGGGCGTTAGAGTAATTCACTTCGGATTTTATCAAGAAGGTAATTCACCAATTATAAACAAGCAGTGGCGTAGAGGCGGAACCAAAAAAAGAGTAAATTAGACCAAAATAATAAAATAATGATAAAATGTTTACAGGTTCTTTCCAGTGTAAAAAACGTAATTATCTGATTCCTTTTAGTTTTTTTTCTAGCAACAACTAAAAAAAAAAACATTAATGTTCTTATGTTAAAACAAAAAAACTCAATTTTTTTTAAAACCCAACCATTTTTTTTCTCCATACGGAACTTTTTTGTGAAAGATTTCTAGTGAACTATGATAAATAGTTTTGAGTCTCCACCATTTGACAAGTTATCTTTCTTGTCACTCAAACTCAAACATGGGGAGCATGAATCAGATAAACTTACTTAAGAGGAAACTTCAGTTACAAAATGCGATCTTTACCGTAAGCTATATTTATCCAGATATCACAATTATTCCAAATTTGCTCCGTAGATTGCACGAAACTTCAGTGTAACCGGCATAACGTACAAAATGACAGGTACAAAATCTTTTAAGATCTACAGATATAACCCGGACACACCGGATGTAAAGCCACGCTTGAAAGAGTACACTGTTGACATGAGCAAGTATTTAGTCGTATTCTGATCTTGGATCTTCCGTAGTAGCCATCTAAATTTTATATTTTCATGTGTTCAGAACCGGCGGAATGTTTTTGGACATTCTAATCCACATCAAGAGCTACATCGATCCGACGTTAACGTTTAGAAGGTCTTGTAGAGAAGGAATTTGCGGCTCATGTGGAATGAATATGAACGGTGTCAATGGATTAGCATGCATTACGTAATTAAGAACTTTGAAAATATATCCGCTTCCCCCGATTTCACTTAAGAATTCATATTCACTTGTCAAATTTGGGTTTTGTGTTCTTCAATCATTTTTATTAATTTTTCTGAATGATGTTTTTTTCATTTCTAGCGCCGTTAAAAACAAACCAGTTAATACAATCTATCCTTTGCCCCACATGTACGTTGTAAAGGATTTAGTAACCGATTTCCAGCAGTTCTACACGAATTACATCAGAGTCAAGCCCTATTTGATACGAAACCTATCAAAGACTGGCGAAAAACCCTTACCGCAAAGTGTACGCGATAGAAATAAGTTGGTGAGACCGTTGAAGCTCCAAATTTAACCATTATGTTTGCTTCACCGTCCATTTCTTCTTTTCAAGGATATGTTATACGAATGCATTTTGTGCGGTTGTTGTACTCATTCATGTCCAGCGTATTGGTGGAATGGAGACAAGTACTTGGGACCAGCTGCCATACTTCACGCTTATAGATGGATCATAGATTCAAGGGATGAAGGTCACGTGCAAAGATTGGACGAGTTGAGGGATAAGTTCTCTATTTATCGATGCCATTCCATTTTGAATTGCATGACCTGTTGTCCGAAGGTAAGGTACATAGGCGGCTGGGAAGATTTTTATTAATGGAAAATTTTCTTCTTACTAACAAGAAAAAAACTGTTTTATAAAATTTCTACTCGGCAAAGGCGCAATCTCTCGAGCACGTGGAGATGTCTCACCTTGTATATTTCCGATGTCTTTTGAAAGACCAATCATCGATGTGTTTTGAATTTTAATATAAGCCATATTGTATGTTTGTACTGAGCTGAAAAATTAAATTCAATATCACCGACTAGAACCTCATTAAACAAAAGCAAAAAAAAAATATTGTTCCTTTGGATCTTTTATGTTTTACCTAATTATAATTTTCTAAAAATCTATTAGCGGCTGCTATAGACGGACTTTTGCTTCTCCAGTCAGAGTGATAAAAGTTGCTCCGAGTGCAAACACAAATTATTGCTCTAAGTTTCCCGATGGAACATGCAACGCAACAAAAATAATGTGTAAGGCTGTATTTTATAGATATCATGTTAGAAGATTTATTAATATTAATTACTAAAACATACTCTAAATTTTCTGCTGTGTTCGCTTACTTGTTAGAACATTTTTAAATATAGGAAAGCTTCTTTCCGCAGCACGTTCGCAGGCATCAACTTATAAGAGGAGGAATTATTGCTTAATTTGTTTATTATAACATCTAATGTTTCAATTACATTTTTTAGTTGTATTGATTTTGATTCAAAGCATTTTATTTTTTGAGGTATATCACGAACATGTTCGTTAATAAAATGCAAATTAGTTTGTAAAGATGGATCCTGTAACCGAGTTTTACATTTAGTTATGCTTTATACATCCTTATTGAAATTGTTTATTATACCAGCAACTTCCTCCACATTGTCTGCGTACAATGAAGAGGCTTCTAACCACGTCCCTCGTTTTGTTACGACTGGAGACGGAGGTAAGGAAAGTTCTGGCCATTTGCCTTTGTGTAAAGCAACTCTTGTGTGCATTTTTAAGAAAACTTCTTTGGTGTGATTAATTTATTCATTAACATTCAGAAATTGCTCTCTAAGTAAATTCTAGGGAGGGAGGGAGAGGGCAGTGCATCTAATATGCAGCATATTTTTGAAAATGTCAATTTTCCAGCTGTAAGCATGTAATTCCACAAAATTTCTTCGTGTCATTTTTGAGGATAATCTGGAATGAATGTTGTCGTCGCGTATTAGCTAGCAGACTCTTCGACAAGTGTTATGTGTTTCGCTGCTTAAGATCACGAGTGCTTTCGTATGCGGAAATCCATTCCAGATTACTTTTGGGGGTTCATCGGCTACAGCTGCTAAAGTATTCTTGCCCCAGAAAGCTGTAATGAGATCGTTGGTGTGCACTCATTTCATGGAGTCTTGCAGGCCTTTATTCCGCAAATTCGATTTATTACCGCTTGTTTGCAATTTATATAATGGAAGTAGCTGTTTATGTACATTAGAACAGAGATACCTTTAGCTTGAATTCTGAATATCACAGATACCTTACAAGAAGTAGAGATCGCTGGCATTGCACTTGCTGTTACTAGCTTAGGATTAAAAAAATGTTGGGATCGGGATTTACAATCATATGCTGAGAGAAATTAAACTAAACCACGCAGTTGAGTGTAGGCTTTCACGACCGTAATCCATAGTAGAAATGTCTTTCGGGTGATGTAAACCACGCAGTTCGTAGTTTCCGCAATGCTATAAAAAAGTTTCTTGAAAGCCATTGCTTTTATAATATGGAGGAATATTATACTTTGAAAACCTAGTAGTTTCTTTCTTTATTTTTGGGGAACCGGGGGCTTAAGATATATTATTTTTCTGTTTTTGTTATTATCATTATCCTAACACAGGGTTAAAAAATTAATGTTAACATTGATATTTGGCATTTCAATTTCATCAAATAAAACGAATAACTCTTTTCCATTCTTCATAATTTCAATCTCTAATATTGCATTTTCTATTGGTTTTTGCAGAATCTGAATCCAGCCAAGGCAATAGCTGAGATACGATTGCTGCTCTCGCCGTTAAAGAGCAAGGAAAAGCCGGATATGTTGTGATACATCCAGGGTTTGTTTGATGAAACGTACTTAATTTTTCTTTCATATTTATTTATTGATGGTTAACAATGAAGTGGTATTACTTTGTTTATCATAGATCTGTATATTTCACTTTATAAAGATATCTGTTATCTAAACGAATGTATTAATGTAGATATTTTACTGTTTAAATATTGAGATTCTATTAAAATTTTTTTAAACTTTATTTGCAATTACGATTTTTCCAGATTGTTTTTTAGTTATATCCAGCTCGTCAATTCGTCCTAGAATTTCAATATAGGACCAGAGAATGAACGAATATGGATGAAATTCAAGAATATTAATTAGAAGAATGTTAATTAATTAATAAAATTAATAAATTAATATATAAAAACGGTCTGTAATACATCCCTCGTATATTTCTGCAATTCTGTTTGCATTTACACGAATTTCATGAATTATATTAGAGATGACGCCACTAACTGTTTAATGCTCATTTAATTCTGCATTCTAAACTTGAGTATTTTCATAATTATTAAGAAATAAACTATTAGCGCTTATGTTCTACAGATCCTTTTCTCATTAAAACAGTGTCTACAACGTTCGTAGCGAAAACTAATATCTTGCAACCCTTGCGTACTTAACAAACAAGATTTCTACCGCATCTATATAAATCAAAATTTCAGTAATTAGTGGAAATTTACAAAGAAATTAAGAGTACCGCCTTGGGTTTTATTATAAGTCTTCGCCCGTGGGAAGTCCGTATTCGCAGGATATTAATCTGCGACGGCAAACTAAGCGTCTTTCTGCGATTTTCGGTTGTTTTCGCGAGACGCCGGGACGATGATGCATCGTTTTAATCCCGCGACATCAAACTGCGTTGATTGTTTTAATGAATTTCGGTGTTGGCGGGTCGATTGCTCTCGGTTTACCGGTAGATGGAATCTATGATGTGAGATATTGGATTAATTTCTGTTGTATTTATTGAGGATGGTCGTTAATTTAAAGATTACTTGTTAAATAAAGGAAGCACGCATTCGTTGCAAAAGAAAAACAGCAGAACTTTTCAGTAAAATGAATTTCAGAGATAGAATCTCAAAGTGATCAATTCCGACCATTCATTAGCAATCATTTTTTCAATCATTTTTGTTGTGATGACCTCATTTGGATGGTTTGGACGTTCTTCGTCAAGAATGCTTGCACGCCCGCGTTTAAATTCAGCAGTCCAATATTTTTTGGTTGAAAACGAAGATGGATTCATAAAAATAATTTTTGTAATAAAATAATGTAATTAGACGATATTTATCTCCTGCATTTATTTCTTTTTAATTGATACTACTGCCAAGGATTATGCATGATATGCTATGATAGTCGGGCTTGTTTCCATTAAATACATTCAAAAAGCAAGCGCACCTGTGCTTGCTAACGCGTCAGAAACTAACAATTCCAAGAATGGCGAGAAATCATTAAAATACCGACGCCTCTTTGTCTAGCCTGGTCAGAAAACTATCCCACACGTAACGAAGGATGGCCATCGGGCATTTTTCGCTTCGTTAATGCTTTTTATATTACCTATTCTCTGTATTCGTTGTTCTTCTTGAATAATTTTTTGACCGTCGTTTTTGTTGTCGATCTTATGCGACTTTCATCTAGAACAATAGCGGACTGGATTCGGGGAGGCTTGTGGGATCGACAGGCAAAGGCGAATAAGGGAGGTATGCAGAAAAAAGGCAATAAGAAAAGGAATGATCGGTCCACCTGTAGGCCTTATATGTGTGTAACCCGTGTAAACACGATGTAAGGGATGAAAGATCGACGGGTCGTTTAAAACAATTTATCACCAATACGGTGAAGTATGAGATGAGATGTAAGGGAAAAGATTGGCCTTTCTAACATCTTCGCTGGCTGTGAGAAAATTTGTAATTTTAAGATTTGTAGAATTGATGTTATTCTGACGTATCTTAAACAAATGGAAACAAATCAAATTCCCGTTTCTTAACAAGCTATGGAAAAAACATAGGTAATTTAATGTAAAAGAGTCAGAATATAGCAAGAGTCGAGTAGATTGCAAAGTGAAGTTAATCTTTTGTATTTTGCAATTTTAACATCAACAATGTTATTACATTCGAACAAACACTAAACGATATAAAAATTTCCCCATCTTCTAATTCAATATTAGTTACCAAAACTCATTGTATTGTTGCAAACGAAGAGCTGTCTTGCGAATAGCAGAGAATAGTCTGAGAATAAGCTCCAGAAAAATAAGTTGTATGTATGAAGAATGTACTGCATGTACACTGCCGTTCAGAGAAGTTCGGTCGGTTGGCAAAATACGTGAAAAGGTTACAGAAACAAACGAAACTAAAAACAAAATGCAATTTTATTGTATGTACAGGGAAAAAGACAAAAATAACTAAATAAAGAGTTATTCTGGCCTAATATAACATACTGAACATTTTTTTTTTTTCATCGAAAAAACCTCCTTTGCTGTTAATCACCGCTCGAACTATTCTAGGCATTCTTTCGATAAGTTTTGTTAAAACGGATTGTGGAATATTAATCCATTCATGTTGCAGAATATTCCGTAAATGTTCTTGTGAAGTTGGGCATATTTTTCGGATCCTCCTGTCCAGTTCATCCCACAACAACTTTATAGGGTTCAAAGCTGGGCTTTGTGGGGGCCATGTCATTACTTTCAGGGTGTGCTGTTCTTCTTGCTCCTTTAGATAGTTCTTACACACTAACGCAGTGTGTTTTGGGTCGTTGTCATGCATGAATGTAAAGTTACGGCCTATTATACGCAATCCTGATGGCACTGCATGATTCTGGAGTATTGCAAAATAATTTTCCTTCCTCGTTACACCCTGCATTCTGCATAAATCTCCCGTCCCAGCAAAGGAGAAACATCCCCACGCTAACACAGAACTACGCTCTTGCTTTACTGTAGGCACAATGCAGTTCGGGATCACTTTTCGGTTTTAGATCTTCGGACATAAACTCGTCGATTTTGCCCAAAAACCTCAAACTTTGACTCGTCACTCCAAAGCATGTGTTTCCAATCATCTAAAGACCAATCTAGATGAGAACGGGTCCACTGTAGCCGTTAATTTTCTATTAAGTTTGCTTAATAATATAATTCTCAAATCTTCAGCTTTTGTTGTTTTTCTAGATGCTCCGGGACGAACACGATTTTCTATAGTTCCAGTTGTCCGATATCGCTTTATGATGTCATTTACTGTTGAACCTCTCATATTTATTTTTTCAGCAATTTGTCGCCCCGAATATCCTCCTTCAAACAGCGTAATAATGCGTGAATGTTTTTCTACACTGGTAGGCTTGCCACGTGCCATTTTGAAGTAAATTTTCTTAAAACTTTCGCGCAAAAACGACAGATGCACACCAACACACGTTTAACAGTAAAACGAAGCAAATTTATATCTTTACGCCCGTGATAAATAAACAAGAGTGATACTGCGGTATATTTCCTAAATGTATTGTTCGTTAATAATCCCCAAACGACCCGTCCGAGAAATTCTTGGAATGATAAAAGGGACTTTATTGTGGTCGTCGCAATATTTCTACTTTACATAATAATTTATGGCTTTAATCCCTTAGAAAGGTGTGTATGCTTAATATTTTTCTAATTTTATGTATTAATAATTGTATACAGTGTGATATAATAGATTTTTATCGTATGACCGAACTTCACTGAACGGCAGTGTATGACGGCGCGTCAGCTCACTTTTCTCGAAGAGCAAGGGAATTTTTGCAAAGACGAAATAGGTGCATTGATCGTGGGGAACCTATACCACGGCCGGCTTAATAATCTTAAGATTACTGGCTTTGGAATTTTGTACGCATTTCTTACGTAATCGTTCGTTGTAGAATTATTAACTCATTCCTGGCTATCATTATTAATTCAATAGCTTTTTCAATCAGGCAGATATAAAAAAAAATAAAACAAAATGTAGAACAGGTTATCCAAATTGCGCTAATAGAATTCGTGGACATTATGAATTATTTTATCTGATTTACAAACAACAGAATTAGCGACGTAATGAACCCATTGTCTAACGGAATAAAATACTGAGAATAAAAGAAAATCTACTGGATCTCACAACGCTTCTACCTACACTAATGCAGTCTCTCTCTCTGTCCGGATGACAGAAGATAGAAAAACGGACAGGGTCTACAAAAGTTGACTTGTCAAATGGTAGATTAACTCGAGTCCCTGATATTTATCTCTCGACTTACAGGTACACGAGGCCGTGTTATGAAAGTGTCACGATACGTGTTTGTTATTTCGAATATTCTTTTGTCCTTCGGCCGACCAAACATCGAGGAGGCCGTGCCAAATAATCGTCTTATTTTTTTGCCCCCTTTCCTTATCTGATCTCGAAATAATTATCTTCTCCCTTATAACTAAATGAAACGAAGATGATAACATTCATCATAGCATCTATTTATCATACAGCGAGCTTTGAAAATCGTCAAATGACGATTGCTAGATTTTTTTCCGCAAATCTTAGACGGAAATTACGTAATTCTGGATGTAATTGGACATTGTTCGGGGAACGTTTCGAGTCCTACTCATGAATACGCCTCATCAGACACGTGGCTCTTGTACAAACAAGCAAGAGAAGTCGAGTGCCCTTGAACGGGGTTTTCCCGAATTAAGATTGTTGTATTGTAAAGAGGGGAGATTTGCGTTCAATTGCTCAATTGACTTGATTGGATGAGTCGTTTGTTGGTAGATATCAGACATCAGAAGATGGCGATTACATTGTTGAGATAAGTTTTAATTATATTCTGCGGGGTTTTTGTTAACGGAAGTCGCTAATTGTTTAAAATTATTGGCAAACGTTTTGAAGCTTTTACTATGGGAAGTAATTAACGGAAGATGCTTGTCAAAAGCGAGTCATTTTTCGAACAATGCTTTCGACTACAAAACATTCAAACATACGTTTAAGTACTTCGAAGAAACAGGCAATTTGGGGTAAAGGAAAGGTAATGGTCGGGCTAAAAGGGTACATAAAAATTAATTGAGAATCCCAGAGAAGATTATAGCTGTTATGTTTGAATGGTTTTGTAGCTATTTATATTTTGTGGATTGTTTTGATTTTTATAAGTTACAAGTCTTCGAACGATCGATAAAAATGAAAAAAAAAAAATATCTTTGTTCTTAGAAATCAAAATAAGTTTATTTAATTATTGTTTTATTTATTGTAGGACAGACCTTTTTAAGATTTTATGAACGCAACATCGTCCAACCTAGCCCAATGTACCATTTGCAAAAAAAGTATTTCTGAACCATTAAATAATTGCTGAACTTTAGAAATTTGTTTAGCTGCATCGGCAAAACACTTTCGCCAAATTAAATTTATGATTTTGGAGCATGGGTGCTGTTGGGGCCCTTGGCTCGTGGCCCCTTGATAGGAAAGATATAGCGATGGCTACTCCCCCGATTCTAATTTCTATTTTCATCAAAAAGAGGCCGAATTTGGACAAAATAAAATTTCTCAATTTTTTTTAGAGCGATACTTCCAAACGACTGAACCCATACCTAATATCACCTTCAAACATGTAACAATGCAATCAGCGTAAATCCCTTTCAGAATCAGGTAGAAACAAACAAATTAACCAATAAAACCATACATACATTTTGCAGCATGTGAATTAATACAATAATGTCGTAAATTCTATTATAAAATTACATAAAGCGTTGTAAATATATATTTAAAACTGGATTGACTTATACAAAATACAAAATTGTATTATCAAAGCTTAAACACATTTAACTATAAACACAAGATTAGAAATAACAATTTGCCCCGATCCTCCCCATATGTTTAGGAAAAGACGTCATCTCCCGTAGGCTCAACTTAAAAGAACATGTATCTATGTATGTATATGTTCTACGCCATTAAATATGTAAAATTGGAACGCGAATTCCAATAAATATTCGTGAACAAATGGATATGTGTACGTTTGTCAAAAATATTTATTTAAATTTAAATTACGGCCATTTTATTTATCGGTTTTGAATGGGCTCGGGCTGACAGGGAAAAATTGGTTCGTTTTAATTTGTTCCCGACGTTATTTAATGCGTCCGAGCACGCGAGAAAGAACATGGCGAACGAAATTCCATTTATTCTTGGTATTCGGGGTCCGACCGGCCAACGTAGCCCCGTCCGCGTCGTAAAGCACAAAGCACTCGTTGGCTACGCAACACACCTGACGTCTCCACAATAAGTATACTTAGCAATCTTCCATACTTACTTAAATCGCGAGCGATCGCGAGATTACGAACACGCCGTGCTCGTTATTGGAATTACCATCGCGGATGTAGGCACGAAGTGAAGAATGAAGGTCAGGGACGGATTTAGTATAATTTCTGTACGGATTTGTTGTTTATTCTATAATTCTTTAAGAAGTTAATAGGAAATTCCTGAAACTACATTCATAAGTAAATAATAACGATAATGTCAACTAGCAACTAGCAACTAGCTAATTACTAAAATCTTTGGTTTGATATGGCAATAATATAAGAAATCCCTCTAAGAGCTCTATTGTTTCCTAAGGTACGAATATGTAGTGAAATCTGTGAGAAATCTTAGTAAGCATTTTGTTGTGATTGAAGTAAGCAACATTTACTTGATTCCAAATAGGTATTTCCAAGTAGTATCGTTTTGGTAAATCGACAGTCGAGCCACAATGCAAAATTCTTCAGATGATGGGATGAAATTAATTCCTGCTGTACCGCTAAAGTTACTTGGTCTTGAACGATAAGGGAATATTGGGATATTTAAGACTATCCAGAACAGACCTTCGCATGGTTGTTGGAATTCTGACTGGGCACTGCTGGCTAAAGGGGTACCAACAAGATGGGATTAGCGGAAGACATGTCATATAGGAGCTGTCAAGCAAGAAAACAAAACACTAGAACATTGTCTTTGAAAAAAATATCCCGTGCTGATGGCAATTAGAGAAAATCATGCTGGTTGACGAGCAGTGGCGTCTTTCCGCCATTAAGAGGATTATTTTGGGCAATATCCTAACCTTTGTCTAGGGAGTGGAGAGAGGGCTCCTCGGAATAGTGAGGATACAAATGGGCTTATTGTGGACTAAATGCTGTGGGATTCACTTGACCCTCTCATTGGTCATAACCATAAAACGTTAGTCACGAACACAACGATGAAAAATGAGATGTGCAAACTCCTTCAGAATTAATTTTGGCGGAGTAGTAATATTAGTGTTATTAATCAATTCTTTAAGAATATATACAATGAATTCCCAAAATTTTGTTAAAATAGTCTTAATTGGGATTTGTAACCGATAGCCAGACGCCGGACAGGAGACAGGAGGTAAGGCAGTGAATATGTTTGGTAATACTGTTGTTTCAGTCATCCTCATTTATATTGTGCGCCTAATTTCGAGATTTGAGATAACCTATTGGCAATTAAGGAGTAAATTATATTCTATTTACAAACAAAGCACAAGCACGGGCACCTACTCTTAATACAAAAATACCGAGAGAAAGAATAAAGCAAATAAAAGAAATGACTAAAGGTACAACAAAATCTAAGATAGGACAATTACATTAATGACTTCATATATAAAAATTCTGTAACAATAACGGAAATAGGTAAAATAAAAGAATCACCAGACCACATAAAAAAACGAATATCAAAACCGTGCCACTCCAATAACTTTCCATATTTTTACAAAATTGTTCGATTTATTTTTTAATATTATCAAAAATTAATTTAACTGGAGACAATTAAACATCGGTTCATTGTTTCACTTCATTTTTTAATGAAAACATGGATTTAAAAATAAAACATTGGAAATCTTAAATCCAAAAAAAAAGGAAAGAATAACGACAACAAACAATAGCGACAACTCCCCTAGCTCTGATAACTGTTTGGATTCGCCGTAATCAAATTTTGGATTACTTCTTGGGGAATATTATCTCACTCGAAAAGATCGACTTGATCTAATTCCTGGAGATTACCAGGAGCTGGTAAATGACGCCTTGCTGATCTTTTTACAGCATCCCAAAGGCGCTCAATCGAATTTAAGTCCGGAGCTCGTGGTGGCTAATCCATGATTAGAATATTGAACTCTCGTGAGTAATCCAAAACTTGTCTAGCGATGTGTGGTCTCGCATTATCCTGTATGATTATTATTATGAAATAACGAAGTGGGTTCTGATACAAGTAAATAATTATAAATAAGGTTGAGTGTAGAATGAGCTGAATAAGTGAAGTATGATAAGTAGACAATGAATAATGTTAGGTAACATTTAAAACAATGAGATTTAATAAGTAAAATAGATACAGAAATAATTAAATAAATAAATACTATTCTAGAAAATAATTTACATTTACAAGTAAACACTGTCCCAAACGATCTAGAAAACTTATGTGGAGCATTTTTTAAACATTCAGGGGGATTTTTTTCTACTTTCTAGTAACTCGGTCTCGTAAATCTGGGTTTGTCTTTAGACAACTTGGTGCCCCACAAAGAAAATCTAACGGGTTTAAATCAGGAGATCGAGTTGACCATTCCATGTGCCCTCCTCTCTCAATCCATAATATGGTGAATCATCGTCCTGTTGGAACCACATATTATCGTTAGGTAGATTCACATCTATTTCTTTAGAAAAGGGGGCAGCACAGGCAGGTGTAATTTTTGCAATAATTGCAAGTGTCTGTTTGCATTTAAGTTTTCTTCAATAATATTCCAACCCAAACGTTAATTTTTTGCGAAAGCTGAGAATATCGTTCCGCAACCCAGTATTTGCAGTCTACCATTGAGGTAAAACGTGGCTTCGTCTAAGAAAATAATATTTACAAAATGTTGATTATTGGAAATTTTTTCATTTCTTCGCAAAACTAGATCGTCCTACCAAAATCACCTTCACATAATTCATGAATAAGCTGAACCTTGTAAGGCTGTAAAAATTTTCATTACATATGATTAAAAAATATTTGGATCAAGATATAGATAAGAAAATTACATCTATGAATACAACTAAAACAAAAAGACCAATAGACCAAGTTAATCTGGATGTAGCAAAAGTTCTTAACATATCCCTGGGCGAAGCATAATTATTGCTATGTCCAATTTCCTACTTCTAACGTTGGTCTGATGTTTTTTAACATGATATACTTCAAAAAAAAACTTTTTTCAATATTAGAGTAGAAGTATTGTTGGATAAATTACAGTTAACCAACGTAGCAAGAATTACCGACCAGTATAATAACTATGCAAGGTGTCGGTACACTCCAGACCACACACATTCATTAATGTCTTCCTAAAATATTGAGGCAGAATTAGAAACTAATTACCAGTTTACCAGTCCACTAGAGGCTCAAAAATAGTCCTTTGTAAATACTGTGAAATCGTATCCTTCAATTCAGTTAAGTAAAACATAGATTACCAAGTTCAATTGTACTAATTATTACTATAGGTGTACGTTTGTTAATTTACGAATATATTTGACATTTCACGATCCAAATTCTTGTGGTTTTCGATGGATCAACTCGCCGGTCCAATTGAAGATCTCAAGCGGAGCATCCAGAGCACCTGTTCCGCCGCGATTCTGGCCTTGTGACCGGATTCATCGTCCCGCCGAGAAAATTAGTATCACTCTCTTCGCCGCAAACGGCGTCCTTCTTTGTGTGTACGCTGCTGAGTGCGTGAATTAAAAAAAATCGTTGGGGGGAACCGTGGCGCGGTGGCACACTCAATAAAAATACATTACCGACAACAATGGCTGGTCGGATATTTAATAGGCGAGCGGCATTGTAGCGAACCGATTGTTGTAGCGAATAAGAATCGATATTGAAATTCTTACAATTCGGCCTCTCTGACGGATCCGCCAAAGAGGGAATTCGTCGATTGTTAATTAACAGATTACCCGGGTGGGGTTCTGGAGCTGTGATGCGCCATTGTTGTTGAAGTTGAAACGTACGAAGATACTCCACGAAATGGTATCAAGGTACACTACAGACCGATTCGTTTTGGGTTGTAATTGGTAGAAGAAATTGTTGTCATTCTCGCTTTGTTCTTTCTGTATTTTGATGAATTAACAATTTCAACAATTTTAATCTGTAGCGTAATTAATATTTATTCGTTTTCATTTAATGGACTCGGTTTCAGTTATTTACTTTCTTCAATGTATTTATTTTAAATTTGTAATACTTTTTAGTACACCCCTGCATGTTGAGTGCGTCGTGATTGGTGCAAAATGGTGCTAATTCAGGAATAAGATGATGTCAATATTATAAAAAATTTTCTCCCAGCGGACAAGGCGATAGAATGTGTGATCAGGGTCAAAGCATTGTTGGTTGGCTGTATCAAACCGTCCAAAAACTGGAGTAAAGGACAAGTAATCCCCTTTATTTCGCAGAGGAAATTATATTTGGCGTTTCGTTGTTGCCAGAAGAACCATAAGCGAAGAATCTAGACAATTTTGTAGTATAGCACCATCGCTCTAATGTACAAAGGTACTCTAGGTGTGCCACGATGGAAGGGCATTTACTATAGCCCAAATAGTGGTTTTTGAATGAGGGTGAGCCACAAGCCAAAGTTTTCACTACCCTGAGAATACGCTGTCCACTTTCCATCAACGGAGCAGTCCCTAACGTGATTATTGGTGCGGACCAATAATCAGGCTTGTCACCTACATGTTTTGTTTACCCTCACATTAATATTTATTTTAAACTTTTGCTGTAAATTTGAATTGATTTAAAACTGATGGAGTTTGAGTTTTCTTCGTTTCTCGCGCCTTTTATCCGTTGAACCGATTACGTCCAATCCTATCCCTCTAGCTTCTTTAGTTAGTAAGCTATAGCGTTTTGAAGTTTAAAAATGCTAAAATTTTTATTTCAACAGTGTTAGCTCTCAAATTTTGCCTGCAGATGTTTTATAAATTTAATTGTTATTTATTCTTGTGTTTATTTAAATTTTTGGCGGAAATTGCAATTTTAAGAAACAGTAGTGTATTTGAGAGCTAAATTTTAATGATAATAGGTACTAATTCTCGGAGGAGGTGGAGTAACCTTCCATTCGAAAAACATATCACACGAATATGTAATTATAAATACGAACTTTTCGACCTGACACCTTACAGGGAGCTGTATATATGTACTGCATTTCTCCCTATCTTATAGTGCGGCGGTTGGTAGACCCATGTCGGTCGCACAAGTTACTGCATTCACCCCGGACAATATCCAGGCGCCCTTATCCCAAACGATCAAGACGGCCATGGTCTCGCAGTGATATATTTCAGAAATATTATAACAAAAGGTATAAAGGCGTTTGTCATATTTTCTACGGTTTACATAATTCACGTCTCTTATACACGTCTTCCCTCTGCTCGTGCATCTTTTTTTTTTTCGTTTTGGCTTCATTTCTTTTTTCTCCTCTTGTGTTCCAAGCTTCGTACAATGTTTTGAATAATTTTGAATAATTTTATAACAAACCCCAGGTCCTGGCACTTCTCGGTAGAAGATCGTAAATTATCGATGCTTGATTGTTTCCTATAAGCAGGGGTATGTGTAGATATAAACATTGGTTCGTAATACGAATTTGTAATCTTCAACAAGAAAACGAAAAACTTCTTATCGCTAATTTTAATTTCGCTTCGCTGCGTTTTGTCGACATTTTCAAGTCTATCTAAATATGGTTACAGATATTTTTTAACAATTTTTTTTTCAGCAAACATTTTCTTTAGACTTATTTCTAGATTGTAAGTTATTGTTAGTTTCATAGTTTTTTAGTGTTCTGTTACTTCTGGTACTTCGCAATCATCAGAAGAGACGAAAGTCAGTAAGGATCAAGGCACGACTTAGAGCGTTATGGTATTAGTAAGGGTAGAGTGACTGCATCGGATATGTACTCCATTGTTTTGTAGAATGATGTAAGTCACACATGATCCTAACTGACTTTCGCCTTTAACCATCAGTGTGAAGAGAATTTAGTAACTTTAACACGGCTGTTCGAATTAGGGTCAAATAAAAATTCTGCTCTGAAATCAAAAATTGTTTTTTTTCTTCTAGAAAACAATCGCTCTGCTTCTTTCACGTGCATAAAAAGTATCCGGCATTATACTCCTATATCAAATAGTTACCCAACCGTACATAATAGATTGAATTCAATTTAATTGTGGGAACGGCGTCACAACCCGATTTAATATTCTATACCAGCGACCTTAATGAAATGATCCCTAGGCAGTGATGTGTTTTAATAACCACCCTTCGTGTCAACACAACATTGCCACCCTCTCTTCCTCCTGGGAAAGGAGATGGATATATTTCCTATTTCCAAGATTTGGTTTTCGTTTGTCGTGTAAATACTATTTGGTTGTTTTAAATATGAGAGAAGTTACGAAAATATTTTATAGAAATAACGGGCAAGGACTCTTTGGCGTTTTAGCTTGCGAAATGGCAAAAGTATTGACCTGGGATAGCGGCGCAGGAGGTATAATAAAGAATGTCCGCATAGAAAATCTTATTAAGCAGATAATGATCGAAAATCATGTGCAAGAAACGTTTCTGAATCCTTTCAACTGTGAAGCGTTGAGGTAGGTGACAAAGACATCCGACGCTAGAAGCATATTCCAGTTTAGATCGTACCAAAAATGAAATAACACTTTAAGGGTGGCAAGATTTGTAAATCTCTTACGAGGGCAAGTTATAAAATTTCCAAATAATTTTAGTATACTTGGAGGAACCTAGGAAGTACCAGATCCTACGTTTTTATTTTTAATTTTTCTGCTGTATTAATAACGGATATTTCCGGTACAATATCAACGCGAAGAACTGCAGAATGGCCATGCAACATGTTGAATCTAAAATTCTACAAACAAAGACAGACAACAGCCGCACCTTTACAATAATTAATCCAGAATGGATTGCGTTAATTCGGCGATATGTAAACTTAAGAGCAAAGAATGTACACCGCCGTTCAGAGAAGTTCGATCGGTTAGTAAAAAACATGAAAAGGTTACAGAAACAAACGAAACTAAAAACAAAATGCAATTTTATTGTATGTACAGGTAAAAAAGACAAAAATAAATAAATAAAAAGTTATTCTGGCCTAATATAACATACTGAACATTATTTTTTTTTTTCATCGAAAAAACGTCCTTTGCTGTTAATCACCGCTCGAACTATTCTAGGCATTCTTTCGATAAGTTTTGTAAATGGATTGTGGAATATTAATCCATTCATGTTGCAGAATATTCCGTAAATGTTCTTGTGAAGTTGGGCATATTTTTCGGATCCTCCTGTCCAGTTCATCCCACAACAACTCTATAGGGTTCAAATCTGGGCTTTGTGGGGGCCATGTCATTACTTTCAGGGTGTGCTGTTCTTCTTGCTCCTTTAGATAGTTCTTACACACTAACGCAGTGTGTTTTGGGTCGTTGTCATGCATGAATGTAAAGTTACGGCCTATTATACGCAATCCTGATGGCACTGAATGATTCTGGAGTATTGCAAAATAATTTTCCTTCCTCCTTACACCCTGTACTCTGCATAAATCTCCCATCCCAGCAAAGGAGAAACATCCCCATACTAACACAGAACTACGCCCTTGCTTCACTGTAGGTCCAATGCAGTTCGGGATCAGTTTTCGGTTTTAGATCTTCGGACATAAACTCGTCGATTTTGCTCAAAAACCTCAAACTTTGACTCGTCACTCCAAAGCATGTGTTTCCAATCATCTAACGACCAATCTAGATGAGAACGGGCCCACTGTAGCCGTTTTGCTCTGTTGTCCCGACGTAATAAGGGTTTTCGAATGGCAATGCGTCCATGGAGGTCCGCTTGTTGAAGTCGACGCTTTACCGTACTCGCCGAAACTTATTCTTCACGGCCGCGATTGACTTCGGCTGCTATTTGTGGCGCTGTTCATTTTCTATTGCGTTTGCTTAATAATACAATTCTCAAATCTTCAGCTTTTGTTGTTTTCCTAGATGCTCCAGTACGAACACGATTTTCTATAGTTCCAGTTGTCCGATATCGCTTTATGATGTCATATTTACTGTTGAACTTCTCATATTTATTTTTTCAGCAATTTGTCGCCCCGAATATCCTTCTTCAAACAGTGTAATAATGCGTGAACGTTTTTCTACACTGGTAGGCTTACCACGTGCCATTTTGAAGTAAATTTTCTTAAAACTTTCGCACAAAAACGACAGATGCACACCAACACACGTTTAACAGTAAAATGAAGCAAATTTATATCTTTACGCCTGTGATAAATAAACAAGAGTGATACTGCGGTATATTTCGTAAATGTATTGTTCGTTAATAATTCCCAAACGACCCGTTTCAAAAGATCGGTACTTCCGAGAAATTCTTGGAATGATAATAAAAGGGACTTTATTGTGGTTGTCGCGATATTTCTACTTTACGTAATAATTTATGGCTTTAATCCCTTAGAAAAGAGTGTATGCTTAATATTTTTCTAACTTTATGTATTAATAATTGTATACAGTGTGATATAATAGATTTTTATTGTATGACCGAACTTCACTGAACGGCAGTGTACAACAGAGATTCTTTTTAACTTATCGCAATGGCAAATGTATTTCTTCACCTGACGATAAAATTCTAATGCGAATAGTGGAATATCTTCATTTAGATAGCGCAAGCAGCTACATAGGCCATTGTTGGCAAAAATAAATACAGTTATCCTTAAGAATCAGCTAAATTCTGTTGCTTCCACAAATATTCCCATCGACTACTTGAACTTTAAACTTAAACAACCATTCAAAAATACAATATGATTACATATAAACAATAAGTTGTTATCATAACTCAGCATCTTCTACCGGGGACAAATACGTTAAGGTGACAAGGCGTCTTCTTTCCCGATTATTTATCTAACCGAGGCGAGGGTGTAATTTAGTCGGAGAGATATCTACTCTGCTCACGATAGACGCGTCTGGAGAGGGATGTCCCGCCATCAACCTGGTGGATGGTGTGTAAGAAAGGTGTGCTCAAGGATCAACAATGGCTTCCCGCGGCGCGACAACAATGTACGCCCAAAACATCTGCCGACGAGGGCGCCGGGGGGCGACGTCGGCAAGCGGGGGCGACTACGATTCCACCCCGCAATATTAACGATACTTAGGAATACTACCGTATCGACTGAGACGATTATTCTGAGTGTATGTCTTGCTAGAACGTAATAAATGGGGGTGCATGGGGAATACACAACTGTATCTAAGCGATAAGCATCGATTATGAAACGTGTGTGTCGATAAATAGTTTCGTAATATCGTTTATTGAATATTTTCATGGGTAAAGCGACATCTGCTACTATTTTAGTTTAAATAGCCGGAATTTTGAATAGGGTATTATTATTTAATGTGAATTATGTTGTATGTTATACAATACGTAAGATACTAAATTAAAAATAAAAAAAAAAATAATTTGTTGAAAAATTTTGAGGATAGTAATTGCAGCTTGGTTCATGTTGCTTCCAACAATATAAATTTCTGCATGAAATTCTCCAAACATTAGACATTCTCATGTAATTCGGTATATTTTTTATAAAAATCTGTGGTTTTCTGGGGGTTTCACATTTTACCGACGGAAGCCATAGACTTTCATTTTTTTTGCAATGGAAAATATTTAAATGTCCACAAAGGTTTGGTTCTCTGCGGATATCAATAAGGAATACATCAAGTAAAATGCGTGTGTGCACTGATTTCATTGTTCACATCCTCTACCCTCGAGCAAATAGTAGCATGGCTTCTTTGTTATTTTTATTGTTGTAAATGTCGAACAAAACCATCAGGTATTCACTTGCTGGATTATAAAATTGCAATAAGGTCCAAGGGATATAATTTGGCCACGTTACAAGGTGTTAAGCTGTTGTTATTGAACCTATTGAGTTCAATCTTTAATCATTGCTGTGTTTACATTAGAATTTAGGCAAGTAAATATCCCCCTCAACACGTAAAGCGATTTAGATGTGGTGTAATACCGTTTGATCTATGAACATGGATCACATTAGCATTTTATTACCTCCGTACAGCGATGGTGCGTATTATTCATCATAGGTCGGGTGTACAACGCTAAAACTTAATAACATTTCTCTAATCAAGTGATCTATCATGTTAGTTTTAGAGAAGGGAGATCTCGTTGTGTGATGGATGGGGACTTTTTAAAGTCTCTTTAGGCGTGAAAATTTGATATTTCGACTATTATTGTTTTACGTACTGGCGCATTTAAAATATGAATTTTGTCTTAGAAACAAAAAAGAAGCATTTCTCAAAAAAAAAAAAAGTTCAAACAAAAGTTGTTTAGTTGTAATGGTTAAATGAAATAGCATCCTTTGTTATTTGATTTAGATGATACTTTCAAGATTAGTTGAAGGTTAATTTCATATTTTTAAATAGAAAAAGAAATTCTTTCCAAATCTATGCAAAAAGTTAAACAAGCTTTTTTTTTAGAAAGGTAATAAAAAGATCGTTTTCTCACAAATTTTGTTTATATCGGATAGCGATCACTAATCATCCGGCTAAAATTCCTAACATCAGTTTATCCTTATCAGCTTCACAATTTTGAAATTATAAGAATGGTAACTACGGTTCCAGGGTTCACTGGTAACGATTAAACTAAGTGGAAAAGCACATAAGCGGTTGCCTCAAGTTATGTTTATTTGCCATTTGCTGACATAAAATTTCGAGTATTTCTAGATTTCTCAGAGAAAATGTACTTTTAAAATTGTTTCACAAATTCGTGGTGAAATTTATGAAAATCGCCGCATGAAGAACATGTAATCGATATTCTTCCAAGCGATAAGACTGAGATTGTCTGAATATCATTTCCTTCCTTTCAAAGAGATTGTAAGGAC
Organism: Oryctes borbonicus; assembly: GCA_902654985.2. Lineage (NCBI taxonomy): Eukaryota > Metazoa > Arthropoda > Insecta > Coleoptera > Scarabaeidae > Oryctes > Oryctes borbonicus. The sequence continues at coordinate 7,773,333 of LR736864.1, read as the reverse complement.
TAAATGAATTCCTACCTACGTATCCTTAAATTAAAATACCCAAATTAATTAATCAATGACGACAAATTATTATCGAACCTACGCTATCGTTTGATTGCTGTACGTACAAACACTTTTTCCTAAACAAACTCAACATCAAAGATCGTTCATACCGAAATGTATGGCGTAGGAAGCGCCCTCCATCCAATGTCAACGTCCCAAATCCTGCCTAAATCTCTCAGCCGACAAACAGAGCGATACCGTCCGAATAATTTAATTAAATCAAAGCTCCGCAGCCGGGCTTTCGGCGAAGAGAGGGACAGTTTTTAATTTCGTTCGGATAGACGCGAAACTTGCGTATGGGACGCGTCGCGACGCTTGTAAACAACGCGTCCGATCATCCGCCGTACGGATTAACCGGATTACGGTTGTCGATCTAAAAAGGTGCCGCCGGGTCTCCGAACCCGACCATCGGCACCGAATAATGAAATAATCAAAGGCCCGGTCTCCGGCGTGACACAATCCTCGTGCTTGGTACTATTAAGGATCGTAATGGTGTATGGATCGTATATTTAGAGCCTAAGTCTGATTGATTATCGGGGCGGTTATTAACAGTGTCATGGCGTTAAAAAAAAAGTCGCTCGTTGGAGTTAGAAGGTCCTATGAAGGGTGCGTTTTATGACGATTACTGTTTTGGGGGATTTTTTGGTTTGTTTGCGTTTGAATTATGTATATTACTGGGTCATTATTAAACGTCATTGGTTAGATTAATATGCACAGCGTGGTTGTACGTAAATTAAGAGCTTATACCAGTTGCCAACCGAAACTGATGTAATCGGCATGTATTATCATATGTATTGCCGAAATTGGGTTGTTATCGTGTTATCTCTCTTAGAGTGGAAGATGGTTGTTGGACGGCCTATTTCCATAGCTTCTTATTCTGGAGATATTAAAGATCTTCGCACTGTTATTGCTTTCTAAAATAATTGAAAAAGTTATGGATCGGGAATTTTATTTAGAGAGTCACAGCGTATTTTTTGGGATTCAGCGTCTTTTCCGGAATTTCGGTGTGAGCACAGCTCATAAGGTCATCACAGCTTTGCTAAGCGCTCGTGATGACCTTATGACGGCAACGAATCGCGGGATGCTCTCTGTTTGGAGCTTGTTTGACGTTGCGAGTTTATTTAGAGTTTAACTCCTTCTATTTTGTTTATAATAAAGAAAAGCAGCTATCAAAATGTCTATTTAATAAACCTAATATCGTATCATTCTTACTTTAGCTTTAGCGTCACAAAAAGAATAGAGACAGAAAAGCAACCATTAATTTACAAAACAAGATAAGTCTATCAAGATAAGAGCATCGAAAAACAATTTAACACCTCGGATATCTTCTTTCATCCATCTCCGTCTAACTTCTACCATTTCCTCTCCTCGGTCCCGAAATCAATTAAGCCCGAACACGATAAAGGAAAGAAAAGTTGAGCTAAGGTTAAGAAACAATCGAATGGGATCGACGTTATTGACCGAACATAGGCGATGCAACTACAATAACAATAACAACGACAACAAAGCAACGGCAGAGATTAAAAAGAAACAAATGCGAAGAATGAAAAGAAGGAAAGGATGTAACAATTGAATAAAACAAAATACGATAAATAGTAAAAAAAAAAATATCTACCTAGCGAAGGAAGAAGAATCAAAATAAAATATGTTGAAGAAGAATAGAAGAAGACGTATAGAAGCATATCGTTTTGGAATAAAATAAAAGAAAGAGAACGGCCCACATCATGGTGGCAGTGGTGTAAAGACAAAAGACGATCGACCAATGGGGAGTTACCCGTACGCGAGTACCCTCAGGCTTGCCAATCAGATGGGTCGATCTGTCTCACCTGTCCAGGTGAGAGTCTCGTGTTTACACGATTACCAACTTGAGCGTTTAAAATGTTCCAAGCGTACCGGTTATGCGCGACATAACCTAGCGCAAAGTCGCTCTTGGAAAGAAGTAGTTCGTTCGTCTTTTTTTGTTGCTTTCCCAGCTTAGTCGCGTAAGAAGCCGGTAACCTATTAAAGATCTTGTTTGTTGTAAGTCAGTTGGAAATTGGTACTTAACTCTCTGATATGGAAACGTCTAGATTGATTGCGGAATATTAGCGTTGCGAAATAGCTTCTCCTATGGTTATAAGAGTGTTAATTCCACTTGCGGCAAAGATATCTTATATTTCCTGACGTTTGAGGAATTGTGATGATTTGAAGTGGGAGACAATGCGCAGCCACTCTGATATTGCAAACCAAGACTAGTCTGAAACTTTGTTATTCTTGCTCTTTACAGGTAATAGATAAAATACGAACTTGTTTGAGAAACGTTAATAAAAATGGTAGCTGCTGCTAAAAGAAAGTTTGGTATTTCAATTTCGGTTAAAGAGTCTGAAATGGAAATTAAACAACACCCCGGAAAGATAATCCGTGATTTTTTTTGGTACTTTCAAAGTAATTAAATTTGATAAATAAGATAACCTGAAATTGTACTGCATCACCATAATTCAATACATTTAGAACAGTTTTACCATTAATCCAATGTACCCAAATTGGTCCAATATCTGTTATGTTTGAATTGGCCAAGGTTGGAATTATTGTAGCTTAGTTTTCGTATAAACAATTGATGTTAAATTTGACCAAAACAATGAGACAGCAGAATAATTTGTATATAGGGGAAGATGCGTTTTTGTAAGTATTTGCGTTGTATGGAAAACATTGAAGCGTAAGCCATGAAGCGTCTTTGAGCTCATTTAAAGAAAATATTTCATTAGAGATATGTACTTACTTAATGTAAATAAGTACTAGTAGTGTAAATCTATTGACTTTGATTTTTAAATTTCCCAACCAAAGAAGCTAACGGAAAAGGACAGACGGTTGTTATGTGAAAAGAACTAACGAAGAAGTGTATCGATGTTTCGCGAAGCAAAATGAGATATCAAGAAGACTTCAATGGCTGGAACACATAGAGAGGATAACAGATGGGGAGAATTGTCAAACAAGTAGTACGAAGAGAACCAGAAGGTAAAAGGAGAAGAGGCAGGTCAAGGAAAAGATCATAAGAGGTGGTTCTAAAAGATCTTAAAGAAAATAAGTAAATAGTTGAAAAGAAAAGACCAAAGATGGAAGAATTTAGAAAAGGATTACAAAGCTCTGGGCCTAGATGGCCTGCAAAAAGTTATGTATATTATCATGTTATAAATTTTACGAAATTTACGAAAATAAAACGCAGTTAATTTCAATGAATAAAATTACATTATTAAATTGCTTTATATAAAACTTATCCACTACGCCTTGCGGCAAAGAAGAAGAACAACAATGAGAGAACTATTCCATTCGTTCTCGATAGAAAAGAAGAACGTGTTTCTTAAAAATTCTACATTACAGATCTTTATTTCCTTGCCCAAGAAATATTAACACATATTTCAGATGTCAAGAGGACATATAAAGAAGGCAATGAAAAAGGGAAAAAACGAACCAAGAACGGCATTGTCGCTAGCGCCTACTATTCAAAAAATATAACGAACACAAATAAACTGACATCTTTTATTAGTTCTTTACCTGTTACCGGGATACGGATAGGCACCAATTATACCAACTTATATGCATTCACATAAATACTTTATGGGGAATCGGGACAAAGTCTTTCTGATGTAGAAAAAAAATGAGAGGGTTGAGAAAAAAAATCGAAAAAAGGGAAATAAAAATACTAAATTTTATATTATAATAATACTTTTTAGGATTTTTGGTTGTATGGAGGAATTTATATTTTATGTTTACTGCTCAATTCTCCATTTTGTCACTTCAGTACACTGCTGCTTATTGAAATTGCAGCCCAATTTGCGTAAGAAAGGTAAGATCTATTATAGGCCTACGTGAAGGTGGATGTTTTCATCTGGGAAATTCGCGAGAACAGTATTTGCGGAATTCAATTCGACGCCTTTTTTTTCTTACGTTTTGTTATAAATTTTAATCAACAATACAGAATCTTTCTGTTTTTCATTAGTTATTCTCGTTATTCGTTTTTTTTTAATACGACACCATCTAAGGGAAAAATCGTTAAACAAAAAAAAAAATGTGTGTTTGGGTAGTTTGAAAGTGGGTGAAAACACGTTGTCGGTTGGTAATTTTTACGAAATCAACGAATCAACTCTAAGGGCAATTAATCAATTCGAAACAAAACACATACGATCAGTTTTGTTCTCAGTAGGTTGAAACTGAGTCGTCCAAATTTTTTCGGCCAACACAGTTGGGGTGGTTTGAAAAGTTTAAGAAACGATTTAGTCTCCATAACATAAGACTTATCGACAAGGCAGCGTCTACGGATTATGATAAAACTGCTCCTGGTTTCAAAGCATCACTTTCTGTTGCAACGCGTTTGGAGATTTTATGCTGTCTTCAATTGTGGTTAACAAATTTTTGAATCCGCGTGCATTAAAAGGCAAAGATAAGAGAAAATTGTCAGTGTTTCGGAAAAAGGCTTGGGTCACAGTGACTTTCTTTACAGAATGGTTCAAGGAATATTCCATTGTTAGTGTGAAACTTACTTTGAAAACAAAATGTTGGATTTCAAAGTTCTCTTGTTGATAATCAATGCCCCAGGCCATCTCGACTCCTTAAAAAATATTCACCTAAATGTTGAGGTCATGTTCTTACATCCAAACACAACATCAATCATCCAGGCACTCCATCAAGCGATAATCACAACTTTTAAATTTTATTATACCCAAACATCATGTATTGTGAGTCGACAACGTTGAATCGGCAGAAATCGCGCCGTCAACATTAAGAGCTTGTTTTTCTTGAAGAAGAACTTTTTCCCGACCTTCCTTCAGACGAAATTCGAAGAATTCTTGCTTGCTGATTAAATAGGAGTAGATGGGTTTAGCAATTTTACAGAACAAGAATTGCAAGAATTAATTGCTCTGGATGTTGATGGCTTATCCGAGGAAGATCTTGCTTCAATTTTGGAAGAAGAACCTGGAGCTATTGACAATTGTGAGGACGAAACGGAAGAACCGGCAATAGAATCGAGCTTCAAGGTGGGCTCTCGACATTGATGAAAGGATAGTTCTTTAATTAAAATTGCAATCTTTTTAAGCCCAAATGATTTACAAATTTACGTATTTTTTAAACATAAAATTAATACTGTATTGCTGAATTATTATAAAATACTATTTTCTACATATTTGTTTTAATGATTGGGCGTTACCCTCCTTTTCACCCAGGATAATTCGCGAATTTGACATTCGTGGCCAAAGATAGGAACGGAGCCCTCGCAAATATTGAGGGTCTACTGTGGTTGCTAATGTGGAACCAAGAGAATCCATTTTATAATAAAAACATTCCAGTAATCTTTGTATTAAGCTCAAATCAAAATTTAATCGAAACTCCAGTGAATGTATACAATTTTTCGCACCGCGCTGTATCCCATCAATACAATCAAAGGTAAATAAACGCTGGATAGTCGTCTAATAGCCGTTCGACGTATTGTAAATTGTAACTCGGGCTTTGAATATTCATTCCTCTTCCGCAATTATTACTATTACCCAGTCTCGACAGCGAATTATGTTCAAGATATGATTTCATTTGTCACGAAGAAATGTACAATCGGAATGATACATAAACGTAACGTAGAAAATATACCGTGAAATACGATGCATACGATCATTACAGAGCAATAAATAATGTCTTAGAAGTACGTTTAACAACAGTTTTAAATTATTGGATTAGATGTAAACATAAATTATGACTGTTATGTATTGCTATAAACCTACTCGTTATAACAACATAATTGCATGAAATTTTGCAGATTTCTTTATAATATTGCAAATTGAGTAAATTTATACTTATTATTATTATAGCGCAGGTGCCTTTGGTCACTATGATCTTAATAGATCACGAACAACAAAACTCCCTTGTGTTGGAGGCTTTTAACAATCCTTAGGTGTGTATTTTGAATCATTATGTGAGCCCAGCCAAACTCATTTGTTAACGCGGCCCGTCCTACCCCGCTAGGTTTGTCAGGTCGGCCCAGCCTGGCCCGTCACATTTGCCAACCCGGCCCGTGTGTTATTTGATTTAATTGATATTGTAACCTTGGCTTAGAATTAAAGCAGTTCCTCTACATTTTCAAGGCATACTATGATTATTTTTCGAGTTCGAAAATAGCGATCTTTTTATTAGAAATCTGACTGTACCAACTGAATTTAGAAGGCCCCGAAATGGTTTTAACCAAAGTAGAAATGTCTTTCGGGTGATGCTGTGTAGTTAATATTTTACTTGACGTTTCGCTGACCATGCTGTTAGCTTCTTCAGAAGATTTCTGAAGACAGTCTTTAGAAATCTTCTGAAGAAGCTGACAGCATGGTCAGCGAAACGTCAAATAAAATATTAACTACACGACATCACCCGAAAGACATTTCTACTATGGATTACGGTCGTGAAAGCCTACACTCAACCGGTTTTAACCAAAATATCGAAACTAATGCACAATAATGATCGTTGTTGAACAAGGGTGATCGATAATTGATGTTATGGATTGGTACACTCACTACTCCTACATACTCCTTCTTTGTAAGAATGTATTAAAACTAGTGTGGGTACCCCCGCATATCACGAAATGAAAATTCAGATCGATTAGCGAAGGGCGGCACTGTATTCCCGCAGACCGGGCGGGGTCCTCAAGCCTTTCCTTGTGGAGCCCTTAAAAGAAAAGTTGGAGAAATTACTGGCCATGAGCAAATTCGATGTGAGGAAGAGAAAACTCCTTTAGACCTTACAAGCCATTGCCGCAGCATGAAACACAGCCTTAGGGGCTGGGTCTCATGCTCCATCTCAAACGAAAGATAGATTCGAGAAAAACATAGAGCCGAAGAAAATTCTCAAATTTTTAAAGACCACAGAACTCCTGCGGGAATGAGAAATTATTCAGAGTGCACAATAAGTCACTCGACTGCAGTGGAGGAAACCGTTAGGGACCACCCCGTTGTAATAATAATAATGATTGTCTAATGCAAACATATAGATTTTCAAGTTCACTGAAAAAATTTAAATCCCCAATTGGAGCAGAAAAACAGAAATTTCGAGTAGGTAGCGCGTGTCAATGGTTTGTTTGAGTTATTCTGTGCTTGTAATGAATTCTAAACGTATCACACACGATAGCCTGTATAAGTGTATGGTGTTCGAATAACAAGAACGGTAACAAACCGTCAACAACACGAACGGTAACCTAACGAAGCGAGCCAGCAGAAGGATATAAAACGGATCCCACATATTTCACCGGGCAGCTCGCCCGAACACTGAACACCGTATCAAGGCTGTCCTATTTATTGCCAAGTTTCAGTACACATCGGTGGACAATATATAACAAGATATAAAGAACCAAACACGCCGTACACTCGCACACAGATATTACGGACAAACTCGCACACAAAGGCGCTCACTATTATATGCCCGGCGTACAGTAAATTAATACCATACATTGTACAGTTATTTATAACTCTCGTGTGTTGGCAATATGTTACATGTATTAATCCAATAAATAAATATGACTGCCATAAATCGATGTCCACTCTTCACGAGAGAGCACGCAGCGAACTTCCAAGAGAAGGACGGGATGTGCGAGGACCTGTACGCTAGGCTATACGCACTTTGATAGAATAAAGTAGAATCTTATTTCTTCGATGTGTACGATGAGAGAGTAGTAAGGTTGGACGCACATTAGGTGTAATAACGTTAGACTATGGGACGCGTTTCGCAGATAGAAAGGATTACAACATACCGAACTCTTTGTTGTAAATTAAAAGTTTGCATCAGAATTTGTATTAATTATATATATGTATATGTGTTTAATATACTAGTACACTCCCCGACAAAAATTTAGACGCGGTAAGATGTTTTACGGGTTTTAAGGGTTACAACATTTCTTTGCGAAACTAGCAAGATATCTAATTAAGTTTTTATTCATAAAAGTAAAATAAACTTAAAAATATCTCCTCCAGTAATATATGAACTAAATAATAAATTATTACTCCAATGTTTAAATAATTTCTGCGACAAAAATTTAGACGCTCTGTTGCAAATGTAAAACAAAAATAAACAAACGAGTGATCAGTAATGCGTAGATCCTCCATTGTTCTTAATCACTTCCGATAGTCTGTTATTAATAGATTTATATATATTTAACACATAATTTTGAGGGATATTCTGCCATTCAGTCACTATTGAAGTTTTCAGTTCCTGTACAGTGAAATATTGACGGCCGCCGCCATAAACGCGACGTGCCAATTCACCCCACATGTTTTCAATAATGTTTAAGTCTGGTGACCGCGCCGGCCACTGTAAAGTTTTAATCTTTTTCTCTTTAAACCATTCAGTAATGGTTTTTGCTTTATGAATTGGCGCGTTATCTTGCGCCCGGCCCATTGGTTTCCAAAACGTAGAAGATTGTCACGCAATAAGTCTTTATACGTCACAGATGTCATTTTGTTTGTGCAAAACACTATCCCACTTTTATCGCGAAATCCAATCGCTGCCCATATCATCACAGATCCACCCCCTAATTGTCATTGGTCATTTTCAGTTTTGGTTCTTTTCTCAGATCATGAAAATAATGCGAGTACCCATCCGGTCCGTCCAAATTAAAACGTTCCTCATCGGAAAATATAACTTTTTCCCATTGTTTCTTTCAGGATACGTGTTCTTCAGCAAATCTCAGCCTCGCTTCTTTGTGTTTCGCCGAAAGTGGCGGTTTTCCCAACATTTTCTTCCGTGATATTATCGGTGACGCCTTTAAAATCCTTTGAACATTACGCACGTGTGTTTGTACCCCCTCCTGTTCTGCAATAACTCTCGCCGACGCAGAAGAATTGGATGCACACCGCAATATCATGCGTTTATCCCGCTCACTTACAGCTTTCGGTCGCCCCTGGCCTTTTGGTTTGCCGTAATTTTCCGGATCTTTTAGGAAATTTCTAACGCAATGATCGCTTCTTCGTAACCGACGAGCGATTTCCTTCTTACTAACACCATCCTGGTGCCAGGTTAGAACTTACCCCTTTCTATCAAGGATGAATGTTTTTTTCTACCCATATTGCAAACACTTTATAAAATATAATTTCTCGTGGTGAAATGTGTACACTTTACCAGCACAACCGCTGCATATAAAGAGAAGTATCCAATTAAAACGTTTTTGCTTATATTAATGTAATAAATGCACAGGGTCTAAATTTTCGTCGCATTTAAAATTCCTATTTTGATCTGGGAAAATCTCAATTACCCCTCATAAAGCAATAAATACCCAGAAATATCTATAAATGGACTATTTACATAACAAGTATTAATAACCCTCATTTACATTTTATACAAAGTCTATAAACTTTGTTTCGTAAATAGAAACGATACCGCACCTATGTTTTTGTCGGGTAGTGTATGTCTTAAACTTTCCTTTAGTCGGGCAGTCTTAGTATTTTCTTCATCTGAAGAAACTCTGAGGACGACCATAGTACTACGGACGAAACGTCATCTTTAAGAAAGCCCTAAATGCGATTCTAATTCAATAGTGATAGTGATAGTCACTAATTTTTTGAGGTAGAACTGAAAGGAAACATTTTTCTATTCAGTGCTGGATTTACTTTTGGCTCAATAAAATACTCATTTTCAATTTACAATATATGGCTTCCAATGAACATTTTTTCGTAAATCTTGCTGGCGTTAACGAACACTAACGCCAGTAAGGTTTACGAGCTTATATTGCATTTATTGTTCTCTCTTTGCTTTAGTATCATCAATTGATATTGTTTCCAGTATTTGTCCTTTGAACGTACTATAATAATCTGTGGGACAAATATACAGGGTGATATTGAAAAAATTGCAACGCATAAAACATAAAGAAAAACAATAATTAAATTCCAAGAAATATAAGGTACTCCGAGAAGATGTTCAAGTTGACGGTTTTGTTCTTGGATACACTTTACAATCCTTGTATTAATGATTGACGGCGTCCTTGATGTATGCATAGATAATTACAGAATCTATCAGCAGACTTCAAAATTCTGTTTTATAATTGCTCTTCATTATTTAGCTTGTAAAGTATATTCTTTCAATGATATTCTGCAGTATGTACTATTCGCTCTGTCACATGTATCTAATACGCATTTTTTCTTAAAAAAACCGTCCTTCAATTACCCAAAAACATTTTATCCCATTTAGTGTGCGGCCAACCTGACACGGTCGCAGGGCCTACAGGTAATAGAAGGAGTAGGATGGTACAGGAAAAAATAAGGAACAAAAGTCTCTGATATAATTTATAATCCAATTAAGTGGGCCTTGGACCGAACAAAAGACAAGGCTCAATACAATGTTGTTGCGGTCGCAACACTAAACGCGCTGTATAATGGACAAATTTTGATCGATTCTCTACAGCCTTTCTTCGCCCTATTGTTATGTCGCACGTTTTTTTCGTATATACATATATGCGGTCACGGCGTATTAGTTTAGATTTATTCTACATTGATAGATACCCGTATAATACAATACCGCGTATATTTCACGAAGAAATAAATTAGTCAAAATATTAAAGCGTCCTCTGTGACATCTATGTAAAATCTATAACGTCATCAATTTACCTGAGTTATTTTCAGTTTTAAACGATTTAAACGAGATATGTTTGTCATGTATTAACTGAAGATTTGGACATGAGAAAGCACTAAGGACCAGAAATGAATCGAAATTAATGAGAAATGAATTCGAATGAATAATTTCAAAGCCCCAAAGTGAAGCAGTTTAAGCGAAATAAGTTGGAGTTTTGGTGTCGAACTGTAGATGAAGCTTAGATGCATCGTACATTTCTGAAGACAAGGCCCAGTTAAACCAGTGGACTGGGAAGGGTGCAAAAACTCAAAGCATTATAAAGTAATTTAGAACATAACTAACTAACTAGATTTCCAAATATATTGATCCAAAAAAAAAATGAGAATCTTGAAAAATAACAATATCTACCTATCGCTGCATTATGGAAGAATAAGTACACCAATTTTAAAAACAAAATTGCTTTTGCCTACATGCATTTCGAATCAAATTTAAATATCTCAATCAAAGAATACTTTGGCAGACCACTTTTTACACAGATTTTTGCAACAAATTCATTTAATCTTGAAAACAAAAATCTTGAAAATATGCCACGGTTCCGAAAAGCTATGGAACTTTCTCTTTCCCTCTTCATCTTGCTCTTCTTCCTCCTTCTTTGTTTCGTCCGAGTCCTTTTTTCCACTATTACTGATGACGTCACGAAAGTTCATCAATCAATCGAAATGGACAGACCATCAATAAATCTAATGGTTCGACTCGTGAATTTAAAATAGCTGTTATGTTGGAACAATGTAGCCCATTATGTGTTGTTCAGTTCGAAGGCACAGAACGTAAGGATTACCATTCTCCGTCGTCGTGAGATGGGATCCCAAAAGGCGCAGGTCAGTACCTGATATTCTGGTAACGTTTGTACCGACATAACCTCGAAATTATGATAAGTAGTTTCGTAACTTTGAAGTACGGATAGAAATTGGGAATATTGGCGTCCGTGTTTGTACCTGTCAATATTTGCTGGTAAATCTTGTTTTTTTATCTTTTGTTTTTTATGGGCGATAATATTTGGAACTGGTACGGTACTGTAGTGGAAAATATTTTGATTTGTTCGTAGTTCGTGATAAATGAAATAAATTTTGAGGAGTGTGCGCAATTACAAGTAATATAAACGACTCCAGTCAAAGTGAATCGATTTTATTTTTGTTCATGATTGCTTTGTGACGTTCGAGCAATATTTTTACCAATTTATCATTATATACAGGGTGCGCCACTTAATTAATAAAAAGTCATACATAGTCCAGCGATTGAACAGTACAGTATAAACAAATGCAGTGTTAAACTAGTTTTCGTGCAAATCATAAAATTAGTATTGGTTTTCTTCCAATGGAGGCCAGGTTAAGCAATGCCTTTTTACACTCATTGTCACAGTTTACAAATAAAATATATCACGTTATCCAGGCTTGACACCACGAAGCTGTGCTAATATGTAATAATAATATATAATAAGCTCTTAGCTGAAAAGCTAAGTAGGTATTATCCATTTTCGTTAGTAAAGAACAAAAGTAGGCGTATTTGAATCCAGGTGCGCTTCCCTTCGACTTTTGCCATGAAAAATGAGCTCATCGATGCCACGGTTATTTATTAATACATCGATGTTGGGATAGATTATCTGTCAAGAAAAAGAGAACAGTCATGCTGATGGAAAATTGCTATTAGCCCGGTACAAAAAGGCGCCTTATTATACGGTGGAAGTGTGTAAACTTTCAATAGCAACGTAACACGTCACGTACATACCTACCTATGTACATTGAACAACGGTCTTAAATGCACATGCTTCAATACATAAACTAATTATCTGCAATAGGAAGTTCAGTATGCATTTGTCAAGCTCGCAAAGGCTGTAGTTATAAATGGTGTCGCTGAAGAAAACGTTAAAATATCATTTTGACTATTACTTAATATTGAAATTTTGCGAAATTCTGATGCTGGTTTAATGGCAATTTGCACTACTTTGCATTGAGCATAGTTTTGTAGTAATTTGTAGTAGTTCGCACCGCTTGTACTGCTCGAGATTGCCTATCCCCAACGTCAATGCTGGGAAATTATGATTTATTACAAATTTTCTTGTTCGTTCAACCGAATGCTACATTTAAATAATTTCTTCCATTCAACACACAACAACATTTTTATGTAGTCGGAGGAGCAAATTTCCTTAAACAAAATAAATTTAACATATCCATCTTTCAATGTGTGTGTATTATACACTATATAGCATCTTATGTACGCAAGATAAAAGCATTACATAACAGGGAATCATATAGTAGCCATGCATTCACTTGTTTACCGCCGGTAATTTAGTAGGCATGGTGAAAGGTGCGTGTGTGTCGCCTTTGATAGTTGACTGAGATGCGGGGGAGTATCGATTGCTCCGCCCCCCGCTGCGAACTGTCGTCATGGAGACCGCGACAGTATTGTGGGGGACCGCAGAGCGCCGACAACCCCAACAATAACGGACAATAATACGGGGACAATCCACCCCCGGTTTGTTCGCAATAGGCGCTGTTCCATACGCGGGCTTACACGAGCAGTAAGTGGAGACACGTAAGAATTATTTTCGAGGCTGGCTGGTAGTGGTTGAGGATATTTTGTTTGGAGAATCTTGAACAGGGTGGGGGAATACGCGGGAATTGCTCGAATTTAGTTTTTTTTTTTTGTAAAGTAGGTAAAAGTCTGCTATTTTCTTTTAAACTTAACCATAATTCATTCACCTACGCAGAAATCAAGAAAGTACCTTCTTTTTAATATTTTGCTACTTTTATCTTTAGACGATGTACATTGTTTCGGGGTCCACGGAATTCAAAGAGGGTCAATGAACAAAAACAAATTCAAATTTTTAAAAAGAGGAAGGAGACTTAATAGAGTCATGCTTTTGTAGAATCAGCAAAATAGAAAATACATTTGCTAGGTGCAAGCTCAACGCTGTTGACTAATCTGTGTTTCATGTCATTCTATAATTATTCTTACTTACCATATACACAGAATCTGTCAATATTGTGATTGATGTACTGTATCTTGGTGAACGAGGGCTTGCTTTGCGTGACAGTTCTCACCGCGTTGGTGATAATATAATAAATAACTTAAATGCCATGTGGAAATAACCAATATAAAATATAGTTACGATATAACACGGCCGGGTTGTCGTGCACAAGGCTTTATTTGTGTTATATGGATGCCACACACTTAATTTGTGTGGAAATGCACACCTGAAGCAATTCCTCAAGAAGACCTGAAAAAAAATCAAAATTATTGACACATAAATATTTCGTTTGACATCAGTGAAGATCTTATAGTGGAAACAACTTTGACATTTGTTCATCAAGCCAATTTTGGGGCGAGCCAACTGAGTCTATTGGCGCTACTGAATTGCTTGAAAAGATATCAGCTGAAAGAAATATATGAGTTTACCTCCGTATTCTGTTGATAATTCCTGCCACTGTCACCTTTGCAGGCCAAAGTTGATAAAAAATGATCACAAGATGCTTTGGCAGATTTGGCAAAACTCAATTTGATCACGCAAAAATTATTGATGTTGATGATGTGATTCGCAATTTTGAAAGATTTGTTTAGCGGAATATAAATGCTACTACATCTCAACTATGATTGTAAGCAATCTGGCATTAATCTTTTGTTGACGCGTCTGCCCTCTTTCCAATATATTTACACATTGCTATTCTTATTTGCAACAATAGATATGAATATCTACATAAATAAACAAAGAAGAGAAATGTGCAGAATATTATTTTTGGTAAGCTTATGTATGTACACTGCCGTTCAGAGAAGTTCGGTCGGTTGGTAAAAAACACGAAAAGGTTACAGAAACAAACGAAACTAAAAACAAAATGCAATTTTATTGTATGTACAGGTAAAAAAGACAAAAATAATTAAATAAAAAGTTATTCTGGCCTAATATAACATACTGAACATTATATTTTTTTTTCATCGAAAAAACCTCCTTTGCTGTTAATCACCGCTCGAACTATTCTAGGCATTCTTTCGATAAGTTTTGTTAAAACGGATTGTGGAATATTAATCCATTCATGTCGCAGAATATTCCGTAAATGTTCTTGTGAAGTTGGGCATATTTTTCGGATGCTCCTGTCCAGTTCATCCCTCAACAACTCTATAGGGTTCAAATCTGGGCTTTGTGGGGGCCATGTCATTACTTTCAGGGTGTGCTGTACTTCATGCTCCTTTAGATAGTTCTTACACACTAACGCAGTGTGTTTAGCGTTGTTGTCATGCATGAATGTAAAGCTACGGCCTATTATACGCAATCCTGATGGCACTGCATGATTCTGGAGTATTGCAAAATAATTTTCTTTCCTCATTACACCCTGCATTCTGCATAAATCTCCCATCCCAGCAAAGGAGAAACATCCCCACACTAATACAGAACTACGCCCTTGCTTCACTGTTGACACAATGCAGTTCGGGATCACTTTTCGGTTTTAGATCTTCGGACATAAACTCGTCAATTTTGCCCAAAAACCTCAAACTTTGACTCGTCACTCCAAAGCACGTGTTTACAATCATCTAACTACCAATCTAGATGAGAACGGGCCCACCGTAGCCGTTTTGCTATGTTGCCCCGACGTAATAAGGGTTTTCGAATGAAGGTCCGCTTGTTGAAGTCGACGTTTTACCGTACTCGCCGAAACTTGTTCTTCACGGCCGCGATTGACTTCGGCTGCTATTTGTGGCGCTGTTAATTTTCTATTGCGTTTGCTTAATAATACAATTCTCAAATCTTCAGCTTTTGTTGTTTTCCTAGATGCTCCAGGACGAACACGATTTTCTATAGTTCCAGTTGTCCGATATCGCTTTATGATGTCATTTACTGTTGAACTTCTCATATTTATTTTTTCAGCAATTTGTCGCCCCGAATATCCTTCTTCAAACAGCGTAATAATGCGTGAACGTTTTTCTACACTGGTAGGCTTGCCACGTGCCATTTTGAAGTAAATTTTCTTAAAACTTTCGCGCAAAAACGACAGATGCACACCAACACACGTTCAACAGTAAAATGAAGCAAATTTATATCTTTACGCCTGTGATAAATAAACAAGAATGATACTGCGATATATTTCCTAAATGTATTGTTCGTTAATAATCCCCAAACGACCCGTTTCAGAAGATCGGTACTTCCGAGAAATTCTCGGAATGATAATAAAAGGGACTTTATTGTGGTTGTCGCAATATTTCTACTTTACATAATAATTTATGGCTTTAATCCCTTAGAAAAGAGTGTATGCTTAATATTTTTCTAATTTTATGTATTAATAATTGTATACAGTGTGATATAATAGATTTCTATTGTATGACCGAACTTCACTGAACGGCAGTGTACATTTGCCTTTAACATGCCTTTAGTATGTTTCTTTGCCCAATCAGCCCAGTCAGCATTGTAGTTTGAATGAAAGACAAAGCCAACCACAAAATACGCTTACTTAATTTCTTATTATTTAATTATATTTATTAGAAGTTAACTACTATATCTTTGGTCAAAACATTCAACCAAGAACACGTTATAGCGCTAACAATACCGTAACAGCCCGGCCGTAACAATCGCTACATTCAGACGTAATAGTTTTTCCATTGTATGGCGATTTGTCCAGATAGCCATTCTCCCTTATACGACGCTGTTATCCCACAGTACAATAGTTCATTAGTTTATCAAATCGCATCGATAATGTCATTAATCATGATACCGTAGAATGTACTATATACTACTTTGAACGTTTCTTAGAGGTATTCGGGGTCGGAAAGATGAAAAATCGGATACCTCCGCCTGTTTACCTTCTTATATTCTAGATGCATACCTTCCAAGAAAAAGAAAATCGATTTCGAACATTGCCAATCTTCACAAGAAATGGGTAACAATCATTGTACATATGCGGAGACTTGTCTTAAATTAATTTGCTTCCTTTTTTGACAGTTATTGTAACCGTTACATGTAACGTTAGCGTTTGTTTTTCTTTATTTTTGACTTTAAATTCATAATTTTCTAGTGTTTCACTTTCTTTGGGGTTTTAGATCTTTGGTAAAGAAAACAAAAAAATATTTTGCAACGTTTCATCGTACCATTTTCGTGAACATTCTCAAGCATAATTTTTAAATTCTAATAAAAGAAAACAAAGTAAATAGCAGCCAGGATGGGAAAAATGGAACAACACACGATTCTACGAAGTACTAAAAAGAAAAAAGAAGGAAAAATATGCTTGAGAATGTTGACGAAAAATTGCAAAATAAAATTTATAAATCAAAGGAAAAGAAGCTTCTTATTTTCTTTTTTACCAAAGACCTAAAACCCTTCCTAAGAGTACCTTACCTAAAGATAAGTTTATTTATTTATGTAACACGTAGTGTATTTAATCATCAAAAATAAGCAGAAATCAATATAACATCAAAGAAAAAGGAACCCATTAATCAAAAAGGAAAAATTGAAAATAATACAATATATAAAACACTAAATGAGAAAAAAAGGAAAAACAAAGATTCTTCTTCTTTTTTCTTCTTTAATAGGCAAATAGAACCAACCCACAACTGGCCAGTACATCAACAACAGTAAGGCAGATCAAAAAATTCCTTCACAGAATAAAAAAGATGCTGGGGAGCTTTTAATTCTTGATTTTTTAACATTTAATTCAGAGAAAATCTCACCAATCCTGACCACCAGAAACAAGATCAACATTGACGAGCAAAATATTTTGAACGCGATGTATACGCAATAATCTCAAATGCTACCTGAGTGTGTGGGAAAAACGCAAGCATGCATACATACGTTCGCTTGTTAAACAATCGTTCCCGCAGCGGCGTAGCCGCGTCGGATATCGGCGAAAAAACGGGGTGTCCGATCGGCCGTCGCCATTGGTCGCGTCGGCAACGTGTGAGCCACCGGCTCGCACTTTTTTTCCAGCGATGAGTTAAGAGCGCGATAAAATTAAATTCGCTCTCGTACGACCAGTCCCCGCCGTACAGTTCGGCGTATACGCGCTTCTTTTTTGGCCATTGTAAAGATTGTAAAACACTTAACGATATTGGGTTGCGAACGCCCGTATCGTTTTAATATTTCATAAAGCGGATCCCATTATTTTTCAATGCTCTGTGTGCCTGCTCTTTGTATCTGGAGAGCAGAAGAAGCCACCGGCACGTATGCATGCCGTTGTGTGTGCGTGTTGTAATAGTACCATCCGACACGAAGTAACAATAAATTTTCGCTAAGAACAGTCGAAGAACCGATGTTTTTGCACGTCCCTCTTGAGATTCTCGCGGAGTCTCGTCCTGTGGCATCCATACTTTGCAGAAGAACTGATCCAATATATACTTTTTTGTGAGATCTTTTTAGAGACATCAAGGCTGTAGAAGATGCGTTAAGATTATTGTGTTACTAAGAGTGTCCATACGTTAGGCCATTTCGTTGGGCCTACTGAAGAAGATTGGAGGTTTTTGCCTTTTTTTAATCGATAGCTACCAAATTGTCTAATTCATTTTTTGTTTGGTACAAATAGTCTTTAAATAGCAAAATTGCTGATTTTATATAATAGAATAATTCAAATATAAATCCTTATCGCTTCACACTTTACAACTTACAACAGTAGCGGCTAGGAAAAGAGACAACCTTCTCCTTTATTTCAGCTGTATTCGATTTGATACAATAATGCTGTAACGCATTGAAGATGTAAAATTCCAAGACCGCTAGGCACTCATCTTATCTGGAGATCGGCGTCACCAGCGTCAGCCAGGACAAAGGCATTAAATAAACGCCATACCAGTTTTATGCTTTCGTATCTTACGCGAACTTAACCTTTGCCAATCTGACTCGCTTCTCTAGAATTTTTTTTCCGTTTTACAGATAGTATCTACTTGATTTAGGATAATTTATGCCTGACGTTGATTTATTATATGAATCTTTTAATATTTTTTATCAATATAAATGGAAAATAGAATAGTTAACATAATGCTGTTGGAAATAACCGTGTAAGAGGTTTGAAGAATCTTTACAGCGATGTTATTTGTTCAAGTTAAGTGTTATTCTATTTATCACTCGTCGAAGTATACTTAACTGTGTGTAATTCGTTCTTGCACTTTTTGAGTTTTGATTATAATTTTCAAACTCGATGATCAATCTTTTACCACCTACGTTGTGCTATAAAATGAAGTTTTTATGAAGTCAAAAGAGTGCCATGGGCAATAAGTGTAATAATTTCTCATTCTTGATTTTAGAATGAGATTAAATAAATTTGTTGAGAGCGGCTTCCCTTGCATAAGTCTTTTTTTAAATGCAAATTGCTCCGAGGAACTACCTTCTATTAGGACATTGTTGTGTATTGGATGCAGATTCATATTTATCATTTTTATTAGATGTTTTTGGCATTCCTAGTTTTCCAAGGTTTTCTTTCCTCAAGAAAGAGTTTTTCACGGCAAATATTTGATATTCTGCCATTACTTTGCGTATATACCAGATTTAACAAAGATACTCTCTATAAATTTCTCTGGTATTTTCTCCTCCTTTCAAATTCTTAATATTAAGTTGCATAATTCTTCTTTAATAATTCCTGCCAGAATTTAATTTTCGCCGGGGCTCTTATTACTATTTCCTTTATCTCGTTTTTATCGTATTCATGTGGTCCTACTGCATCAATTTCGCCCTGTGATTTTTCCCTTCATTTTTTTCCCTTCATTTCCCTTCATTAAGTAACTCTCCAAATCGTTTAATTTTTGGCTGAACTCTCCCAAAACTAGACTCTCTTCATTCCTGCAGATGTAGATTGCTCTTTGGTTATTGGTTTATCTCTCTTTCCTAACGTTTTCACATTTCTTTCTCTTTATATACAATATAAAACAACTAGAAAAAATTTTGAAAGGAAAGAAGTAGGAAAATTGAATCAAACAATATTCAAAGAGGAATAGAAGGGGGCATTAGACATTTAAGAGGCGGGTTTATAGGATTTTACCCACAGCACGCAATTCGCAAGAGGGATGAACAACTGCAAGCAAATTTATCATCAATACTTGAAAATGAAAAGAACATAATTTACTCAAATTCATACTTTTATTCCAATTTGTAACAACGCAGTATACATCGCTGTACGGAATGCTGAAGAAAGTTGCCACGGAGTGCTACAGAGCTAATTTGCATCATGCGCAGAGGAAGCTGAACACTCTGTAGAGATAATAATAAAAGTCAAATTGTACAAATCTAACTTGGATCGTTTTGCTTAATTTTAATGTGTGTAAAAGAAAATCGCATAAATTTATGAAACCGTGAATATGGTCAATAAACATAAAAATATCATACGGTCGGAAAGTTAAATTCCGGGGCCTCTACGGGACGATTCCGGGCGTCGCCGGTTATATACCGGGAGGAGGTGAGCATAAGGGCGATGTGGCGGGCTGTCGGACGCAGAGGCCACGTGCTGCCTGTCCGTGAAGTGCGTCTCGTACGCCGGATTTAATGAAGGGTTTTATGCGCATTACTCTTGCCTTTCTGACTCTGACATCCTCTCTATTCATGCTACGTATTATATGTATTTGGTGTTTACTAACACGCCAACACATGCAGATATACATTCATACGCATCTCTATAATCGAGATTATGGGTTGATTATCCTGCCGCATAGCTGGGGAATTTGTACCAATGGAAGCTGACGTTTAGTTTGCAGGTTAGTTTGTCATAACCTGCATAAAATACAAAATTCACATTTAGAAACTATGAGCTAGACGCTTCTTGGCGTCCTCTAGCGCCAGGAAATACATGCTTACAATTTGTTTCTTGTGAAACCCCATCTGATCGCATTCTCTAATTTAAACTAAACAGCTCCGCTAATTTTATGTTCATCTTTAGAATCTTTCCAAGAAAATGGATTTAGTTTTGGTATATCCCGCATGAAATTCTTAAATATGTACATCAACATCGATGATATTATCGAAGTTAAACGGAGTATATTGAATCAATTGAGCTTTGTAGCGATTTAAAGATTCCAAACTACCTCCTTGAAGAACTCCAGGTAGAGTTAGACAAAATGTTGTTCTGATTCTGTTTTCAGAACCACCATACTTATATATTTATTATAAGCAAAGGCCATTGCACAAAAACAATATTATAAGCCGTACAAGATCTATCGATGAAATCCTCCCTTCACAATAATCACCACTGTTTGAACGTAGCGTTTGTGTAGGCGCAGTGCCAAACTCGGCACCATCGTCTTCCTTCCGAAACCTATAAAGCAATTTCGCGAGCCCATAGTAATCGCAAGCATGTGTGCGGGGTATATTTCAGCATTTCAGCTGGGAAGGGAGACAGCGGCGGTGGCGTTGGCAGTCAACACGAACTCAACGTGGAAACAGAGAGGGAATGTCAAGCCGGCTATCTCCTTTCATTTCGCCATCCGTTCGAAGAGACGGTTGTCGCACGTCAAACGCAGTCGTTCACAAAGAGATGGCTCCTTTCAAATCCGTAATTACTGTCCTGACCTGCAACTGAAGCGGACGAGATGAACCTTTTAATAATAATTTCACTTTTGCCGGCTGTTTTAATAGGTGTACGGCCGCCGAGCGGTAAAATAGAGCGCAGTTCCTCGAGATTATCGACAGACGTTGTTTATCGTTGGAGTAAAAGGCGCGGATGTAATCGGTGATATTCGGTTGAAATAATGTTCGATATTTGAGGATGTTGCTGATGAGGGAACATAGGTAACCAGAAAATTCTGAAAAAAATACAACTTTGAGGAGAATCAGTTCCGATCGCTCACTTTTTTTCAAAAATTTAAATTTCTATTTGCTGAAAAAATACGTATGTTAGGACAAATTGTGTTAATCGACTATTAAGAAAAAAAGAAAAGCAATTACCCAGAGCATCACTGCTTGATAAGCTGAAGGCAGAAATTGTTTTATTCCACCACAAACAACGTTTCACACTTAATGGTCGCAATGACAAAAATTCACGGATTAGGTTCAAATTGATAGACCACCTACACTATTTGTCCGATTTCTGTTTCCTAGGTTCAAAGTTCCGCTCAGACACGCTTTTAGGGTTTTGTATATTAAAAAGTGAAATAACATATAAGTGAAAAAAAAGATAAACAATAGCGTATGTTATAATTATGGAAATAAACCATGAAACGAAAAAGTATCTGGAGTTTTATGTTTTTACAAAAGCACCATCATTTAAAAAATGAAGAGTAAAACAAGGATAGAGGAAAGAAAACGAACTGTAAATGATATATTGTTCGAAGGCGGCACGGTTACGGTGACCGGACAATCCATTTAGTGGGTGGTCCTCGCAACTCACGTTGATTGACAACTGACACTTGTACGGCAGTTTTTACCCGATACGACGCGGATTATCCGTTTCTTCTTCTTGTTCTGTAAACGCTCGCTCGGCCGGTTTCGAGTTCGCGAAGAACACAGTTTAAGTATTTTTTTTTAACATCAGCGACCGAATATGGACGAATCAGATTAGTAAATAATGTATGAACGTGTAACGATAGAACGTCCTCGGTATAGAGGCAAAAAGCGGTTGAAATAATTTAGAAAAGTTTTCATTTTATTCGAGGAAAAAGATCCTAGTTTGCGTTGTTTTAATGTCAATCTTGAGAAGGTTTTCAGTATGAAGCTAGTGATACTTGAATGAATTTGAAGCAACCCCGACTTAAATATCTGTAGGTTAGCGTTTGGGTGCCAAAATGTGAAAACTTACATCAAAAATAAAAATTCACTAATTTTTGTAACTGTTTCTGGAAATATTATTCGAAACTATAAAAAGCACCTTCTCCATATCGCTGAATGGTTAGTTGAGCCTTCATCTTCTTGGAAGAAAGCTTCCAAAGCTGAAGACAATATCTAATACATACAGAAATAATGTATTTAACACCCTAACGGAAACAAATATGTACGTACAAACAATGTTCAAAAACACATTTTTCTTTGGAGTAATTACACATAAAAGACAAAGAGTGTCAGCTAAAAAATTTACGACCAACGATAAAAGTTACAGCACGCGTTCAAGTCAAGTTATCCGAACATTATCTCAATAACAATATCCTGCAGCAGACTCTATAGTCTCACCATTGACTTATTTATGAATGAAGGAAGGAATATTAGAAAGTATAATACGTAATGTTTTAATAATATTGCACGCACCTTTTTAGTAAGAATATCCTGCTACGAAACTGTTCCAAAACGCACGCACTAACTTGTTTACGTATAGGGAGAAAATCGAATAAATCAATTAAAATGCATGTTTCTGTACAGCAGTGTGTGGAAGTCTCGTATTTAATGATAATATTATGAAAGCTATAAAATACGTGGAAGTATAAGATATGCATCGCTTTGCTGGTGGTGGAGCCCCAGGATCAGCCACTTCCCGATGCGGGGTGATTCCATCTGAGAGAGATATTGTTGAATTGAAGGAGAGGTTCACACGAATTATTTTAATTAGCAGATGTCTGGTAGAATACGTGAAAATTGAAAATCAAGTAGTGAGAAAAGAACGCTGCAAGTTAGTAATTAAAAAGCTGAAAGGCTTTGGTAGGAGGTGGAGACAAGAGAATTGATTCGGCAACTTCTTCTCATGGGTGTACAATTCCGTAGGAACATATGCATGCGTACGTAATTTCATATGCGCACGAGCATATGAAAGTTGTATTAGTTTCATGAGGCAACAGGTGAATATGTTTGAATGGCATTAAAGGGAAATGCAGGTTATGTTTTTGTCTTCATATACTTCATCGGGTTGACCGTTCTTAGAATTTATTTATTTATTTAGGTGACTCACGTCCTGTATACATAACGAATGGGATCTACGTATGTCACTTTGATATTAATTATTCGGTCAATGAATTGTTGATGTGGTTCCACTGAAGAAGGAAAATAAGTATATGACTTGGATAAATTCAATGCACAGTATATATTCTAAAATTATACAGTGCCACCTATCATCTGAATAGGTAGCGAAAGCATTGCCTCCATTTTATTTTTGTCATCAGTATCACGGTGACAATTTTCGTCTTGCCCTATTCGAAACAATTATTCTTTTTCCTCTCAAGTTTCTTTCTGATGCTGACGCCTTCTTCTGTTTCTCACCTTTTCTACATATTTTTCTTTAAACGTAACAAGTTTGTTTTTAATTTCTTTCTATTCTCTTCGTATCACTACTTACATATTTATTCCTACATTTAATGTG
Source organism: Oryctes borbonicus (assembly GCA_902654985.2). Taxonomy (NCBI): domain Eukaryota; kingdom Metazoa; phylum Arthropoda; class Insecta; order Coleoptera; family Scarabaeidae; genus Oryctes; species Oryctes borbonicus. The sequence continues at coordinate 7,749,493 of LR736864.1, read as the reverse complement.
AATTTTCAACGTTGCTTCGGGTGTTTTGAACTGACGGGAGCATTCATTTAGAGCAAGATCGTCTCTTCGAAACACTTCAAGGACTTCGCCTAAATCTTCTCGGTACCATTTTCCATATGTTTTCTTTCATACTTCTTTTCTCCAGCACTCGTTCCAGAAAAATTTAATGAATGTTTACATTATGATGGATCAACTATTCTCAAACACAGTAGTGGCGGCTGGTGGTGGCGTAAATGGAAGGTCAAGGACAACGCCTCAATTTTTCAATGTATTTTTTTGTCTAATACAACGTACACGATACTGTGCGAATCGAAGCCTTGACTTTGACCTCCCACTTACGTCACCACCACCCGCCACTGTTGCATCGAATGAGAAGCAAATATCACCTTTATATGGATACCAAGAGAATTAACAATTACGCGTGGGCATCCTCATTTTTGCTTCATCATTCTTTTCGGAATCTACCACAGATGATTTAGGATGATACATGGTAATTACGTAAAAATCTATTTCCATTCCGTTAGTACATTGGTTCTCAACTGGCGAGCGATAATAATAATAATGAGCAAGCGCGTTAAAAATCGTTCAGAGTAGGTTGTGGAAAGTGCAGAAAATTATAATGCCGTCTAATCGCCGACCATGTTCGCACAATTAACGGCGCTGAAAGGATTCGTGATGTATCGTTTTGCAGTCTTTCGAGGTCGACGTTAATTTATTGCGCGATAAATATTCTCGGATATACATACCTAATTGTGCAGGCTGTTTCATATCTCGGGAACTGCGCCCATCGATACCTTGAAAAGAATGAGCTCGAGAATGATTATATTTTAAAGTATCATGAAATAACAATTTGCTCATTCTCGGCTCAATTCTCGGCTGTTTGGCTAATCGTAAAGCAGTTCGACTAATAGAAACTTATTCTATGCTTTTGATTTAATAAAATACTTATTTTTTTTAATGCAAAATTCATATAATTTAATTCATAAAAATGATTTTTCAAATACACGAGATTTCAAAATTCACTTTATATATGACAGAGACTCATATATAGCAAGGAAGGTGGATAACTACCCTGGAAATCACCGTTATATCCTCTCTATCAGATAAAACCCCGTCAATGTTTGAGTGGTTTACGGCGATCCGAGGAATTTTGTAATTTCTTGACCAGGTGTGGCTTCGCACGTGGCGATTCCCGTCTAGTCACGGGGTAGGGACAATTCACAGAGAGAAAAAATGGTAGACCCTAGCCGGGTTGCGATCGCTATCTATCGGCAATCTCGAACCTAATTTTAAATTAAATAACAAAAGGGACTGATGCAGCAGTCACGGTGGTATGTCCATCGTATTATGTAGAAATTCCTCTTCTTCGTGGTTCGAAAAAGAATGGCTTTTGCGTTCTGTCAAACGGACGGACGAATATTAATCAATTTTCTTTTCTCTTTTTTTTTGGGGGGAAAATAAATTGTTTTGGGACATTTGGAAAAGAATCACCATAAAATACGTATATGTAGAGGTTTCTACATATGTTTCTGGGTAAGATTCTTTATGTTTTTCGTTGCTTTATTAACATCTTGAAGATATAATCTGGGATATGTCAAAATAATAATAAAAGGATTAATGTGTAATAAGATAAAATATTTTACTGTCTTCTGCCGAAGACATCGACCTGGAATTAAATTTGTAAATTTTACTGTATTATTGTAATTATGTTGTTTGCCAACTTTGCTTTTATTGATATCGGGTTGATAAAATCAACCCGAATAATCTCACACATTGAAACTTTAGGGTGCGTTGAGTTACTCCATGAAAAGTAAGAAGGTTGTTCAACTAAAGTAAGTGTCTATTATGGACGCTTCGTGAAGACCTTAAGAAAAATAAATACATAATCATGTATTTTCGAGAAACCCGTATTCCGCATACAAAGTAAGAAAATAAACCCAATATATTTATAAAACGAGAGTTAGAGATGTAGCAAAACGGTAATTCAAAGCGAAACTATTCTTTCCTATTATTGAGCGGCTTTGTCGATTGTGCTTATATACAACAACAAGTTACCTGGTCTTGTAGGTCCATCAGTAATATTGAAAAGTAATAAATAATAGACAATGGACGGCGAACAATGGTAAGTGTTACAAGAAATGGTTTAAGAAGAAAGAAACACAGGCCCAAACCGTATACACTTATACCTTAGAAGAAGAGCGCACAACGCAAGTCTCTCGAAGCGGACCGCCAAGTGACAGCATTATAAATGATTGAATTGGTTAATGAAATGATAATGGTAATGAGTTGCATTCCAGCACTGACCTGACCTCTCACAATCGTCTAGCTGGGCCTCTCCACTCTCTCGGACCTGCCTAAATAATTTATTCAGTCTTTTTCTTCTGCGTTTTTCGTTGTTATAATTCTTTTTTTTCTTCGTTCTTGTTATGATTCTCCTTCTCTGTCCGTTGGTTCGATGTACCTACGCAAGTACCAATTTCAGTTCTCTCTTCATCTCTATTTTTCTTTTCTTTTCTCTTCGACTTGAGTCTGTACGATGGCTTGTTTCGTGTAGATCGTGCATCATCAATTTTACGTTTTGCATGAGATCGTTGCGAGCCTTTGCTTTGGTGCCTATCTGTGCGAAATTTTTCAATTAACTCGACGCTTATCGCTTTTGGATTGAACCGATGGGAATGACGACCGGGAAGATTTGTTTTGTAGTCGTTTAGTGTCGAGGATATGGTGTTTATTCTTATTTCGTGTACAGCGATCTCTTCGGTGTTTAAATTTGATGCGTTCTTCAGAAATAAGTCTAACATCTTTCTTCATTCTTTCGTAAATAATAAATTTCCACGTCTTCAGTATGCAAATGGCGTTTACGGTATTACAAATTATTGAACAGAAAAGAGATGTAGATGTACAAGAGCGGATCCACCACGCTGTCTTGCGTAATACATCTAGTTAAAGGAAAGCTATTCGAGACTGTGACACCATGAAATTTTACTTTTTGTGTCCTGCCAGATAAATAATTTCTAAGAAGTGCAACAGCTTCATTACTAAAGCAAATGTGTTTTAAAATGCTTAGCAAACCATGGTCTACTGTGTCAAAAGCCTTGCAATACTCGAGATATACCTCTTACCCTCGTTAATGCTGGAAAGAGCATCTATAATGAAGACCAAAGCACTCACACAACTAAAACGAGGACGTCATTCAGACTTCTGGATCGGTAGAATAGAATGTAATTCTAAGAATTCCCTGGCTCATTTGGAAACCTTCTACTTTCTCAACAATTTCTGCACAAAGCCGGAAGGATGCTGGGTCTAAGGTCTTTATATTCGGCTGAATTTGCAGTCTTTGGCTTCAGATAGATGGAAATACTTTTACATCTAAACAGAAATTACGATTTATGTAGATATGGCGAAAGAAAAGAGCAATTACATAGAAGTAGCGTCAATACCTCTGTTCATACCAGTTTGGTTGATGATGAACCTGCTAGACAACCATCGAATTAAGGTTAGAGATATGGCAGAGCTTGTGGATATCTCAAGAGAACGTGTTTGTCATATACTGGATGAAGATTCGAGCATAAAAAAGCTAACTGTGGGTTAGGTGCTGCGTTTGAAAATTCCAAAGCCGTGTTGAAGTAGTTTAATGAAATAAATATGCTTACTCTTGTACATTACATTATTCACGAAATAAGTGCTTACACTTTTTGCTTATAATTTTTCAGTAACAAGCTCGCTTCATGATTCCGGACGCATACGCACTTACCCACGGCAAAAAAGGCCCTCTTTCTCGCAAATGCGACACGATTTGCAATATGTCGGCCGCCATTAACATTTATTGCGGGACTTTCGAAGATATCCCGTCGATCCGGGAGACAAATAATGACAGATATCCGTTAACCGCGAAATATATAGAGTCGAACGGGTCGGCGGACGGGTACCACTCGATAAAACAACGGCCGTTTCGAATTTGAAGCTTATTGTTGCTGCTCTCCTTTCCGTTTCTTTTGTCTGTTCGTTTTTCGCGTGTTTTTTCGATCCGGCATCATCGGTTCGCATTGATTGAATACCGTACGAGGATTCGGACGTGACAAGACACCAAGTCTCTGTGAATTTTCGTCGGTCGACGCATAAAATATAAACTGGTGCATCGATCCTGACGAGCAGTCGAAAAAAAAGAATTGAAAAATACGCGCGCTTATAGAACTTACGCCGCCGCGCTCTTGTTTTTAAATGGTACATTGTTCTTGAAAATCTTTAACAGTTGTTATTTTCGCGATTCTCCTTTTTTTATCGGCCATTATCATTCTTCGATATTCGATGGTGTACGGATAACAGTTATTTTATTTCGTGCGATTCGCCCTTGTTTCTTTTTTGATCCTCTTCTTTCTTCTTCATGTTTGGTCTTCGACATCGTTTTTGATGTTCCGTTGATCTATGCCGCGATGTGACTGCTTTAAGATTGTTTTTGTCGAGATACTTTATGAGAGCATTTTGAATAGGTTGAGATCGGAAATATCGATATACAGGATGGTTATAAAGAAAGTGTGTCATCAATTTGAACTGCCGGATTTGGAGATCGTATCGTTTGAGGAAAAACTGCAGCTTAATCAGGCTGTTAACTTAATTCATTTAACTATTTTTCAAAGACCTTTCAACAATTATATGAAAATATAGAAAATTTCGTGGTATTGCAACGTACAAGGTTTTGCTAGGTACCCCACAAGACAAGGGCGTTGACCACAGTCAACATAGTGAAGTACATATGTAAGTGTATAAAGTGAAGTTGGTCACCATCCTCAGGAGAGTCGCGAACTAGGGCTTCCACTACGGCCAGGAGGGCGAGAAGACGAATTACGATAAGTCGAACATATTCTACTTTTGTAATATTTGTAATTTTTCTTATTTTTGGGGGGCCCCACGAAGAGGGTCGGCATGTGACTTACTGTGAGTTGGGTACATTGAAGACTGCTTTATATTCGATATTATATGAAGAATATATTATACTAAAAACATATAATAAAACTACAACAAATAATTAAAAAGAGAAGATGTAAAGATATTAATGAACAAACAAAAGCAGAATATTGAGAAAACTAAAACAAATAGAAGAAAGTTTTTCATTTCTGCGCAAATAAAAAAACTTCATGAACATTCAGGTGTGAAAAAGATCCGTTTAAGATGGATTCCACATAATTTGACCCATGTCGAAGGACGAGCGATTGGGTGCCCAAAAAAATGCAATTGTTCTTATATTAAATTTGTTTATCGACTCGCAAAGTTTCATTTAAATCGATGAGTATCACCGTACCGGTATCCTCTTGGATTCGACCAATTCTCGAATTTGATCCCTTTCGTGGCCCTGATAAAAATAAAATCTTGCAACGCGTTCGTAATAATGCATAATTTAAGTATGTAATATTTAACAACATTCTCCTAATAGACACGTCGGATTTCGAACGGTGGAAACGGATGTCGATGAAGTATACATATAATTCGGTCATGTTGCATAAAAACCCGTTGTTCAAAACAGAAAACAGACGAACTCGACGGCCGAAAATAGGGTCCCGTATATGTACTATACGCGCTTCGGTACCGAATACAAGCCTATCTATGTGTGTATATCGGGATGACGTTGTGCACACGTGTCAGGTACGCTGGGGCTTGTTTATACGCGCATTTTCTATCGTGTTTCGTGTTTACATTCGTCCCGGTTTTATATCAAACACACGCGCTGCACACTGAGCCGCGAAAGATCGGGCCACGCGGTGCCGCGTCTGGATTCTATCAACCGGGCAGCGCTCGCTCGACCGAAAAGAATGCGTGTGCATCTTCTTTTCTCGATGTGCAGCGTTCATAGTTCCGGAATACCAGAATATGTTGCATACTCGAATTTAACAAAGTTTCGTGTTAGGGATGGTATTGCCAACAAGTTTTGCATGGGTTAATCTACATTTGCCAATTGGATCTTTATTCTTTTCTTTTCTAATTCTTTTGGTATAGACGTTAATAAACCATATTTTTATTGCAATAATAATTATAAGAAACTTAAAAATAAAAATTGGATTACATATACCAGTGCTTCGCTACCGGACTGTCACGAGGCTACTTTAGGTGTGCCGCGGTGGCAATATTTACAGCTTGTGCAAATTCCCATTTTACCTATATATTCCAGTATAAGAACCTATTCATGCGTCCGTGTAACATATGTACACTGCCGTTCAGAGAAGTTCGGTCGGTTAGTAAAAAACATGAAAAGGTTACAGAAACAAACGAAACTAAAAACAAAATGCAATTTTATCGTATGTACAGGTAAGAAAGACAAAAATAAATAAATAAAAAGTTATTCTGGCCTAATATAACATACTGAACATTATATTTTTTTTTCATCGAAAAAACCTCCTTTGCTGTTAATCACCGCTCGAACTATTCTAGGCATTCTTTCGATAAGTTTTGTTAAAACGGATTGTGGAATATTAATCCATTCATGTTGCAGAATATTCCGTAAATGTTCTTGTGAAGTTGGGCGTATTTTTCGGATCCTCCTGTCCAGTTCATCCCACAACAACTTTGTAGGGTTCAAATCTGGGCTTTGTGGGGGCCATGTCATTACTTTCAGGGTGTGCTGTTCGTCTTGTTCCTTTAGATAGTTCTTACACACTAACGCAGTGTGTTTTGGGTCGTTGTCATGCATGAATGTAAAGTTACGGCCTATTATACGCAATCCTGATGGCACTGCGTGATTCTGGAGTATTGCAAAATAATTTTCCCTCCTCGTTACACCCTGCACTCTGCATAAATCTCCCGTCCCAGCAAAGGAGAAACATCCCCACACTAACACAGAACTACGGCCATGCTTCACTGTTGGCACAATGCAGTCCGGGATAATTTTTTCGGTTTTAGATCTTCGGACATAAATTCGTCGATTTTGCCCAAAAACCTCAAACTTTGACTCGTCACTCCAAAGCGCGTGTTTCCAATCACCTACGACCAATCTAGATGAGAACGGGTCCACTGTAGCCGTTTTGTTCTGTTGCCCCGACGTAATAAGGGTTTTCGAATGGCAATGCGTCCATGAAGGTCCGCTTGTTGAAGTCGACGTTTTCCCGTACTCGCCGAAACTTGTCCTTCACGGCCGCGATTGACTTCGGCTGCTATTTGTGGCGCTGTTAATTTTTTATTGCGTTTGCTTAATAATACAATTCTCAAATCTTCAGCTTTTGTTGTCTTCCCAGATGCTCCGGGACGAACACCATTTTCTATAGTTCCAGTTGTCCAATATCGCTTTATGATATCATTTACTGTTGAACTTCTCATATTTATTTTTTCAGCAATTTGTCGCCCCGAATATCCTCCTTCAAACAGCGTAATAATGCGTGAACGTTTTTCTACACTGGCAGGCTTGCCACGTGCCATTTTTAAGTAAATTTTCTTAAAACTTTCGCGCAAAAACGACAGATGCACACCAACACACGTTTAACAGTAAAATGAAGCAAATTTATATTTTTACGCCCGTGATAAATAAACAAGAGTGACACTGCGGTATATTTCCTAAATGTATTGTTCGTTAATAATCCCCAAACGACCCGTTTCAAAAGATCGGTACTTCCGAGAAATTCTTGGAATGATAATAAAAGGGACTTTATTGTGGTTGTCGCAATATTTCTACTTTACATAATAATTTATGGGTTTAATCCCTTAGAAAAGAGTGTATGCTTAATATTTTTCTAATTCTATGTATTAATAATTGTATACAGTGTGATATAATAGATTTTTATTGTATGACCGAACTTCACTGAACGGCAGTGTATATCTTACGGCGAACCTTTTTAAAAGGTACTTTGTTCCACGTTGTTATTTATGTTTGTCTTCACACTCCGAGGGCTAATATAACGTTTCTTCTTTGTATGTTTAAATTGACCTTCAAAAATAAATTTATAAAATTTTAACGTAATACTCAAATTTACTTGATTTGGCTTGCACACAACATATAGTAGAGAAAGAACTGACTGTTAAAATTAGCGTTCCTTTGTGTAGCTAAATACAGGTTCGACTCTCAATCCAGATCACTGTTTTTCAACTTTAAATAAAAATACCAATATGCTTTCTTTCATCTTCAGATTCGTACAAAGTTTATTTACTAAATTTAATAAAAATCTCGCATAATCAGCCGTGATGTCATTACATCGTCCCTTGTGAAAAAGTCCTCGTCGTAAAAACAAACGTCCGTCCTCAAAAGGATCTCTGAGGCAATAACGTCGTAAAAAGAGGGTGCTCATGCCGTTCGGCGGGGGAAAAATCGCACAAATAAATACATTGCGAACGTATGCCGAGGCTCTTCATCATACGTAAATTTATTATTTATGTATGTGGATGTGATTGCGTCGGTGGACGGGGGGCGAAAGCGTAATGACTCGGAAGACGAACGTACAAACCCCACAAACGCACGCACTTGCCGCGTACACCCCAATAACGCGGATACAATTGGAACGATCGCACGCTCCTTGACTTCTGTATACACCCTATAATTCAAACAGTAATGTGCCAAACGATTAACTTGGCGGGTTTGAAGTGAATATAAGGAGTTGGCGAGACAGGGTGATGTGGTGCTGATTCCGGTTGCTTCTATTGACTATATATGTGCGCTGAATAGTTGAGACACAATATTTTAGATAAATAATTTGTTTCATTGAACACATCAATTTTTTTGATATGGTTGGAACAACAAAGCAAACATTTTCGAGTCCGTAAAGTAATTTCTAGTCAATAAAGTAAAGTTGGGTTTCATTGGTTCATTGATATGTAGGTTCCCTCAAAAGATATCCCGAGCAAGCAGATCAAGGAATTATTATGCAGAAGGATGTTATGTGGTGCTGGTATGAAAATAGTGTATTTTTTTGATGAAGTAACGGCCCAACGGTGTGGATATCATCGCTTGTAGATTTTTTATTTTTCACTGCTGTCAAATGCAAATACATTATTTTGAAACCTATCAACACACTTATTGGTTCTAATATTGACCACAATGGAATCTCGGCGCTACATGCTGGGACCGTCTGAACACTCAAAGTAAATGCTCTAAAAACACGAAATTCAAAACGTCAGCATCTGACAGATGCCATTATCACATATTTCAATTTCAATTTTGTGGGCACTCACCAAAGTATTGAATATCGCCTCATCCTACACGGAATCGTCGCTTCTCATCGAAAGCGAAGAGCCGTACGTAACGAACTTCTGCGAGCGCAAATGCGGCTTCAAGCTGAACATCTGTTGCGTCTATTCACCAATGGATTTCGGCATGGATTGCGGGGAAGGCGGCGAAATTCTTCCGCTCACCGCCGCCGACATCAAAGTGATCCTAAACACGCATAACACTCTTAGAAACGAGGTGGCCGCGGGAAAATCGGATCGTGGAGACATGAGTGAAGTACAAGCGGCAAATATGCACGTCCTCAGTTACAGCAAAGAATTGGCCCACACTGCTAGATGTTGGGCGATGCAATGCCGACTGGGACATAGCCGATGTAAGGCGATCAAAGCCGGTTTCGTCGGGGAAACGATCTGCTGGGATTCGGCCATAAAAGGCAGTAACCAGTCGCAGGAACGATTACGTAGAATGATTACGATGTGCCCCCGGATCCATTACAAAAATTTTCCAACTTTGCGCACGAAAATTATCGATAAATTGTCTTATCCAAGGGGAGGGGACGATGAGAGGAATCGGGAGACCATACAGGTGATTTGGGCCAAAACCCAGTATATCGGCTGTTTTCAGGTATCTTTTCCACATCTAGATCCTCTCAGGAATGTTCTGCTGTTGGTATGCCATTTTTTTCCGATGGGAAATGTATTGGAAAAGCCTGTGTTCCTCAGAGGATCTCCCGCCAGTAAATGTGCCGATAACGAAACTCGAAACGATATTTACCAAAATCTCTGCGGGGATATAAGACCATTAAATGAAGATTATTGGTTAAAAGCAGCCAATACTTCTGAATTTTCTGCGAGAAGAAGAATTTGTATTTTGGTTTTAATACTATTTTTATTTTGTTCATGTATATAGGAATAAAGTGGATGTGTCTAACCAAGTGAATTGTGTAACATCATGAAAAACAAGAGCCTTTGTGACTAAATGTATAACATAAAAAAACAGTATTACTTAAAGTTAAGGAAAATTGGTAGTAAACTTTTTTTGGAAGCTAGCTTGAAGGGGTAAATTCGTATCGGTAGAGACCAGTGGCGGCTGGTGGTGACATAAATGGGAGTAAATAATAAATAAAAAAATCATATAAAAAGCAAATTTCGCACATGAAATTTTCAATTCATCGACTTTCGAGGAAACATGAACCCCTTCTCCTAAGACGAATATGGGAGGAAGCGGGCAGCGATTCGATTTCATCCTGTACTTTCCTTGCAATGTAATACACGACGAAATCGAATCGTTGACCATGCCTTCCCTGTTATGCCATCGCCCACCGCTACCTCCATTGAACGAATATGTGTTCAAGAATATTGCAGCTCTTGTTCGCTTCTTTAATAGTCCTTCAGAGACTCGATAAAAGATCTGTAAATTTGTGACAATTATAACCTATAACCACGTTAAAACGTCAAACGTTTCGACAATTTTACTTTTGTAAAGTAAAAATAGGTAAGAACGCGAAATCCATTAATTACAGATGCCATTCCTTTTGTTGTTTTTATCTTACATTCTAAGCATAGGAAACTGTTCTGTGTACCGTTACCGATCTCTTCCTTTCCAATCAGATTTCTGCACGCTTAGGTGTGGTCTTAAAATGCACATCTGCTGTATTTACGGACCGAATTATGGCGGTCTATGTCTTGGGCGACCGATAGTTCAGGACATCGCGGATTGGGAAAAGGACCTCATTCTTAACGCGCACAACCACCTTAGGAATGAAGTGGCGGGTGGTAAAGCTCCTCGAGAGGATTTGAAAGGACTGACAGCATCCGACATGAACGTCCTCAGCTATAGCAAGCAATTAGCTTACACCGCCAGCTGCTGGGCCAAACAATGCACAACCGGTCACAGCAGATGCCGATCCATAGAAGAAGGTATGGTCGGCGAAACGGTCTGTTGGGCTAAAGCGTTTAATCGCCGACTAGCGAATTTTTCTTCGCGCTTGCTGGGAAGATGTCCGTACTATTTCATTCGAAATTTCCCGCAGTTTTCCACGAAAATCATAGACGAATTGCAATTGCCGTTGGACGGGGACGACGAGAGAAATAGAGAAACGGTGCAATTACTCTGGGCGGAATCCCGATACGTAGGATGTTCCAGGATTGCTTTTCCGCACGAAGAACGCGGTTATAGTACGGTGTTGGTGATCTGCCACTATTATCCCAAAGGGAATGTAGGAGGAAAGACCATCTTTAAGCGCGGGAAACCTTGCAGTGAATGTGGCAGTCAGTCATGCAATCCGGATTACCGGAATTTATGCGGTGAAATTTGGTCTTACCGGAGAGATAAATGGATTCCACCTTTAATTAAAAGTCGTGTTGGAAAAGCTGATGTTGTGACATTTAAAATTCTTATTTTGGCATGCCTGCAATTGTTTATTAAAGATATTTTATGAAAAATATCTGTGTAATTTGGTGACAACATTTCTAAGAATTTAAATGTAAATAATTAAATACGTGAAACTTTTGGAGAAAGATTTTCGTCTTAGATAATACTAACTCAAGTAACTATTTACCTAACATCTTATCTAAAATTTTCATCAGTTATTGCCTCAATACCATTTTCATTTCTCTTTAATCTTCAGATAATATCTGGTCATCAAAGGATTCAATTTACGTTTTCCGAATTTTAGTGCCCCAGATGCATTTTCTTAATAGCAAGATTACTTCAGACATAGTTAATACTCTAGTAGCACAGTTGGTTGGCTGACGGCCGGCCTTCAGTTGGTCGTCGTACGGTCAGCGCAATATCCGTGACGATTAGCCACGGTCGGTAGAACGACAGTGAAGCAATTTTCGAAAAAATACTGTTTGACGCATGATTGCGAAGTCGCTTTTGCATTCTCGATTACAAAATGATTCTTCGCAATTTATAATCAATAAAAACAACTATTAGGAAACAGTTTTACATTTTACTTCAACACTTGTTTATTGCTAGTACCACACACACTACAACAAGACAATATCTCTTAAATGTAATCAACGAACTATTACTACTAGCTTTTAGAGGTGGAATCCACATATCGTGCTTAAACGGCCTTATGGAACCACATAAATTTTTATACATGGAGTTGCAAGGTTCATTAAAAGGGCAATTGCTACAGGGTTTGCCTCTTATAAACACCGAATTTCTAATGATATTTCCAGCAGGTGCGAAATGGCAAACCAAGAGGACTATACGATGTTCGCCTACGACGTGGGGAAAAGACACAGCGAAGCAACCAACATATTGAGTAGTGGCCCAAAGCAATTGCGTGGTTTCGCGATTTCTTTCATCATCACCAATTGTAGGAAAAGTCACGCTATCTATGATGCTAGTCTTGATATCTGGATAACTACTTATATAGTAGCTGGGACACTTTTGCAATAATTTGCGAAATGACTTGTACACCATGGAGGGTTCGGTTAGTGTCCAGCAGATAACCTCTCCGATGGCACCGTACTCATTGGCCCTACATCTGCTATGATTTAATCTACATTGCTTCGCCCAACAAGCCGCGGTATATTCTAGTTGCTTGCTATAGCTGAGGATCTGCATGTTTGAGGCGTAGATGCCTCTTAGGTGCAGCCTAGGTGCCTCACCGCCAGCCGTCAAATTTCTTATTGTGTTAAACGCGTCCAATAACGACAATCGGTCGTCCTCCAGCATTTCGATCTCTTGCATGTGGTCTCTGCAAAGAACTCCGATGGTTTCGGAACCTTTGTACAGGCAACAGATGTTGTACCTGAAGCCGCATTTGTGCATGCAAAAATTGGTTGTGTACAGATTCGGTAAGCCTTGGTGAAGGGCGGAGATTACTGAGCGAATTAAGCTTATTAATATGATGTAATAGACTGCGCCCATACGATTGATTAAACGGTGAGACGTCGCTGATGTGAAAGGTGACAGATTAGTTGACATATTTTTAGTGTTTGTTAAATTGGCGAAATGCTTTTGAGCTTGCTCTTAAATACGTAAGTAATGTTCAAATTTCAATTAGAAGGAACGCTAAGAACTTTTGGAGGTTCGTAAAATTTAAAAGAAGCTTTCGGTCTATTTTTACTGTATTGCGTAATTAACGCAAAAAAGCGAAATTTTTTGCTCTCGCAACATTTCTCCAAAAACAAATTACTTTTTTTATTACCACGTTAAATCGAATATAAGCATTCCATTAAATCAGAGATTTGCGCGAGCAAAAGTGGCTCCGTACCCCGCGCTGATATCCAACCGTTTCTTCCATTAAATTTCGATCGACCCGCCGAAACATTTTTAATCGAAAACATTGCAGTAGGTAGAAGTACTTAGGCGTAAGTAAGTAAGCGGACTCCCTTAATGGCTCGGGAATCGTTGCCGGCGGTAGCGCCAATCGAAATCGGTAGTCGCTAAATTAAGAACGAGATATACGCGAGCCTTACAAGGGTAGCGAGCAAAGCACTTTCTCTCTGACGGTGCCAGCTCGCTTTGATCTAGAAACACACTTAGTACCCGCTGGGAGACGCTCTATAGGGCCCGTTATTACGATCGGGAAGGAGGAAGAAGGGGGGACGTGCATTTAGGAAGCTGGAAATGGTAATGCATAGTCGGAAAGTAAGGATATATAAATAATAATACGATCCCAAAATACGTAAAAATCACAGCAGATTTCTGCTATATTTGGCCCTGAAGATGTGTGATGTACTTACGAAACCGGCAGCCTAATTATTAAATTATTTCTCCATCTGTGGTAGTTTTCGCGCCGGACACATTAATAGCGCACTCGGTGCCTTCCCGAAGGCCAGGTTCAATCGAAACAGTGGATTGTGAAGGGCGAATCGCTTCTGAAGAAGGCGATGATAACGTGAGTAGTATGCCCACATTATTATCGCCTTCTTCATTATCTGTAAGCTGAAGGCGGAAATTGCGGAAAAGCAATCGCAATTGAAGAAACTATTGTTCCACCAAGATCATCAATGAATAAGAGCAGAAACTTTGAACTACAAAAAGAAATATTCAATGCACAACTAGAAAACCTTGAATATTCCAATTTTTTCTTTTAACTCCATCTACGGATAGCAAACACCCATCGTACACCACGCGAAAGTTATTTTTTTTTTCTCCTATTTATAATAACCTCAATCGCTACGATGATGAGCGTTCTCATCTCTAGGTAAGGACACGAAGAGAGATAGGGCTTCATTATAATAAGCCATGAAATGTGTAGTTTTAAATTCCGCACGTTATTTATGGTTCCCGTAGCGTTTCAATTTATACCCGGCTCGGATACGTTGGCAGGCCTGCCGGGATCTGTGGGCGTGTGGAAGCCCACTAATAACGAAGATACTTATTAGATTATAGTAATTATATGCCTTCCACATAATTGCTGTTTGTTATTTTTACGCTTGTGTGCGTTGTGTATCTGTAAGCGTT
>LR736864.1:7690956-7729921 GCA_902654985.2 Oryctes borbonicus | reverse complement strand
TTTTTTACCTGTACATACAATAAAATTGCATTTTGTTTTTAGTTTCGTTTGTTTCTGTAACCTTTTCATGTTTTTTACCAACCGACCGAACTTCTCTGAACGGAAGTGTATATGCTTTTTCAGGAGGTAGTGTTCAGTTGCCAACCCGGTAATGGTTTTGATCTCCTTTTTTCTGCATCTAATTAGATTAACAGAAAACATAATATCTCTACTTCCTATTAGTTCTTTGGGTTGTAGTTAACTCTCAGTACGACCTCCATTCCTTTTCCTGTCCCTTATTTAAGCAAGACAGATCTCCCTTCTAGCGGAGTCTCTTGCGATTGTATAAACCATATTGTACGAAGAAATTATGTCCAATTCGTTTTTGGAAACGTTTACCATAATATCGTCGAATTTGTATCACAAAACGATGCCCGAAATAACAATACCGGCAATAAATTCACCAAACAACAATACCCTCCTCTATTTAAACGGCTTAATCTGTAAGATCTCGCAGCCTACATACCATTAATAGACTTATTTCGAGGTCCAATCAGATAAAAGTTCCACTGGAGCTTCCATGAATGACAAAAGGGACATGGCCACGTAGTAAAGTGTTCGTCTCAATGAAAAAGGAACGGTGGATATGTATTCATTGATAGCCACCCGAAAAAAGAGGAATGTGCGTCTGCTTATGGTATTACAGGTTTTTCTTCTATATTCTTCGTCTTATAGTTCTTCTCGTGTATATTTCTCCTGGTTTCCGAAATAAGAAGAAAAAAACACGTGAAATAAGAGATGTTTTACATGTTTTACAATCGTTTGGGGTGAGAGATAGAAACAATGGAATGCGGACTGGCGTCTGCGATCTTTAATAAGAACTTTAACCTAGCGTTCGCTATCTGCCGGTTATCAGCACCGAGTATTAACTAGTGAATTTATTAATTTCATATGTTGGATATATGTCAATGTTATTTGAATTTTTGGAATGCATTATAAGAGATTTGATACCAACGCTTCTGTTCGCTAGAAGTAAGGAATAAACTATATTATTTTGTAATACTTAGTTTCAACTGAAGAATTTTGAAATTACACGATATGCGTCTCCGCTATAAACGCTACGATAAAAGGAGCTTTTGGCGATCAGTGATTGCCACCTATAAGTTTATACAGGGAAGGTCTTAATGAAATACCCAATTTAAGGTAGTCGCTATTTTTCAGTTATTTCGTCGCAGCGAAATTTTCGCCGAAATTATCCACGCCACCCGACTCCAACTACGCAGATCACCCGAACGTCAACAAATAGACGGGCACATATCTCCGACTCCCTTGACTTCATTACGACAACTACATCGTCAAGATTTACCCTGCCTGACTGGAAGAAATTAGTTAAACGAGAAAGCAAATTTTACCATAACAAGCGTTAATACTTCCTTTTATAAGTTGCAGGCTCGTATGCACCCAAACGTACAGAGACGCATCCTACGGAATCGATCAGGTTAATTAGAAACCGAACCAGTAGGCCCCCCGTCGGGGATCCACCCTGTGGGGAGTAATAGGACCCCGTGTGTTTCCCTCTACCACCTCTTCTCTGCGCGACGTGCGTCTCTGGTATGAGACACACACAAGCAGCACGCGTCTTCCTCTCCATTGCTCACCATGGCCAGCACGTAATTAGTGGAATATGTTAATACAGTCGCATTCTTCGCATTGTCTTCCCTTCGAAGATGGTGAGAGTGGTTCCATGGTGCGTATAGGGGGCTTATTTATTGGCCGTTTCGTGCTGGAGATGAAGGGCTACCTGATTTATGAAGGGCAGACGGGATTCTTGAATGATGACGACGCGACGGTGCGTAGGATTTTTGTTTATGATTTACGTGGTGTTCGTCAAAAAAAGGAAATGAATTCAGTTCATATATTGCAAGTAGGAGAGGGTGAGGCACTGGGATACTATTAAGCAATAAGCATATATTTGTATTATAACGGCTGATGTGACTGCTGCGCTTCTTTCATTGCGTTGTCGTTAAATTTTTTTATTATTCCTTTTCAATCCAATAATGTAGCTAAAGCTAGTCTTTTTAATTAAGTAAAATGTCTTTATTTCCTATTATTGACATTGCACCAATTAATTCAATTTGAATGTCAGTTTTCCCCGAAATACCTTCTGTTTATTATTTTTTTTTTTCATTCATCTCCTTCTTTTTTCTAATTACAAATATTAACCGTACATTGATTGCGTAATATAGACTCACGCTTTCTCGGATCTACCGTTTAATCTCGATAAATTATATCCGCCTTTAACCGCCAATAACCTCGTTATTTCGATTCACCAAAATCCTGGCACAGTAGTGTACCCCCATCGTCATCATCATCATCTTTTACGATACGCTGCGCAGCCTATGTAGCTGCTGCCGACCGTATCATCTCTTCATGTCATAAATAAACGGCCAAGTACGTAAGTAAGTGAGCAAACAAGCTTTGGCTTTGCTTGTTATGCTTGTACGATGGCGTTGGTTAAAATTCGGACGCTGAATTGTTAGTTTATTTGATCAATTTTTAATACAATACGATATTATTATGAAAAATGAGGTAAAGTGATTTGTGATTGAGGATTTATCTTGTTAATATTATTTCGTACAAGACAATCTGGTCTTACAGCAATAAATAAACATGTAAATCGGTTGGAACTTGCTCTATGTTCTTTTAATTTAAAGAATTCTCTCAAATGTTGTGCATCATAGCTTTTGCTATCACAAATTTGTTGCTCAACGGCTGCTTATGTATATCCACAATTTTTGTTTGTGCCAATTCTTGTTGTTGTTGAGAATAAAAAATGATCCATCACCAATCACATCTTCATCTGTATTTTGACGCCTTTCACCTGCGTGTACCCTTAATTTTGTTGGTGCATTTTCGTAATTTAATGTTAGTGGTCCAGGTTATTCACTTAACAAATTTTTTTGAGGCCGTTACAAGATACCGCATATAAAAATTACATTCCGAGGAGAACATTTGAAGGAAAATTGTTCAAATTATCAGGACGACTATGTATCTATGAAGTTCATGCTTCTTATGAACCGGTACGTCTCGCATCATATCGCTCCGGAGCAACGGCTCCGAGAGACGAAGAAGTGGAGAATTTATCGGGCAATTTTTCGAACGCCGAGGCGGTCAGCAGTCCGGCTACTCCCGATCGGTCCCTAATAAATGGCCAACGGAGATCGTCCGGTCCGGCCCGGTCTGAAAATTAGGTCCTCCATCTTTATTGCCTGCCAACGGAACATACAAAAAACCGATATGAAGTTGGGAGAGCGCATTGTTCGGACGCGGCGCCCGCTGCGAATTGGATGTCGGACGGCGCACGGGTTCGCGGGGGGACATGATTCAATGCCACGGCGTATGGGTACCTACCCGAAGAAATAATATCGCTCGCCAACAGTACCAACTCCGTATAACCATAATAATAATACACGAAGACTCGCACGCACACCAAGCACCCGAGACCCGAGTGAAGTATGGTCGTATTAACATTATTTCTTATAATGTTGTTTTGCAGTGATTTATCTTTTCATTTACTTTTTGAGGGTCCACCGTTCAAGTGGAAAGGGAGCGAGGAAACGAGGATCTCGGACGCTATTTATAACGGAGAATATGATGGAAATCGTTTAGGAAAGCGTGTGAGGAAAGAACAAAGCAATCCCTTCAAACTTGATTCATTTTAGGTGGTAACACTGTAATTTTGAGTATTACATCTTTGAGATTACGATCATTCATAGCGAACGGTCAATGGCGATGCATTAATACCAGGTTGTCCTATAAATCTTTGTGTAATTAAGAAAAAAATTAAAAAAAAATTAGAAAAAGCAAAAAACAATTATTCATCGAAATACAATCTATTATTTTGTATAACATGTGTGTAAAAAAGTCTCGGCAAGCGTTTTCCACTTCTTCTAAATTGTTAGAGTTAGAAATATGCCATCGAAGGAAACAACCGGGGCAACATCGGAGCTGCATTTGGTACGAGGCAAAACTTCAACTCCTTCCGAATTTTCTCGGCGCAAACAGGATCTGTGGAGTGCATCAAAATTTTCGTTGATTAGTAGTAGCTCGCAATACAGTCTTGCATTTATAGCTCTTTCCCCAAGAACCAATTCAAAGTGCAAAATTTCTGCGGCAAGCGTTGAAAAGATTACAGAAATGGCAGGGACATTGAGAAAAGTGTATTTTGCTAAAAAAGGATTGATTATGTAGAAAAATTTTTTGATTAATTCTCCTAAATAAGGGTAAATCTTGAAAAGACAGCGGCATACTACATCTTATTCGATGTGTAACAACTTCGCAAAAATTACATTAAAAAAGTACACCGCTCTTTTATGCCCCGTCGTGTCACTATGCCTCTGCCTGGTACAAGAAAATATTTCTAATTATAAGTGATGCTTCTATTGAAACAAGTTTGTAACTAAGGCATACACTGATTAATAACAAAAAAGGCATCCTTAAATAATACCGAAATTACCAAATTTATCTTTGTATATACATTTTTTAATGAATGGCGCACAGCTCTTTCGGATATCGAATACGAAACGCAATAAAATAGAAACACAATACTTTATACAATATAATATACAATCTCGTATTATGTTGGTTTTGAGTACCTTTGTACAGAGGCGCATAGGATCGTGAAGCAACTGCATTCTTCGGATTTTTTATGAACCCTTCTTCTTCTCTCCGGATCGCCGTGGATCCCGCCACCTGATTACTGTTGCCAGAGAGAGATAGACGTGCAGATAGAGGGTCGATTCAGTGGTGTTTCGTTGGTATGTTCGAGCTTGTACGTTTCTGTATGTGTGTGCGCGTGTATTAATTTGATTTTATTTTATTACGACTTCGCTCAATAAATTCGGACGGCGTGGATGATCTTCAGCTGGGGAGGAGGAAGAAAGAAAAAAATGGAAGCCCTGGAGACGGCGCCAGGCATTCAACGGCGCCAAACAGTACACATCTTCGGCCAGTCCAACGTAGTAACGTTCTTGGATACGGTCACTCGGTGATATCTGATAATTTCACCAGAACGACGTACGGACTACGTCGTACAATCAAAATAAATATAAAAAAGAGACGGAATTATACGAATTACAACATTCGAGAAACAGATAATGAAGTTTGAATTAAACTTGTTGTTTTATATACAGATTGGTCCAAATTAACGGATCACTCTTACGATTTGTCATTACTGGTCTTAGGAAATCGGTTAAATTGGCAAACGATTTGTGTTTTGTTGCTGGTTAACTTGCAGTTTTTAGAAAGACAAATAACGCACTTTTTTTTTTTAACTAAATCAATAAAATTAACAAAAAAACAATTGAATAGCTCATTGTCAGGAAAATCCAAATTTCAGTATTTCTAATGTAAAAAATATTTCAATTTTTTAAGTCTAAATTAAAAGACCTTTTAACTATGCAAAAAGTATTACACACTGGTAAACAACACAAAAGTGCCGGCACACTCTGCATTGCGCTAGTTTAATTCATTAATCCGCGACAGCTGTTTCGAGGATACGATTCATCATTTTCAACCGAAGACCGAATTCGGTCGTCGACGGTTGTTTACCTCACTGCTACTGAATTGCTTCGATGTTGTTACTATTGTAAGTAAAACGGCGTGTATGTTTCTACAAGCGACGGCACATCTCCATCGTAACTTTGAGCAAGATCCAAAAGAAGTTATGAGCAAAACAACCGTAATTCTCTTACAAGTTTCGCAAAATTTCATCAATGCGAAGCTCTGTACATATGTCTGCATCAAATTTGTTTACGTCCAAAACGAAGGCAAGCGTTCGACGTTTGTAAGATTGCGACGAGTTAGTCGATCAAATCGATAGCCGTCGCCGAAGATGGATGTGTACGGAACAAAGCGAACAAACGGATGTCAAATGACAGGGCAGGAATTTTGTGAACACGGGTCCGGCGTGTGCTGATGTTTCAGGGCATG
Organism: Oryctes borbonicus; assembly: GCA_902654985.2. Taxonomy (NCBI): domain Eukaryota; kingdom Metazoa; phylum Arthropoda; class Insecta; order Coleoptera; family Scarabaeidae; genus Oryctes; species Oryctes borbonicus. Next base: position 7,723,951 of record LR736864.1, on the reverse strand, counting down.
TATACATATGTATATGCATATGTTTTGTGAGTGTGCGATAATGTTGGAATGTTAATCTTCTTCATGCGGCGGACATTTTACGAACTCGATTAATCAGCATCTTACTTGTTGAAAGTTTCTTTAATTGATTATATAAATTATATACTTTGCGATATTATATTTTCGAGTTTGTATTTATTTCATCCTTTCGGCAGTTTCGGCAATTTAAATAAATAACTTCTATGAACGATGAATTATTGGCAGAAATAAAACTAAGCTAAATAGTCTCGAATGGTTTGGCGTTTCTTTACGGGTAGCTCTTGTTTAAAGTTATTTACCGGAAGAATTGAGATCAATGCGATATAATTACCTACAAAAATGCCGCGGACAGAGAGTTGGGACTGGGAGTCTTACGAGGGCTCTCGCTTATATAAGCACTTGCAGAATCGAAAAATGCTCGTGGCTGAACAGCACTCAACGTGGCGCTAATGACAGCGATTTTAAATGCGGTGTCTTTAAGGGTATAATTTATTCTAAAATTTGCAACCGTCGTAACGTGAAATGTGAATGAAGATCTAATTTTAATAATATTGTACGTTCTATGACCAAAATATTAAGTACGTAATAAATTTGTAAGTATTGTTATGGTATTTCCGATTTCGTGCCTGCTACCGGGGTCCCTCAGGACTTAAATCTTGGCCCTTTTTAATTTGTTTATTACTTATTCCTTTATAAAGATTGGCCCGTTTTGTCCATTAAGTAAACTGCAAGCAAAACTTGGATGTGTTGGTTAAATGCTCAGCTTAACATAAATGTCGACAAATGTATGCATACGTGCTTCGTACCATTGCTTATTCAGTTAATAGCACTAACCTAAGACAACAATCGTAAGATAATGATTTAGACGTTATATTTGTTATTATATGCTTTGATGCTTTCAAGTCTCAAGCAACTTCTTCAAGCAACATAGTTGTCTTATGAAACAAATAGAGACAGAGACTTCCGGTTTAACCGGAAGATTATTAAACATATTTTAATTCAATAACATATGTCCGCTTTAGCGTATTCGCAAGTTTTCAGAATTTTCTAATGTATACTCTTTCATTGGAGTTCTGTATAAGACACCTGTACATATAATAATCGAGAAGACCAAACAACCTCCAAACTCCTCTCGAATCATTCCAAGCTGATTATGGAGCCATAATAATATCGTCCTTCTGACCACGAAGATACTTAGGTACAGGTTACCCTCGCATAATATATTTCACCCAAAAAATTATTAATATGCTTTTTGGTGTCTGCGTACTCTTTACCTAAGTTCGGATGTGCATATGTATGTGTGTGTGTGATGCTGAAGAAACAAAAAAAAAAAAAGAACGACTCTCATACGGGACGCATTCTCCACATTCTAGAGGCAGACGTCAGGTTAAAATATGAATGTTAAAAAAGGAGACGTTATAGAACGGAGCGCGATGGTTAGAGTGGAGAGAGGGACCCTCAATAAATATTCAAATTTGACCCGGACAATAAATTTGAATGTAAAGTTATGCGCCTTTTAAAAAAGACAACATATTAATTCGACAAGTATATTTTTTAATACCCCGTTTTTTTTCGTGTATGGGATGCATCTTTTGTGTGTTTGCGTGTGTAGCTGTGGGATTCATTTTTGACTATATAATATACGTATAACGAGATTTTCATCTCCTCTTCGTATGCGAGCCGCATTGTTAAAATGTAAGGCAAATATCGTATTTCAAAATTAATTGATGTATTTCAGCTATTTAGCATTTCCAAATTTTACCTTTGAATTATTTCGTTAGATCATTTTCAAATTCGGTTGAAAAAAGTTGATTTACGACGGCTTTATTTATCTAGGTACAGGTTTAATAATTTAGTCTGCAAATTATATTCAATAAATATTGTTAAATTAATTTGCGGTTTCCCGGGAAAGTGTAATATCCTTTATATCTCAATGGATTTCGATATACGGTAAAATCGCACAAAAATCCTTCGTTTTTGGCATAGGTTTTTTACATCGGTTTTCTCTCCAGAAATGTTATTATTAATTGCCATAATAATAACATATCGGCTGGAGAAAACCCCATGAAGCAATGAACGCCCATTCAACATCATCAAGAACCGTGGCTTCCCAAGTTTTTATAAAGACAATGAAAAATTGGTAGAAATCGTTTTATTGGTTAACCACCTTTCCACTTCTTGCTTCAATCCATGTGGCTTCAGCGGCGGAAAATGGTTGAAGTCTCTCGATGCAAGGTTCAGTTGACCGAAAATATCCCATCGAAACTGCTCAAGTTTCACGAGCAAGCTTGTGGGCGAGCGTTATACTAGAACAAAAAAACTGTTTTTCTGAGGTTTCTCTTCTTTATATTTTGAGGTTTCTCAACACCTCACAATAGCGAACAGCTGCGACCGTGGTCCCACTAGGTATATAATTAATTAACAACATTTAACAACAACGGATTCTAAAACTTTTAGCTTTTTTGGTCTTGTTTCGTCATTCCTTTTCCACACCATGGATTCGGGCATCTAGTAATGGAGCCTCTGGTAATAAACCGTTTCCCTCATCCTCAAAAAACTGCAAAAATTGCAATACAGCCTACATTCTCTGCTCTTTGTGTTGTTCTGAAAGCGAGCGTGGAACCCATCTTGCACGTATTTTTGATAGACGCAGATCCTTCGAAATCATCCAATGAAGTATTGCATGACTTATTTTAATATTCGGAAGGAGTTGGGAACGAAAAAACTGGTTATTAAGATTATATTAAATTTGCTCCTTTCATTGTGAACTAAACAAGTGATTCCCCTTATTTCTTGAGTTGGTGAATATTTAAGAAACTTCTAAACTTCACATGTTTATTTGCTGTATCATCATAAAATTTGTTAATAAATTGACAAAACAGATGTAAAACAACTACATTGACTATGAACGGAGAAGAAAACAAAAGATCCTCGGTCAGCCAAAAACTTCCTCACCCCCCAGGCAAATATTCTCCGCACCCTGGATCCTGGTACGCGACGTCCGCAATCATAGTACGGCATCTGCTGACGATATTCCTGTTCCCGCAACGCATACTACCGCCGAAATCGCATAAATTCCGCCGTCCGACCGATAAGTCAGAGTTCCTATCTCGCCATCGGATCTGATATACGCGCGGCGTCCGCGGAATTTTATAATCTACCGACGACGGGGCAGTGTGACGGTATTGTTTATGATTTTAGGCCCGTTTTATGCGATACTAGCTTATATATTACCCGTAATATAGTAGATAGATGCGATATACAATCGATTTGAGCATTGTTTTTTATCGTCTAGATTAAAAGGAAATAAGTTTCGCTAAAGTTTAACGTTCGCAAGGAAAACTTTATCTAAAAATAATTTTTTTCAAAGTATTTTTTGGCAGTTAATGAATTGTTGTTGAAAAGTTATGTTTAACAACATTTCATATGATAGATTAAAAAGAATTATACCTACTTAGATTTGACACGGCCATTGGTTCTTTAACTTTTTTGGTCATGGAACTCTTTGAAGGACAAAAGAAAACAAATGGAAGTCAAAATGGTAAGAACTAAGATTGAATTGAAATGTTATTAAATTTATTTAAAATAAGGGCAATAGAGTTACAAGCATTTTTCATTGTTACTTCTTAATTTTTTTTTTAAGAAATACAGGGGAACCCCTTGACTCCTAGAATTTACTTAAAAGTGTGTTTTAAGATGATCTATTTATTTGTATTAAAAAAAAACGAGGTGCCAGTAATGACTCTAAATTTACTCCACATAAAATTTCAAGCACCAAAGTAACTTAAGCTCACAGGAGCAAATTGAAAAAGCCTCAATTTACGTTGCAGTCGTCGGCTGTTCGCGTGCCGTAAAGTTTTTAGTTAAATTTATGAAGTAGCGATAGAGGGCGTTGTAGGTCCTGCCCATCGACATTTTCCTCCGGGCCAAACGGCAGCCAGCAACCCGCTTTTGATAATTAAGGGGTCCAACGACGCGATGAGTAGTGGTAATACAGTGGGTATTAATGTTTGTTTTTGCGATGTCGTTGGGGGCTTCGTCAGACGACTTATCGAATTTTCTTCTTGATGAATTAGACGTTAAAGTTTGAGATCAAGTAGCATGGTTTGCAAAATATTTAATTTAATTTATTTTATGCTGCTTTTATGTTGCTGTTCTTAGTGTACATAATATGATTTTGCATTGTCCTAACAGGTTCGTGCACCTTTTGAAGCAAGATACGATGAAGAATGCTTGGTACATTTGGTGAAGCTCATTAATAACCTCCCTTGTCTCATTCTCATTGACAAGTTCAATCCTCAAACTGTAAGGATTAAATAGAATATTATTGCAAGTCATTGTCTACTATTTTACGAAATGCCGGAAATCTCAAAGGCACATTAATAAAATGCTTATTTAGCCTCCTGTAATTCCTGGCTTGACCTTCATGATACGTAGGTAAACATAACTGCGACAATAAATTTCTAAATTCTCCATTTCCATCCAATTTTCCATTACACTTTCATATTCTTTTTTACAATATTTGCTTGTCGTGCGGATTTGATTCTACCCAGGCATAGATGTGGAGGCTTCGCGATGAAACTGGTCGAGTCTGCGATGCCGTTGAATTATTGCCGGCCATAAACGATCGTAAAATTTTTGTGCGTCGATTAAAAATCTGCGAATCTCATTAACCGCGTAGCGTATATCTCGGAGATTGATTGCAAATTGCGTTATTACGGGAGGAAGTCGAGCTACGTTACGAAAGTTTATGTGGTAATACTATAATAGGTACGATGCTACGATACTTAGCTTACCAGTGGTTTATGTCGATAGGGTTAATCGAGGAAATATAATTTTAAATGGTTTTGCAATAAGCTAATGAGAGTTATAATTTTATACTTAATAAATACAAAATTTAAAGGCGGAAATTTAATCCCCTACAAATTTGATTTTTTGTGGGGGAATTACCTGTGGTATTTTTTTTTAATAAACGATACAAGATTCTCTCCTCTATCTACAGCTAGCAAATCATTTGTTAAATTTTACTGATGCTATTTGGGGGGTGAGACCAGCGCTCTCATGATCTTGCTCCGTATGATCTCCAGTTTCTTCAGATGTGTTTCTGCGCTGTTTCAACCATGTTAGTGCTTCAAAGGTGAAGATTGAATACAGATACGTCTTATACAGGAGCAGCTTACGCTATAGGTCGCAGATCCAGATCTTTCGTCGTCATGCTCCCATTCTCTCCAATACATGAGCCATTGGTGGCAATTTTGAAATTATAAGATAAGGTGCATGTTATTACGGGTTAGAATATCTTCAACTGGCCTATGGTGTGGCGACTTGGGGTGGAACAATTCCTGTTTCTAGCATGAAATGACTGAAGATGTTCGGCCTTGGTAGTAGAGATCTGTGCAAGTTGCTTTTAAAGAAAAACTTACTCACAATTATATGTACATTACAAAAGAAACCTGTATCTTCATGCATCTCTATCTATCGTCAATTGCCGAAGTGGTTCAGTTCAAAGGTACTGAACAATTTAAAAATGTTTGAAAATGTTCTATCAAGGAATATTAACTGACGATTGTTTTATGTTTATTCATTATAAATTTACAGTTGGCTTGTATGTTGGTATTTTAATTTGTTTGTGTTTATGCATATTTATGTATTTTTATACCTGACGTGGCTTACATCACTAACTGTGATAAAATTGTAAAATAAACTATTATTATTATTAGGCGGTAATGCTCTCTTCCTGGTAAATCGAAAGATGAATGAGTACTGTTTTTGATGTAAAAAATAACTTTCATTTACAGAGATGAAGGACTCCAGTTTTAAATACATTCAACGTCAACATTTTAAGTGTGCAAAGAATCATTTGCTTAAATGAAAATTGCTTAGAGAAACGATCCTTCAAGTCAAGAGTAGGGTATTTGAGCGATATTTGCGTTTCAGAGTGGTTACAAGGTCTTATGTTGTTGTTTTCAAGGAATGCAGCAAGTCAGTCCACTATTATTATTCATAAATGTATTTAATAATGTCATTTCATACTTTTTATTGAACGTCAATCTACGTCATCCGAAGTGTAAAGAAAATTCCAGATGAAGAAGCTTGCTTTGGGGTGGATCAATTGCGGTGATGATGTTAATTTTGAAACTAGCTGCAGAGAATTGTACAAACAGATAAAAGTACCGTACCGTCCTGTTATGTACTCACCTGTTTCCTTTATTTCCGTGGATTCGTCAGCTTCTAAACAGACAACGATGTCCATCACTACAATATCACTCACCAGAGCAAACTGCAGCTTTATTGTCTCATACCATCCCATCATCCTGTAAGAAAAAGTGGGGTCTCTGAACGAGAATTACTTAAAAAAAAAAATTATTGCAGTAATCATTAATATAATTGTGAATCCTGGCTGCAGATCTTTTTAATCATTATATGTCGCCACATATAATACTTCAAAGTTGTGGTCAAGTTTCTGTTGTACTGTCTCACATTCAAATCTTTTTTGTGACGACAATGTTTATGTCGAGGTGTGCTGTGGGAATTTTTGAGACAAAACTTCCTACTTTTTTCAACTTTTTTGTTATCTCTAAAAACATCAATGGCATATTAGGGCAATAGAAATTATTGTGGCTGTATTAATTATATCCAGTCATGACTGGGCGTTATTAATACGATCAAAATTTTAACAGACGCGTGATTTAGACAGCTTAGTTTGGTACTTTTGTGCGTATCCATTAAACTTAATTTAGCAATTAAGTTTAATGGATAATAAAACAATTATAACCTGAAATAATTACATTGTTCACGGTTTATAATGTTCATTCAGGACGTCAACATCAAAATATGAAATTCACTATAAGTTCGTAAATGACTGGTCACGTAGCTTTCGGAATTAAATGAAGGCAATGTACATACAATGAATATTAACGTTATTTTTACAAAACGAAATACTGTAGCAACAATGCTTTGTACGCTATCTTCAAAATATATTATTATTATTGTTATTATTATTATTGCTATAATAAATAACAAGCTTCGAATCAGACGAACTAAGAATTAATTGGCTTCAAAACATTTTAGAGTATCAACTTATAGATGCAAATAAGTATTAAAGTTTTATCGCCCAATTAAACCACTATTCCAACGAATGGAAACAGCAGACATTCATAATTTATAATTTCGACACCGGAAATTTCGACATATGTATTTTACGAATATCGAAGCAACATCTAAAAAGGATCGTTTTCAGTATGGCAATAATGAGCGGAAAATAAGAGAAAGGTAGACCAAAAATAAAAGAAAAAAGGAAAAATCGCATCGTCGTTCCATACACGAACCCGGCTAAAACGCAAAAGCGAACGAGACATAAGTCGAAACGAGAAAACCACAACGAAGATGACGATGGCCAGAAAGAGCAGAAGAAGAGAAGAGAATGGAAGAAACGAACGAAAGAGGAAAAAAAAAGCGAACGTTGTGCGCGGCCAGTGCCAGTAACAAACGAGAACATGTCAACCCGAACCGTTCACAAATTATTATGATAAATAAGTTATGGCTGTTGGTTTTTATGATTAAAAATGAAGCCGGAGTTGTTGTCCGGTTCGGGTTCATTAATAACGTAACGTGAGAAATATTTTGAAGCGTGTTAAGCGGACGAGTCGTTCCTTCGTTTTCTCGTTCGTTCTTCTTCTCCTCATCTTCTCCTGGACCTCTACGTATATTTATATGTATCCCAAGCTCGCTTATACACAAGTAAATGCTCATGAAAGTGGTATACCATCGAATGGTTCAAGTTGTACTAGCCTGAACAACCCAACGTGCTTGTTTAATGTCGTTTTTTTTTCACGTTTTTCTTTTTTGGAGAGCAGAAACTGCGTAAAATTAATAACTTGACCGAAAAATACACAACAGAGGGTATTTATACAGGATAGAAAAAAAAATATAAGGTCGCCTTATTAATGTTTAAATACATTTCATAGTTGTTCTTCAAGATATTTTATTAATGAACACCTGTAAATTTGCGTCCAGGTGAAACTACATGAAAGAGCATCAGAGGAAACAAACCACAGACCGATCTCAATATTGCCAGTTACGTCAAAAGCACTGGAAATGATAATTAAAACAAGATTATTTAGATACTTTGAAAAACATTAGCTGTTTAATACTATCCAACATTGCTTCCTTACGGGTAGATCTACGGCAACAGCTTGGACGGATGTGTTGGAGTTCGTGGCTGAAATTTTGAACGACAAGGAAGAGGTAATTCTGGGTTGCTGTGACCTTAGGAAGGCCTCTGGTACTATGGACCATGATATACTGTTAAAGAAACTTCAGGATACGGCCTGCAGGCGGTATTTTGGAACGAAAAATACTCAGAGCTCTTACCTGTGAACAATCCCTCTCTACTGGCATGGTAATCTAGTACGCCGATGATATTTCCATCTTGACCCAAATGAGTGAGTGGTTTGCACCAGCTGAGCTGAGTCCAACATGATTGAAATTTTCAAAAGTACTTTTCAACATATGAGCTACGTAATCAAACCTGTACATGGGAGAGCCTGCATGCACAAACTTTTGGTGAGATGGTTTACAGTTTTACCTGGGAATCAGTCAACTTCAAAGACACTAGCATCTTTTCATATAGCTCCTAGACTAATGTGGAAGTGCTTGCAAAACCTAGTAGCTCTGTCGTTACAATAAATGTTTGAAAATTCATCGGTTTGAATGTCTTACACTACCCGACAAAAACATAGACGCGGTATCGTTTCTATTTTGGAAACAAAGTTTATGGACATTATATAAAATGTAAATAAGGGTTATTAATACTTGTTATGTAAATAGTCCATTTATAGATATTTCTGGGTATTTATTGCTTTATGAGGGGTAATTGAGATTTTCCCAGATCAAAATAGGAATTTTAAATGCGACAAAAATTTAGACGCTGTGCATTTATTACATTAATACAAGCAAAAATGTTTTAATTTGATACTTCTCTCTATATGCAGCGGCTGTGCAGGTAAAGTGTACAAATTTCACCACGAGAAATTATATTTTATAAAGTGTTTGCAATATGGATAGAAAAAAATAATTATCCTTAATAGAAAGGGGTAAAGTTCTAGCTTGGCACCAGGATAGTGTTAGCAAGAAGGAAATTGCTCGTCGGTTACGAAGACGCGATCATTCCGTTAGAAATTTCCTAAATGATCCGGAAAATTACGGCAAACCAAAAGGCCAGGGGCGACCGAAAGTTGTAAGTGAGCTGGATAAACGCATGGTATTGCGGTGTGAATCCAATTCTTCTGCGTCGGCGAGAGTTATTGCAGAACAGGCGGGGGTACAAACGCACGTGCGTAATGTTCAAAGGATTTTAAAGGTGTCACCGGGAATATCACGGAAGAAAATGTTGAGAAAACCGCCACTTTCGGCGAAACACAAAGAAGCGAGGTTGAGATTTGCTGAAGAACACGTATCCTGGAAGAAACAATGGGAAAAAGTTATATTTTCCGATGAGGAACGTTTTGATTTGGACGGACCGGATGGGTACTCGCATTATTATTATGATCCGAGAAAGGAACCAAAAGTGAAAATGACCAGACAATTGGGGGTGGATCTGTGATGATATGGGCAGCGATTGGATTCCGCGATAAAAGTGAGATAGTGTTTTGCACGAACGAAATGACATCTGCGACGTATAAAGACTTATTGCGTGACAATCTTCTACGTTTTGGAAACCAATGGGCCGGGCGCAATTCTGTTTTTCAGCAAGATAACGCGCCAATTCATAAAGCAGAAACCATTACTGAACGGTTTAAAGAGAAAAAGATTAAAGCTTTACAGTGGCCGGCACGGTCACCAGACTTAAACATTATTGAAAACATGTAGGGTGAATTGGCACGTCGCGTTTATGGCGGAGGCCGTCAATATTTCACGGTACAGGAACTGAAAACTTCAATAGCGACTGAATGGCAGAATATCCCTCAAAATTTATGTGTTAAATTTATATAAATCTATTAATAACAGACTATTGGAAGCGATTAAGAACAATGGAGGATCTACGCGTTACTGATCACTCATTTCTTTATTTTTGTTTTACATTTGCAACGGAGCGTCTAAATTTTTGTCGCAGAAATTGTTTAAACATTGGAGTAATAATTTATTATTCAGTTCATATATTACTGGAGGAGATATTTTTAAGTTTATTTTACTTTTATGAATAAAAACTGAATTAGGTAGCTTGCAAGTTTCGCAAAGAAATATTGTAACCCTTGAAACCCTTAAAAATCTTACCGCGTCTAAGTTTTTGTCAGAGAGTGTAAGAGCAATTATTTGATCAGAATTAGACTTAAGCTAACACCTTTTTTTTTGTTAATAATGTTTAAAACGGAATACGTCAGCTTGATTAGTGAAGATTAGTGTATTTCTCACATCCTGTATAACAAAAGCCGTTTATATTACGAGATATACAACTGTCAAAGTCACAAGACTAGTCAGCTGCAGTTAGAAGACATTTTTTTTCTTTTATGTTGTAATACATACAGTAGAATTGTGTATAAAAATAGTACCGGTGCAGTATTTGCTGACCCATCGTCTTTAAATAACACTCGAAAACGTACGTACTTCCAACCGAACACATTACTATTAACAATTACATACATATCTAATCATAAAATAGGGCCCTTTAGATTAAAAAACGACGTATTAATCAGATTTCTGTGAATTTATTCCCGACATCTGCACCGGTATGCATATATTTAGACGGACACCTCTAATCGAAAAGAGGAAGTTGTTGCTGTAGAAAAAAAGAAAGAAGCCCGAACTCGAACTTGGACTTCGTTTTTCGCTTTCTTAACTTTACATACATAGTTAGTAGCGTAGTGGCAGTTATGGGCCGCCCGCTTCCGTGCTTTAGGCTCTGGCGTTGTGTTCCTTTGTTGTTACAGGTGCATCCGTATCAAGTATCCCCCAATTGTGTAATTAATCCAACATCGGCCGCAGGCTCATTATTATCCTTTTACGTGTAGGCGGTAAGCAGCTTGCCCCTTGAAAGCACGCTCGGACGCAAGCGATACATCCAAGAAATGCGTTGGGTTTCGATTCGTTACGTATCGACCACAATGGACAGACGAACAAATTAGAATATCTTTATCGGTCGTACCAAAAGTCCGATGCGTTTTGTGTTACGTAGGCAATTGTGCTGGGGAAACATTTCATTTCAATAAGTACATTATTGAAAGATCATCATCATTTTAACCATGGATCCGTTTCAGCTGTTGTCTTACGATTGACAAGAGGTCTTTTTCCATTGTACTTGAGCTTTTCTCCGCTATGTGTAACCATAATATTTGTAAAACTTTGTTTAGCATAAGAGAATCAAGGTGGAAAATAAATTGTCTTGTTTTGAATTTGTTTTTCATGAAGTATATTCACTATAAAATGGTATGTTAGAGATAACTGAACACAAAAATAATACGTAGCTTTATATCTTTAGAAAACAAGTGTGAGATATAATCATAGAAGTATATTCAGATGGACCACGTTCAAAAATTGTTTTAACAAAAATTATTTAAAAATCAAGGTAAAATTTTAATAGGCTCAGGTACACGAATACATTAATATAAAACACTTCTTTGTATTTTTGTTAAAAGTGTCTTTGGTTGAAGTACAAAAGTAATTTCTAGTGCCTCTTGTATTATGTTTATACACTAGCTCGTACGTTTCAAAAAGCCTTTATCATTTTGTTTAACAAATAATACACATTCTAAAATATACAGGGAGAGTAAGACAACTATAATATTTTTTTTTAAGTGTAATTTACAACTGTCTCTGTTCTTTAGATTGAGAATTTGCTCTAACGATTGAAGTTTGCAATTTAAATAAACGATCTAGTTCCTAAAAATCACACCATACCACAGCCTCGAGTTTATGTAAGCATTATAAACACAGAGCAGATTCAGTACTTACTATTACACGAGGAGTGTTGCAAAATCCAGCCACTTGCGAAGCCAGATAATCGATGGCAATTCTAGGACAGGGAGGGGTCAAACGTCATTCATGTTACTGTTGAAAACCATAAGTTGCATTTTTACAATATTCAGCTCAAGGTCATGGCTCTTAATCTATTTGCTGGATTTAGCTACATCGTTTTCCACTTTAACAATGTTTTCACCAATTGAATTTGCTCTTACTGCACATCCATTTGACATTGGATAACTTCTGGCATCTCACTCACATATAACAAGAACGAAAGGGATCTTAACGTGGAGCCTTGAGGTACCCCGCAAGGTTTTCACTTCATTCCGACCTACATTGTCTGCTCTGATGGATGTTAGTATCTGTTTTCTTTTCGAAATTATATAACTTTATTTTATATTGATCACTACATACTGTTTTTGATATTACTTCGCAATGATATGATTAGAAATCCATGAAAAATAAGAACAAAAATGTTTTTACAAAAAAAAAATAAAAGAAACAAATAGCAGCGAGACAACAGAATAACAAAAAAAAAAATAAAAAGATAAACGTAAAAAATATTCTATTGTTTCAAACAAATGCTCAAACTCTCTGCATTACTATGAATACAGTCGTTTATTTTTCGACGGGTGGAAAAGACTCTTGCTCTTGAAGTTTCATGATTTTTTTTCGATTTTACCCCACAAATAAAAATCTAATGCAGTGAGGTCCGAAGATTTTTTTTTTTGCGATTCGTCTATTGGAAAAGTATTGTTCAATATGATTGCGAACCAGGCGTGAAAAATGGATCGGACAGCTATCGTGCTGTGATCATTTAAATGTTCTTAAAATATAAATGACCCAATAATTTTATTTTCCACAATTCCACAAATTCATTCTCCACTGATTTTGATAGTCCACTTCTTATCTGCGAGCAATCAGCATCTGTGCAAATTTACATCACTTCTATAACTGAAAGTGGTCTCATTTGGTAATAAAATATTAGATAAAACCTTGGGTTTTCTTTTCTATTTTCTCACATTATTTGCGTCTTCTGGCGGTCAATTCCAAGCATTAAAACTATTTTTAATGAAATGTTCTTTTGATAGTTGAATTTTATTTTCTTGAATCCTACAGAACTTACCATTGCTGAGATGGTGCCGTTGTCCATCCTTGCTGAGTGTAGCTCAACCTTGCGAAAGATCAAGATGACTAAACTACATCGCTCCAGATAGTAAATCTAAAGTTTCAGATACACAGAGTAAAGGAAATTTGTCGTCTTAAATTCTTTTGTTTAACAGTCGCTAATCGATTTCTACCCGCCATTTTTTTATTGCCGCTTTGATTTTGCCACTCCGCAATAATTAATACGAGAGACCATGGTGACACATGACTTTTTCCCATCCAGCTCATCCAAATGAAGTCAACACATCAGAAATGATATGGTCACGATATGGTAAAAAAAGCCAAAGTCACTTTGTGGGCCAATAAGATCATGACCACGGTGTTTTGAGATGTACGCGCCATAATCCGCGGTAATTACCTCGAAAAGAGCAAAACGATTAATGGCGAGTATTATACCAACTAATTCGAGCGTTTCAACAATGCTGTGGAAGAAAAACGTCCGAATTTTGCAAAAAAAGGAATTCAAGACAATGCAGACATTTCTGACATCATGACACCATGGCAAAATTCCATGAGTTAGAATACGAATTGCTTCCGCACCCATCATATTCGCCAGTTTTAACCTATTTCCGAATATGGAAAAAGGTTAGGCGGGAAACGATAGAAACAAACGTCTATTTTGCAGTATCTTTTAGGTGGGATACAAAAGAATGAAAAACGTTGGACAAAGTGTATCGACCTCAAAGCAGACTATGTTGAAAAATAGAATGAATTTTACATATAAAAATGTTTTTTCTTGCCAAAGCCAGGTATTTACCAAACCTCGCTCGTGCTTCTAAAATAAAAAGAAAGTATCTGATTGATGTTTTCGATAGCATATACTGAAGATAACTAAACAAGTTCCAAATAACACTTGTTAATCAGTTCTTGGAAAATAATTTATCTACTTCCTAATTGCTTAATTGGTAATCAATTAAAGCGAAAGCAGCACCTGTTGTCTTCATCATACAAAGAGCCGTTAGAATATAATTGTAGTCCTATGAAATCGAATTTCTTTGAATTCTTCGACATAAAGATATAGTAGAAAAATCTATAAAATTTAACGTCAAATATAAAATAAATATACATCGACGTTTTCTTTTTTGATATATTCTAAATCTAACTCAAATCCAATTTAACCGGATCAGAAAATTTAATGATCTTCTATTTAACGACCACCGTTTTACGTTCCCTGGGGATTTATTTGAAATTGGCAGGAAATTGAAATAAACACGGGAGTAAAACATAAAAGGGCAAGTAATCAGGAATAGTTTTCCTTCTTTTCTAGTCTAGTAGATTTTTTTTTCGATTCGCCATAAAAAATCGAACTATTAATGGGTAGTAAAACAAACAAGATTAGAACCGTGATGGAATAGGTACATACGTATGTACATATGTACGACCTTCCACACGCGCCAGCGAGTTTTACAACTGTTTCTCTCCCTGGAAGTTAAATATTTAAAGTAAGGTCGAATATTAACAGTTTAAAAAATCGTAAATCAAATCGTTAACGGTTGGTTTTGCTTATTGCACATAACCGCGTTGGACGAAAACAAAGTTTTATTGAGAGAGCCGTTTATGCTAGTAGTAAAAACGAGTATAGTTACGCGTAGGCTATCAAATAGGTATCGATTTAGGTAAACCTTTACGTTTTCTCCCCTTTTAAATGCGAATTAATTTAAACCAGATTGTTATGATTGATTTTATAGGCGTTTTTTTACTATGTTTTGTTGTTTATCTCTTCTCTTTTCAAATAAATAAAGAGGGATTAACTTTTACTAAGATCTATTTTAAGTGAAGGAAAATTAAACGTAGCCAATTCCGTCGTTGTACTTTTACACACTAAACACGTTGGCAAAGGATTTTTAAAACTCGTGTTTTTGTCGAGAACACGAGCCAAAACGAAACAGCTCTTGTGAAGTGACAGTAACTGCTTTTAGCGATAAGTGATTTGTAGCGTTTCTCTTACTTGTAAAGCAATAATTTTTTACGTATCAAGTTATTAGAGATGTTATTTATTCAGTTATACCTTTCTCAAAAAGAGTAGGAGTTCTCCCAAGAAGTAAGCTTTTTTTGGCTTTGATTAAATCCGAGCTACATATAAACAATATACCAACGGAAGATGCTGTCGGCAATTTTTAGTGTTTACTGTAACCTGTCAACATTCTGGTAGCAATATTTAGAAATTGAATCTTCTATAAACTGTTTCTTGGTGATTTGGCAAGTTATAAGTTAAAAATCGAGATGTTTTCTAAACGAAAACAAACGGCATTCTGGAATACATTCAAGATGTTTTCATTGAAAGGAGGCTGCCGCAATTGTGTTTGATGTCTATAATACGTTGGCTAACTTATTGCGTCTAAAGACAGTCACTCCAAATTGGAAACATTTGATGAAAATGGAGGTCCGATAATGCACAGCTTCTTTTTCAAGAATGAACTGCTAATGCTGAACGAAATCATGGGAGAAATAAATGCGCCGTGCAACATACTGCTGATCTCTAAAAACTTTAATAAAAGTACTTGGTAATTGTATCAGGAGTAAATGCACAAGCAGATTTCAAGATGTAAAAGGAATTATTTAGTGCTAAGACATTGATAATTTATTTAGACGAGACGTGGGTGAACGAATGACACAAAGAGAAAGTATGGACAGATAAAAGTCACCATTTCTTGGCAAGCTTTTATTGAAGGATTGTTAACCAGCCTCAAAAATGCAACGGGCAAAGCAAGAAGGCTTATCTCCATTTCTATATAGGTTTCCTCAAAAGTGAATTGTTACTATTATTCCTTCTTTGAGGTTTGAAAACGAGGTTGTTATTCACGAGGGTACACATATTTTAAAATTATTGTCTCATTTTAAGTACACTTTTCTCGCCTAAATAATAGTTGGCACCTTGTTCTGCGAAATAGGCATTTACGTATGTGATGGGCCCCTCAATCGATAAAAATCTCTGTGCTCCAAACGCAACCTTAACCTTAGGGGACAGAAAAAGTCCCTGTTGACCAGATGTGGTGAATAGGATCAATTCAAACCCCAATTAGCGAATTTTTACTAAAGAGGCCATTGAAGTATCAGAGGTGGTGCATTGTCTTACTGGAATAAGACTTTCGTCTTCGGCAAATGTGACCGTTTTCCCAAAATTTCTGTCTGCAGCTTGCTAAATAATAATCCGTAGTATAGCAGCATGTTTTTTTCCTTTTTCAAGATAGTCGATTAACATAATTCCCTGATTATCTTAAAACCAATCTTCGCCTTTTTTGGAGCCGATTCATCTTTTACAGTCCACTGTTTCGACTATGCCATGGCTTCAGGAGTGTATTGGTGTATCGAATCTTCATCCACAATCGACTCCAAACCTCTCGACTTATTTGGCTTTGGAAATGTTAATTTGAATGCCTTTTTTTGTCCCTGAGCGAATAAGCGCGGCATCCAACACGCGGTTAGCTTCTTCATGTCCAAATCCAAAATTTGATAAAAACGCCCACGGCTTGTGCTTCTTTACAATTTTAATTTGACGGTCGTCTAGCGCCATTAGGTGAAATTTTCCAGATACTATCGGCAGTGGTTGCAGTTTTTGGTCTTCCCGAATGTTCATCATTCCCCAGACTGGGACGACCTCGTATAAATTCAGCTGCTCAAAATTTCTTACTTAGTTTTAAAACCATTTCAATGGGCGATTATAACAGAAATGTTCTCTCAAATTCTAAATTTTTGTCCAATGAGTTGAATACACTACCTGTACCTAGTTTACGATGCATGTTAACTTGAAATACCAACTAAGATTAACGCTATTTCGTTATCTAAATTCGTCATTTCTCTTTAGCTTTTACTTCAAAAATTCTCGAAGATAGAAACTAGAAAATGAAACACCAAGAATTAATATTTCAGTCGTCTTTATTTTTCATCAATAAATTTAGCATTTTTTAATAAATTTCCATCATTTTATTTATTTAAATATACAGAGATCCCTGATATAGTATATAATATTTATATAAACATGAGATAATAATTTTCGTTTTTTATGTACCAACAAAACAGAAACTATTTTGTTGCATATGTGTTTGTTTCTTCAATGCAGACTGTACCTCTTAAAGCTCTGTTGGATTGCAACATTAAAGCAAATTGATAAGAACATTTTATTAAAGAATTCTAGAGATGATTCGAAGAAGGAGCTTCCAAATGGGTTGCATTGATCGTGTTTAATGTTTTCAATAAAATTTAGTATGGTACACTCTGCATATTACAGAAATTCATTCGGATCCTACAATTTCCAGGAAAAAAAAGAAACGCGCAGTTTCCGCAGAATGAAACCGATCAAAATGGAAATTATTATGTAGAACAATGGTTAGAGCTTGTTCTTCCTGTTGGTGATTGGTGGTGAATTTTATTTTAAACTTTTTTTTGAGAAACTAGCAGTCATCGATTGCACAAAATTTTTTTTTCGCAATAATATAAGTAGGTCGCTTTATTCTTTCGATTTTCTTTCTTGTCATTATTTATTAATTAATCGCATCAGTCAATAATATTCTTCTTCTCTTTAATTATTAGTAATTATAATTACAATAATAATAATATGTTATTATTAAAAGGGGTATTCACAGTCTCGAAAAGCTCGGGGGTAATTTACAAAGATCACACAAAAATCTTTTCTCCTCATTTCATGTACAATAATACATACATAATTATCGTCTATATACAAGAGAAAAAAAAAACAAAAAAATAATAAACAACGAGAACATAAACGAAAAATACACTGCTCATGAAAAAAAAATAGAATGGAACAGCTGCTCCGTATTTTTGTTATCTTCAAAGTCAAAATGTAGGAGTGTTATATGTATATAGCTTGTACGTCGTCGACCTTTTGCATAGTTGTATAATAGCAAATGGGATGTTAATTAGTGAGACGACCTATATGCAATAAATATGCATTACTTATAAAAAAACACAAGTCAACTAAGAAATAGAATTTCTGGTATGTCTATTAATACATAATTGATTAATTATGTGTTGGCAACAATTTTTTTAGAAATTTGCTGGTATTACCAACATATATTTTCAATTTCCCCCAAAGCAAGACATTAAAAAAAACGCCTGTAACATTTTATTCTTTTTTTTTTATTTTTCATGAGCAGTGCATTTACGTAACTAAAAGTCCTTTTGTCCGTCTCCTCACTTAGACCATTTTCACCACGATCGCGAGCAGGATCAGTAAGCCGTGGCGGCGCCCGTATGGTGATGCACATGACCGAAATGTCCCAGAGTATGTCCGAGCGGATCGGGCGGCGTCGGCGTCGGCTGGCACGCGACGTACCAATCGCTGAGCGCCGTCGCGCCATGTACCTGAGGATTGTTGATCTGCGGACTCGCCGCCACCGATATGCTGCCCGCCGACGAACTATTCGACTCCTCGCCGTCGCTGTCGTAATGCGGCGGCGATCGTCCGCTGCAGCCGTGCACTTTCATGTGCTTGCGCAACGACGAGGGGTGCGTATACGACTTGTCGCAGCCGGCGACGCGACAGTTGTACGGCTTGTCCGACGTATGCACGTGGGAATGTTTCTTTCGGTCGGAGGAGTTGGCGAACCGCCTGTCACAGCCTTCGTACTCGCATTTGAATGGTTTCTCGCCTGGAACAATAGAAAAGAAGACCTTGTTTAGGTGGTTTCAGTTAGTGTTTTTTTTTTTTAGGGTTAATATCAAGATAATAAATGAGAAACGCGAAGTTTAGTGCCTCTATCTTCAGTTTGGTTTTCCGCTTTTTCCACATAGCTTTTATATAAGAATTTTCACAGATCACAAACCGCATACTAGAACTATGTCCAAATACTCCTATGAATAATTGCCTGTTTTAACTGACCGGCAAATGTTAAACCGTGTACAGGGGAAAGTTTGACAAAATTTTCGAAAATCTGAAAATGCGATGTATCAGGACTGACCGACATCGCTTAATAGACACCAGGTTACATCATGTACTAGATTAGCAGATGCAAATTTCTATGACTTCTGTTCTTGGTATCAGGTTCAAAAAACAGAACAACACAAAACAGAGTCACCTGTACATAGCCGCAAAGTGACCTCTCTTTACGCTAGTGAAATATGAAAATTACCAACTTGTAGTTAAAGGGTTAAAGTAAGATAAATTTAATTTAGAATTTATAAAAAATAATTCTAAAATCAAACGCTAAACTGTTATAATTGAACAAATTTAAGCTATTTTTAATAGTCTCTCTTTATTAAAGACAAATATGTAAACAGCAACAGACTAGTATTGTTCACCTTCGTCCTTTTCTTTTAAGCCAATATAATCGAAAAAGAAACTAAAACGAAATTGACCGGCCATGGAATAGAATAATAACATAAAGAAAGGAACTAAATAACGAGAGAAAAAAAAAAGAAATGAGAAACCGTCAGTGTAGTAAATTTTCTTTTTATTATGTTTTTGTGTGTCGGGAGGTTGCCGGTCGACTTCCATTATTCAAAAATTTTCGGCGGAGAAGAGAGTGGATTCGGCGATGCGGACGAAATGTGATAAACGACTTCTTTCTTTCCATTTGATGGCCATCAAAAACCGTGCGTGCCCGGCCGAGATGCTCTTCGACCAAACGCCGTATCGTCTATTTTCTATCCTTTTTTCGGTTTTTTTCACACACACAAACTCAAACAAATCTTTTGCATTTATAATGCGATTGTTACGCAGGCTTCTTCCTTGACGTTCGTACCGCCAGTGTTTTAAACTGCTCTAACCGCATTTTGACGGTTATTCGTACGATTTCAACGGCGGTCCTTCGTCGAAAAATATAAAATATGGGAAAGGGAGAAGTTTGACCGCAAGAATTTCACGAAACCGTCGGACGAATTTGATTCAAAAAGGAAACGTTAGATTTTTTAAGATTTTGTTACATGATAAATTAAATTAATGATAACCATAATAAGAGGAACCATCAACAACGTATCGTTTCTTAAAGGAATCTTAAATTGCAAAATTGTATAGTTTTAGAGCAACTTTGCTTGTAATTCACAATTCTAACATGCATTTTTTTCTCTTTATTAAGGCTGAGCTACTTAATTAACCAGCAAGAGAAGAATCCTTCTTTTTTGACAAATAACCCTATTAGTAGAAACACAACTGGGCTTGCGTCTTGTTCAACGTTAAATTAATAACCCAATTAGAAGAAAAAAATACGTAGTTCTATATGAAGACGCGTTCTCTAGAACCTCGAATGTTAAAGGCTTTGTTAGGCTTTAATAACGTGTACTATGTTTGGGCAACCATCGATTTCCATATATTCTGAACGATATTCACTCGTGACTGGCGAGGAAAGAATGCCGTGCCATTAATATTATTTAGAATTAACATATCTTCGTGGTTAACCGGTGCTATCGTAGGAGTATTAATTCTTAAGATTTTAAACATACAAATTTTGTATTTTCTTCCTTAATTGTTCCTTCCTTTTGTTATTTTTATTTTGTAATTGTTACCCCATTTAATTTTTAAGATTCCACGTGATCTTTTTGGAAAGATTTAAATTATTCGATTAGAACTAGGTAAGAAGATAGCTTAGTTGGTCGCTGATTGCATTATTGAGTTTTGATTGTATTTGTAAAATTTGCCAAAAAAACATTTCACAACATAATGAAGGTATTTATTCTAGTTATTTTTCTAAGCTTATTCCTTTCTTTTGCTAGCAAAATAAACAAAAAAAAACTGCGTGATCCAACCAACAATCGTTCGTTAATTGTCCATTCCAAAGTTCATACGGGACTAAAAATTTATTTGATCACGAAATAACCGAGAACACTTTAAGTACCATACGGACGTAGATAATATTCGTAGGTGCCACATATATTACATACGCTACTTAATCCGCTGCAATGCACACCGAGATGAATCCTAATAATGCAGCATTCCACTTATTGAACACGCGGACCAGCAGTGGTTCGCCCGTCGACCATCGGGCGAATGCGTAGGAGAAAGATGGGTCGAAGCAGACGCAGACACAGCCAGCCGTGACCTGTGACCCCTCGCACGACATCGAGATTTAGTCCGCGCTTATATGGGAATGTTGGGAAAGAAGTACTGGGCAGGTAGTACATACGTTTACCATATCGATGGTCCACAATGAACTTGAGATTTTCTAGAGTAATATTCATAGGGTTTCCGATAGTTTTGCTTTATTCTTTAAATTTGAATATAGTAATATGTTTCAATTGGTCAAATATAATTATTTTGGGGTGATTCTGTATTTTCGGTGGATTTTATTAAAAATAAAGAAATCAGCTGAATCATATATATCGAGTTTTGACAAACTTTTTTGAGAAATTCAGCATCAAGAATTTTATTAAAAACTAACTAGGTGCACCCCTTTTATTTTTTTTTTATTCGTACAAGTCAAATTATGTTCGATTTTCTATTTTGACTTTGGAGTTGCCACCGATTTTAAACGGTGTCGAAGTGGTTCTTGACTTATCCTTCGGTGATCTTTTCAAATTTGTTATAGTTCCTCATCATTAGATCAATTACGTTGGCTTTGCTTTCTTTACCAGACCTAGCAGCCTGTGAGCCGTACTAGTGCATTGCAGTCGCACAGTACAGTCTCTTCTTCGGCTGGCAGAATCTACATGGTGTTAACTCTGTCAAGCCTAGATTACTCATGTGTTTCTTGAGTATACAGTGTTAATAGGCTTGCTATTGTTCTAACGGACTTCGTGCCTCTGCGTAGTAGGTTCGCTGTAAATGTAGGTCTGGGTCCAATCAGAAATTGCTTGGCGTGTCTTTGATCTGGAATAGTCTTCCACCAGGTATGAGATTTCTTTTTTTGCAATTGTTTAGTAGTTGCTTTATCTACCGTAGATGCTATTCCTACAGAGTCCATTGGATGAGTGGCCTTCGTGTCCTGGCATCCAGATCAGGATTACATTGGGCGCATTCATGTTGTCCTACGTCAATTTCGACTTCGTCCGTGTGGAGGCTAATGCTTTTATCACTGTCTTAATAGATGGCAATAGATCGATAATTAACTTGCACCAGCACTGTTGACATTTCGGCTTGAAATACAGAAATACAGACTCCGACTCTAGTCTTTGTCTTTGAGCCATTTGCATCTGTATCAGATGGATTCGGCTTTAATAAAGATGCCTTTCTTCCATCCTTCTCTATCTAGTAAAGTTCTTATCGAAGCTGCATTTGGGACGGTACCGGACCTGCTTATTATCGGCCTCGCCTTGAGTTTCTTTAACACTTTCTGATGATCTGCACCATTCCGATTTTCTTTCCTAACTCAATCAAAACCTTGAATAGATTTCCCTGAAAAACAATAACTTTTAGCCATAAATGCCCACTTATAATTAAGAATTTTTATATGGATACAAAGAGGTATCAAGCGCAGATAGTCTTCGTACAAGAAAGTAATGTTAAAATAAAATAACATTGGCATTCTTCTTCAGAACTTATTTAGACATTTATTTTTCGTACTAGTGCACCTCAAAACATCGTTTTAAACTTCTCGACATTTCTGCATACATTAAGACAACAGTAAACACACCATATATTAAGCCTTAAATGTATGCATAAACATAAACACAATACATTTAACCTAACAATCTAGCACGCATACAACCACAGTATCTGCATATCGTTTACGTGAAGTGGGCAACCCGAAACTTGACAGGCGGACATGGTAACGACGACAACATGGGACACGGTGTCAGGGCCGATACGCCCTACCTGAGCGACACGGCTGTTTTGCGGCGGTTTTTTCGGTTTTTCGTGTGTATTTTGCGCGCGATACTGACATTGCCCCGGTAGTCGAGTGCGGTCGCTGTAATATCCGTGCTTATCGGCTTGTTAAGCGGGTATTTTACATGTGTTTCGCAAACAAAACGGTTCGGCCGAGCTTCTGATGCCTCGTCTCGTTTACAGTGCCCGACTGTCGAATTAGCGCGCTTAAAATTTCAAGTAATAAAAAGGTTTTATCATCGTAAGTGCGCCGTATAATCATTTATGCGTATCTAATACCGCAAAATGTTTAAATTTTAAATTGTTTAAATTGTTTGTAAAAGTTTGTACATGTCAAGATTTTCAGTTAAGTGTTTGGCAATTTACAAAACAGATGCAGCAGCATTAGTTTATGTTGTCCCGTGTTAAAATGAACAAATTCGAATATTCAGCAGTTAACACTAAAAATCCCCAAGAACTATTAGGCTTTATTAGGAGAGGTTCAGAAACCAAAGATTTCAGAAATCTACACGAATGCCTTGAATGACAAATGTTAATGCAGAATGAATTCCACGAAAGCTTTCGAAATTCCAATTACGTGTCCGGATGGAGGCGTTGTTGGCGCTTTGCGTAGATGAACTAGATTTAATTATCAATCGACTTGTCACTGGAAATAAAAACGTGGATCCATCATTTCGACCCTGAGTCAAAACAAGAATCATTGCAGTGGCATATGACGGGCTCCAGTCCTCCCAAGAAATTTAAAGCCACCCTTTCTACAGGAAACATTATGCCTTGGAATTGTCAAAGGATTCTAAAGATCGATTATCCAAATAACGATAGTACGGTAACATAAGAGTATTATTAAAGTGCAAAGGCGCGGAAAGCTCCTGTTGCTCTACAATAATGCACCGGTCCACAAAAGCTGCCGTTGCTGACCGTAACTTCATAGAACTGAAAATCTACCAAAATAGCACCATATATCCACCGTCTAGTAAATTTATTTCTCTAGCATTTTTATATTAAGATGCCTATGTTTAACATTGAAAATAAAGCAGATATCGTAAAAAATAAGCGCGAATCCTACATTTCAACATTGTATTAAAGTGGTAACTGGTGTTTGTTATATCTGGTTAACATGATAATAGTAAACAAAACATAGTAACATTCCTGTAAAATAAAGGTGATACCAGGTGGCGCAAAAGCAATCAGCCTATCGAAAGATGCTCTAATTTTTGCAAAGAATACACGAAACATGATCCGTTATACTCCTTAAGGATGCGGAATAATTGTGTCGGTGCTTGCGACCAATAATCGCTTAGTCGTTTTGGCTCAACGTGAATTTTATTTTATTGCCCATACTGTGTATGTGTAGCGCCTACTGAGCAAATTTTGAGGCGCTTGGTCACTCGCCTCGAGGAGGCTGGCAGTGCAGCCGTTTGGTCGAGAATATCGCCGCAGACTGCTGAACACCTTGGAATATTAATCAGAAGACGGGCCACGTTGGTGATTAGTAGACGGTCTTTACATTGGATGCTCTCCTGTATTACTTGTTCTTCAATCCTCCAAAGTAATGCTTGCGGTATGTCCGGAAACAAAAAATCATTTTTTTGGAAGCACTTCGTGAAAGAACAATTTTTGTTGAATTTGGTTCATCTGGGATTGATTGTCCAAAAATTCGTCACATGTTACAGTGATATATGCAGATTTTGAAATTCCGCTGTCGAATGTTTAACCATTTCCTTACACTAATTGATAGGAGCCTTTTTTATACGTAGGCCAAATTATGTGTGATCCATTGGTATCAGACCTAAATATTCTCACGGTATCTTATGAGAAGTCACATGTCAATTCTCTTCATCGATGTTTTTCGAAACAACCGATTTTAGACGAGTTTCACCAAATTCATCATTGACGGAAGCACAGCCAACACCAAATTTTGCAACCGGTTGTAAGCAGTCTTTTCTGATAGTGCTTCATTACCAAAAGTTTAGTGAAGTGACTCGAGGCATTGTTGTCGTGTTAAGCCGTTGCTAAAATCGCAAAAAATCATGCAACGAAAATCTGGATGTGTGCGTGAAATTCCCATTTCTCCACAAAACACACGGTCGTTTATTAAATCTTAAAACACCATCCTCGTAATTTAAGTTACAACTCGAGTTAACAATAAATATTTTTCCAATTACCGGAGTCGATGAAAATATCGACTATATAGATAAACAGATAGATTTCGTTGATTATACATTCTCGTCTCTTCTTCGCGCAGAAGCAACTTATTCATACGCCGCGACAAACAACGGCATTTCCCACACGAGGATCTTTTAAATTCAAACCCGCTAGGAACTTAAAAATCCCTGCAGAAGTGACGTTTCCAGAATGAGACGAATCAAGCAGACACTAAAAAGCGGAATTTCTCGGCAAAATTCGAAGCACGTATAACGACACGGGAAACAATCGTCAACAGATGTATCGAAATAAATGAATACGAATTCGGGCCGATAGAATTTCGCTGAACGGACGCGTTCTGTCAGATCCAGTTAGCCGTGCCGCAGCGTGTATGCGTGCGTAGGATATGAAGTTGAAACGGAGAAGAGGAAAAAATCGAAAGCAAGACACGAGAAAAACATATACGAAAAATGTTGGTTTTTGCTTCAGATTTCTTGTATATGTGCTAATATCGAGACATTCATATTTAACTCGATGCCAAGATTTCTGATGTATTTTAGATTTATTTCAGCCTTCTGCAGAGAATATGCTTTAATCTGACAAGTTTGAAATTGTTCTTTTCCATCCATTTGAATCCGCATCGATCCTAGGTTGGAGATTTAAGTAAAAAAAAACTCAAACTTCAAATTCAATAGAAACTTGTAAATTTGAATCAAGAACCATACATATTTATTGTTTGTATTACTCTGATACGTGGGCACATTCAAAAATAAGCCTTTCTCAATCGTCTTCAATTTGCAAAGAGAAAAGTAGATCCCACAATTCAAATATAAAGAAGCCCTGAAGAATACCATACTACGCCACAGTCTTTGCTATCATTATTAAACCCTGAATATTTAATTTTATTCGTTTTCTTTTTTAATAGAGTCTCATTATAATATACTAAACCCTCTAACATATTTTTAAACCCTGTACTATGTAAAACTGTACTATGCAAAAACAGTAATTTATTGTAAAAAGTATTTCTTCGAAATTATATTCTTATTATTCGAAAAAATGATAACATACAACAATTTCTTTGCCAGCTTTAGCTGCAACCGAATTGAACAACTGCCTATCATTTTCGTAAATAAAAATGTTTCAGTCATCAGTTCTATCAGTCTTACTTACCAATTACAAATACGACAAGCAAGAATGCAAAAGCTAAATTCAAAGTGATGAAAAGTTTTTAAATAAAAAAAAGGAAATACACTCCCCGACAAAAACTTAGACGCGGTAAGATGTTTTACGGGTTTTAAGGGTTACAACATTTCTTTGCGAAACTAGCAAGATATCTAATTAAGTTTTTATTCATAAAAGTAAAATAAACTTAAAAATATCTCCTCCAGTAATATATGAACTGAATAATAAATTATTACTCCAATGTTTAAACAATTTCTGCGACAAAAATTTTGACGCTTTGTTGCAAATGTAAAACAAAAGTCAACAAATGAGTGATCAGTAATGCGTAGATCCTCCATTGTTCTTAATCACTTCCAATAGTCTGTTATTAATAGATTTATATAAATTTAACACATAATTTTGAGGGATATTCTGCCATTCAGTCACTATTGAAGTTTTCAGTTCCTGTACCGTGAAATATTGACGGCCTCCGCCATAAACGCGACATGCCAATGCACCCCACATGTTTTCAATAATGTTTAAGTCTGGTGACCGTGCCGTGCCGGCACTGTAAAGTTTTCATCTTTTTCTCTTTAAACCATTCAGTAATGGTTTTTGCTTTATGAATTGGCGCGTTATCTTGCTGAAAAACAAAATTGCGCCAGGCCCATTCGTTTCCAAAACGTAGAAGATTTTCACGCAATAAGTCTTTAGACGTCACAGATGTCATTTTGTTTGTGCAAAACACTATCCCACTTTTATCGCGAAATCCAATCGCTGCCCATATCATCACAGATGCACCCCCTAATTGTCTGGTCATTTTCACTTTTGGTTCCTTTTTCAGATCATGATAATAATGCGAGTACCCATCCGGTCCGTCCAAATTAAAACGTTTCTCATCGGAAAATATAACTTTTTCCCATTGTTTCTTCCAGGATACGTGTTCTTCAGCAAATCTCAACCTCGCTTCTTTGTGTTTCGCCGAAAGTGGCGGTTTTCTCAACATTTTCTTCCGTGATATTACCGGTGACGCCTTTAAAATCCTTTGAACATTACGCACGTGCGTTTGTACCCCCGCCTGTTCTGCAATAACTCTCGCCGACGCAGAAGAATTGGATGCACACCGCAATACCATGCGTTTATCCAGCTCACTTGCAGCTTTCGGTCGCCCCTGGCCTTTTGGTTTGCCGTTAGTTTCCGGATCTTTTAGGAAATTTCTAACGCAATGATCGCTTCTTCGTAACCGACGAGAAATTTCCTTCTTACTAACACCATCCTGGTGGCAGGCTAGAACTTTACCCCTTTCTATCAAGGATAATTGCTTTTTTCTACCCATATTGCAAACACTTTATAAAATATAATTTCTCGCGGTGAAATGTGTACACTTTACCAGCACAACTGCTGTATATAAAGAGAAGTAATCAAATTAAAACATTTTTGCTTATATTAATGTAATAAATGCACATGGTCCAAATTTTTGTCGCATTTAAAATTCCTATTTTGATCGGGGAAAATCACAATTACCCCTCATAAAGCAATAAATACCCAGAAATATCTATAAATGGACTATTTACATAACAAGTATTAATAACCCTCATTTACATTTTACATAATGTCTATAAACTTTGTTTCGTAAATAGAAACGATACCGCGTCTATGTTTTTGTCGTGTAGTGTAAATCAAAACACAGCGGAACATACGACACCCGACGACCTGTGATCATTGAAGTCACATGACTCTGTTTGCATTGCAATGTAGGGATGCAGGCAATCCTTCTAACTTCTAGGCTTCTTGTATCCCTGATAAACATTTTCTTGTAAATGCATAAAAGCACTTGTAAGTGCTTAGCGTGAAATCTACCTTCATCCAGTAAATTCTGTCTGGTTGTAAACATAGTTGGACAGAATAAGGTTCTATTATATCCAGTTTTTATACTCCAACCTTGAGTTCTCATTCGTTGATTTCTTTTTCAATGCTAGTGACATTGTTAAAAAAGCAACAACGTACAAAAAAAATCATATCTACAATATTATCTAACTATGTAAAGCAATTTCAACCAAGCTACCCACTCACACGCGCATTTGCTTTATTATTTATAAATGCCTCCATGTATCCGCGCTTTTTTGTACCTTGTCTAATTAAAGCAACAATTACAGTTCACATACAGTAATTATTTAATGACTTTTGTAACAAAGAAATATACCGTTATATTCGCGGGGGAAATGAATACTTGATGTATATGAATAGATTCTTTTATTTTCTTATTCGAGAATGGTGTATTGATCATTCGTGTGACTATGGAGAGCATTACATTACAAAGCACCTTCGCAAATATGTACACTGCCGTTCAGTGAAGTGCGGTCATACAATAAAAATCTAATATATCACACTGTATACAATTATTAATACATAAAATTAGAAAAATATTAAGCATACACTCTTTTCTAAGGGATTAAAGCCATAAATTATTATGTAAAGTAGAAATATTGCGACAACCACAATAAAGTCTCTTTTATTACCATTCCAAGAATTTTCTCGGAAGTACCGATCTTTTGAAACGGGTCGTTTGGGGATTATTAACGAACAATACATTTAGGAAATATACCGCAGTATCACTCTTGTTTATTTATCGCAGGCGTAAAGATATAAATTTGCTTCATTTTACTGTTAAACGTGTGTTGGTGTGCATCTGTCGTTTTTGCGCGAAAGTTTTAAGAAAATTTACTTCAAAATGGCACGTGGCAAGCCTACCAGTGTAGAACAACGTTCACGCATTAATACGCTGTTTGAAGAAGGATATTCGGGGCGACAAATTGCTGAAAAAATAAATATGAGAAGTTCAACAGTAAATGACATCATAAAGCGATATCGGACAACTGGAACTATAGAAAATCGTGTTCGTCCTGGAGCATCTAGGAAAACAACAAAAGCTGAAGATTTGAGAATTGTATTATTAAGCAAACGCAACAGAAAATTAACAGCGCCACAAATAGCAGCCGAAGTCAATAGCGGCCGTGAAGGACAAGTTTCGGCGAGTACGGGAAAACGTCGACTTCAACAAGGACCTTCATGGTCGCATTGCCATTCGAAAACCCTTATTACGTCGGGGCAACAGAGCAAAACGGCTACAATGGGCCCGTTCTCATCTAGATTGGTCGTTAGATGATTGGAAACACGTGCTTTGGAGTAACGAGTCAAAGTTTGAGGTTTTTGGGCAAAATCGACGAGTTTATGTCCGAAGATCTAAAACCGAAAAGTGATCCCGAACTGGCTTGTGCCTACAGTGATGCAAGGGCGTAGTTCTGTGTTAGTGTGGGGATGTTTCTCCTTTGCTGGGACGGGAGATTTATGCAGAGCACAGGGTGTAATGAGGAAGGAAAATTATTTTGCAATACTCCAGAATCATGCAGTGCCATCAGGATTGCGTATAATAAGCCGTAACTTTCCATTCATGCATGACAACGACCCAAAACAAACTGCGTTAGCGTGTAAGAACTATCTAAAGGAGCAAGAAGAACAGCACACCCTGAAAGTAATGACATGGCCCCCACAAAGCCCAGATTTGGATCCTATAGAGTTGTTGTGGGATGAACTGGACAGGACGATCCGAAAAATATGCCCAACTTCACAAGAACATTTACGGAATATTCTGCAACATGAATGGATTAATATTCCACAATCCGTTTTAACAAAACTTATCGAAAGAATGCCTAGAATAGTTCGAGCGGTGATTAACAGCAAAGGAGGTTTTTTCGATGAAAAAAAAATATAATGTTCAGTATGTTATTTTAGGCCAGAATAACTTTTTATTTATTTATTTTTGTCTTTTTTACCTGTACATACAATAAAATTGCATTTTGTTTTTAGTTTCGTTCGTTTCTGTAACCTTTTCATGTTTTTTACCAACCGACCGAACTTCTCTGAACGGCAGTGTAGATGAACGTTCTCAAACGTACTAGTTTCTTTAGGTATTTGATGGGCTTCAAGTTATTAATAGCAGGACCAACTAATTGTCATCTAAATTAGCAATAATTAATAATTTAGCAAATAAGTTAAAACTGAATCAGTTTGAAATCGATACATCGATCATTTTATAAAAAAAGGTGCCATACTTTCAATTTCCCTTTTCTATCATTATATCCTGAATACTTTAATTACAAATTTAAATTAAAAAGTGAGATAAATAAGTTAATACCTTAGTGAGAGTATTATTTAAATTATCAACAAAAGCGTGGAATTTAGATTAACTAGCAAGCTTTCAGTGTGCGCCCAACTTAAATATCTAAGTCCACTAGAAAAGTTCCTTTTTCGAAAAATAAGAATCGCCTTTCAATAGTAAATAGATGATCGAATGATATGCGTCCTTATTCTCGATTCTTTCCGCAACTTCTCTTTCCCAACAACAACACTGGCATCACGAATATTAAAACGTCCTCCGACTGCACCATCAATTTTAACGTGTGCCCGGCTTCAACAATGCCCTCTCATTATTCCCATACATCTTCCTTTATCCCCGCTTGTCCGGACGGCCATTTGTCATTATTATAATGCGAAGTTTGTCCATCATTATTGCTCGCCAGCACATTTGAAACGCATCCTACGCTTTTGCGAAAGAATTTCGGGTGGACGTGAAAGGTTTTTAGTGAGAAAACGGTTATTTTGCTTCCGGCTTATAAGAATCGATGAGAAAGTTTTTTTGGAGCAAATCGATTTTGACCGTGTTTTATACATGGGGCTGTGCGATAAAGAAGGAACGTTCGTTATTAATTGCAAATGATAATTTATTAAAAATTTGATAATAGAGCGCGCATGTGCTGAACTCTTTATGGACTAAAGTCAGTTGGAAATTTTATAAACTTATTTATCGAAAATTCTTTAAATTTGGCATATTTACGAACACGCCTAAGTTCGCATCAACAACATAATAAATTTTAAGCAAATTTTCGCAACATATCAATATATCCCGTGTGATTACGAACTGTTACCTTGTTAGTTTCATTTTTACGTGAATTAATAAATTAATTCTTCAACATAGAGAATATCAGAAAACCTGGGAATAATCCTTATAACTGGAGTGGGCAAATTCGGGTGCGCACCATCGGCGTAGCTAACGAATGGACTCTTGCATGCGAAGGGAGTCAGTATGCAGAGATATATCATCGCGAACGGTGCCGTTCCGGTGCTGGATGCAAAAAAGTTTTTAAGATGGTTTTTGTAGATTATGAACCGATCTCGATAAATTATCTCTATCTTACTGAATGTTAGATATATATCGCACACAAAACATTTAATTTTTACGCCGTCGTAAGTCAAATCCGGATAGTCCTTAATGAACCTATTCACTGTCTTTAATGATAGCTGTTTTCTCAATCTACGTACCTTCGACATTATTAAAAACAGAACACGGAGTACTTAGCTGCTGCTATTACGTACGCTCCAGGCGGCAGCGAAGTAGATATAGACTAGTGTTTCGCATGCGAAAGTCCATTCGTTAGCTGCGCCGATGGTGCGCACCCGAATTTGCCTACTCTACTTATAATCCAGAAAATTTAAAATTTCTTGGGTCTGGATTAAAGACGAAAACTGAAATTGCATATCAAAATTGCTGCAGTTATGTTTTGGTGTCGATTGGGAGTGATAAGTGTTATCTGGTCCTTTATGAAAAATCGCAAGCGTCATTTGGTCAATTCCAGTTCTTTTGTTGTAAAAAGTTAAAGCTTTCTTTTTTGATTCTTCTAGTGTGCATGGATCTCCTGCACCATACAATCTTAAATCATTTACTAATCTCTGTTCTGAATCCGTTACTATTGATGAAACATCAGATGATGATATCTGTGGGGCATTTGCAAGCATGGACGATATTCCCAGTAATATATATAAAGCTTGTACTGATCTTTTAATCACTCCTTTAAAAAACATATTTAATCTCTCTTTAAATACTGGAATATTCCCAGACGAATGGAAATTCGCCAAAATCATACCTGTTTCTAAATCGAATAATTCTGACGTTATAACCATTCTCTATCGCAAACTACTACTTCCATACGGACGCCTGTGAAGCGCACGAAAAGCGGTGAACTTTAGTAATAGACGACTATAATGAAGCTCTTTCTGAGCCATTTGGACATTGTCTGGTGTTCCTCAGGGCAGTCACTTGGATCCTCTCTTTTTTTATCTTCGTTACTGATATAGTTCACACTTTTAGTGATTCTAATTGTTTGTTATATACAGATGGTTGCAGAATTTTTTTTAGTAAATAAACACTCATTACTATTCCATACGGTTCTAATTGTTAAAAAAACGCCCTAGCTATTTATTTATTTATATAAAATAGAACGAAATACGAACTATATATCTATTATTATTGCCCCAAACCATTCCACGCATTTTACCTCTGGAGGAGTAAGCGATAACGTCAAATTGTTCCCTTTTTAAAGTGGTATATAACGTATTTACTTCTCACCTTCCAGACAGCTAGTTAGAATATATACGGAAAAGAGGACTACCAAAACCGTAGAATAGAAGGCGAGTCCTTGAATTTCGCCAGGCCATTTATCAAGCGTGCCGTAAAACCGACAACTTTTGTATTTTTACAGTTCTCTCCGGCATCGGGACCCTATTATTGTTAGAGGAGAAATCTACGACGCCCTTTTATGCAATTGTCAGTTTTATTGTGATCGTCGTAAATATAAATAAATAACCTCTCTTTTTCATCCGACGATGACAAAAAGAGGGGAGCAAGTTCGAAGTTAACTGTATTTAAGTGCGGTACCTGCCGTTTGTGCAAACCAACGAGATCTAGGAAATATGTTTTTAAAAGAAAAAAAA
>LR736864.1:7435056-7690946 GCA_902654985.2 Oryctes borbonicus | reverse complement strand
AAAAGATTTTTTTCTTTGGTTTGAAACAATGCAATTTCATGAAATTTTGTGAAGATGTAATGGATACTAAAATATCCATACAGCTTTCCTTCTTGGTCTGTTGATGTTCATTTCAAGGACGAGAGAGGGGGCGTAATTTCCTGTATGTACGTTAATCACGTGATCTAAATGGTTCTTGAATAAAGTTCAATTCAATCGATTCTTACATGCATTACAATCAACTTATTCCTTTCGACTTTTGATGTTATCGCTACAATAATTAAAGGCATGTATATTAACGTCCACGAGTTTCTTGGGAGTCATACTTTCTAATTAGAGGCGGGATTTTGCTTAGTCTCGTCTTTATCTTAACATTAAAACAATTATCTGGGACAATAATGCTTTATACTTTATTGTTGTCATTGGCGTACTGGTGTTTTGAGGTGTAGGAGGTGTATTGTCGGTATTTTAATACGAGGGATATTTCCAAATTTATGCACACAATTTCCTTTTGAGTTATATTTTTATTCGGTTAGCAATAGCCTTCTTCACAATGACGGAGTCCCAACGGAAGTTTTTCAATTCCAAGCAATACGCCATCTTTCTTCATCTGGCGAATGGCTCGGGTAACGGCGGCAGAAGGATAAAAAACGATGTTCTCGTATGCGTTTTTTAACTTTTGGAATAAGTCAAAGTCTAGTGGACTCGTATCAAGACTGTAGGAAGCATGCGGTAACACCTCCCAACAGTATCGGAATAGCTGTTCCATTACGAGATGGGTAACGTGCGGCTGAGCATTGTCATGAGGAATGGCTCAGGTCGGTCGTGGGGAAGATGGAGGTCTCCATTCGTTTGACTGTAATTTCAACTCAAATTCGATGCAAGAAAACTTGGCGTTTAACTTGGTTTTTGCAGCCAAGCAGAGACGGACAAATTGCACAAATTTTTCTCTTATTTAGAACATTTCTCAGAATTCGAAAAGGGACTATGGTATATTGAGTGATAAGTTTGATACTTCGTTCATCTGTTGCTGTTTTCGGGCGTTCTGACCTTGCGTCATCGTTTACACTCACACGACCTTCACCAAAGTGATGAGCCTAATGAGAAACTGTACTGCGGTCCACTGGCTTAACTCACCGCGCAAAGTATTGTGGATTTCGGTCGGGCTTATGTAAAGTTTCAATCTTGAAATCCGATCTTTGATCTGCCGCACCATTTCTAACTCACGTTAATAAACAAGCTATCGGGGAAAAATAAATTATTTTCTGCTTCCTGGAAGCAAAAAATTCAAAAATAACTGATTTTTAATACATTTTTGCAATCTTTTTTAATTAGTTTATAATTAGAAAGTGAACCGGAATATATTTTTATTTTTCTAACCTTCATGGGGTATTAAGATCCACGTATATTTAAACGAAAAAAAATATGTCTTCATGAACATGAAGAATTACTTCCTTCAATCACCAATTAGCCGGAATCAGTTTACGTACGGAAAAAGATCTTTAATTAAACGAACATCATAGGCAGGCGAGTAGCGATAAGTCCCACGTGATTAGTAATAAACGAAAAGAGCAAAGTAAAGATGGAAATAATAAACGACAGTAGCTTGGCGTAATTTGTTCCTTTCAGAATTTATTCCTCTTCAAAACGAGAAGGAAACCCAAGAAGAAGACGAAACATTACCTTTTAATAATCATTCATTCTGCTTTTCACGATTGACTGATTGGAGGCCATTTGTAAGCGCCAAAGATAAATCAACGAATATTAATAAAAAGCGAGGGCTAAAGGCAGAAAATCAATTTAGGAAATCTTTCCATATACGTAGTCGGGTACGGACGAACGCAAGGCAGCAAAAGCAAAAGAGATAGATGATCCTATTTTACATTCGAGACCGTCAGCTGTTCGAGATACATGCACACACAAACAGACGTAAAACAAAAGCGATGCTACGAATCGATTTCCGGTTCTTTTTTTTTATCTACATAGAAAGCTGTGCGAATATTCTTTTTTTTCCCCGGACCAGACGATGCTATTTTGTTCTAGTTGTCACGGGGGAAAAAATGGAAAAACAGAAAAGACAAGCACTTTTTAGTTTTTCGTTATGTTTTTGTTATTATTCGCTTGGATACGGGGTATTCGTATTTTTTTCTTTCTATTTGTGTTATTCCCACGCTTCGAGATGGGCGACGGACGATCGTGTGGTGCGTATTTTAAATTTTAACGTTAATAAATCGCCGAACAATTAACGATTAGTCCGTGTGTAGGTTTAACGAAATATATTTCGGTTATTTATGATAATGACCGGCTTTAACCCTTTATTCGCCGGTTTTGCATGGCTATACGACTCGACCGCAACGTGCGCTATGATTCATTCTTTCCTTTTTGATATGCGTACACTCACGCTCGGAAAAGTCTAGACTTTTAACTCGTTCCACCATATTCAGATTTTTTTTTATTATAACGCCTATAATCGCTTTTGTAAATTGTATTTACAGGGTGAATTAACGGTTTAATAAAGTTCGTTTATTCCTTAAACAAGATGAAATTAATTTAATGTACGAGGTTCATGTTTCTAATTTTGCGTATAGCCGTAACAGCAAACAGTAGATCGTAGAACAGTCAAAATTGACATTTTAAAGGCATCAATTGCTTCTTCTACGACTACAATCGTCAGTCACGTCCATTTTTGATTCTAGAGAACGTAGATGAATGTATATAAAGGATAATCTAATAACTCCATGTTTTGCAGCTCGAAAAACTCAATTCGTCATCGTGGGTTGGTTCTTCGGAGCACGGCAAACATTTATGGTTGTAGCAGAACGCCCATTTTAATTAATATTTATTTATTTGGATATAATAGAATTAGTTTCGTTTATTTATGCATGTTGAGCGCATATTTTTTTTAACATTTTATATTTAAAATTAAAAGTGCATGACTCAAAGAAAAGTATCGATTTTCTCCATCCATATGATATTCCTGTGCGTTGTGTGATGTCATCCATCGGAGCTCTATAGAATTATCATAAAGAACGTCTTCCCCTAGCGGCCATGGCGAGAGGGCGTGTGGCCAGCGTCCAAGTATAGGCGATTGGCTGCATCAAACCCTAACTGCCGAGTAAACGGTAAAAATTCCACTTTATCTCGCTGTGACCACAAGAGCCACGGAGATGATTGTAAGAAATTGGACCATTGTTCTAAAGTACACGCTAGGTGTCTCACAAAGTAAAGGTCAGCGGGTCACCATCACCAGAAGAACCGCAATCCAGGGACACCGTTACCACCACGAAGGCGAGAAGACGCTTGTTTCCCACCAGCGAAACGCCGTCGATTTCCCGCCAGCGGAGCTCATCCATCACCAGATTAGTCGCACATATTTTTTTGTTTCTTTCCATATTCATTTTTATTTTAAACCTGCTAAAATATATATTGTTTTGGTTGCTTAATAAAATTGTTAATCATTTTATACAATTAATGTGTCGTGAAAAAACATGCAAAATAATGACCGTTGATTTTTTTCAATATTTTTAAAGTATTTCCAAGAAGTATATAAGTGTTTATGAGGTCTTGAGAGAGCCTAGAGTATTATTAATTTACTCGGTGATAGGATGCTCCTTGCCGATGAAATGGTATTTTTGCATACGTACAAAAAATTAGTAAAGTTTAAAAACGCTTCTAGGCTTATTTCAATTGAATATAATTTATTTTTAATGATGCAATTTCAGTGAACATTATAGCGTAAGCATAAGCACTCATTTATCACTGCCATGAAAAGAAAAAAAAAACGCAGTTGGTCCTTCATATCTACCATCCTTCTCCATACTTTATGTATAAATCCCCGTATAGGCGATATCAATTACCTCAGACCAAATCGAACGAAGGGATCCCCTATAATAATGTGCACCCACCAGAAACAATCTCTTTATCAAGCGTGTATTCCATGTAACGTTCCTGTTGGTGCTGCTGTAGCTTCTGTACTGCTTGTTAGCTGCTGCATTTCTAGTAGCCTTAGGTTTCAAATTTCACGAGAAACGAGACGATTTTTTTACCTGTCCCTTCCCACGATTTAAACTCCATCGGTTAATTTATGTTCTATAAGCGTAAATTCATCTTAATATCAATTTACTTGGGTTTTGCTAAATAATTGCATTGGGGGATGTTATTGAGTTTTTCGTTAGGAATGTAAAAGAGATAATAAATAAAAATAAATAAAAAATAGATTAGTCGTTTCTGTATCTTGGTACTCCTGTCCTCCATCTCCTTCTACTAGGAATGTGCCAGAAACAAGTAATCGAAAAAACAAAAAGAACAAGAAAAACAAAAAGTCTCCGAACTTGTAACCGCTATTATATAGTCACCATTTGTTTGCGTAAATTCAACCCGGGCCCTTATCGCGACCGCTACGCATTGACAGCTGTCAAAATTGGACGGCGTGAATTTATGTTGGATACTCGAAAGCGTTGCTCAAGCTGTACAGGTCTTGTTTTATTATTTTCGAAGGTCCCAATATGAGAAACGCGCTGTCGGATTCTATACATCCTGCCGGATAGCATGAATAAATAAAGAGGAAAAGAAAGTCGAAGAAAGAAAGATGAAGATCAAAACGAAAATGATTGTTTGCATATATATCGCAAGATATCAACACACTGATCAATAATTGGCTTTTAAAGAATTACTTCTTTTGTTTGAGGTTACAATTGGATGTCTTTGTTGCGTGCAAACATTTCTCTCTCGAAAAATGTCAGAAGCAGAATGTTGTAGATTCTTAAAGTTTTGCTTGCAGCATATTATGCTTGCGGTTGATTCTTCTTGATGATCTTTACATAAGATCTTTATAATTTTGAAATTCTAAACAATTTAAGAAAACTACGTAGTGTGCGTGTTGGTTTGAATATTTTACATTTATTTTCATTTTCAAACAAAGTAACTCAAGCTCTTCTTCTCCCTTTTTGAATAGTTGATAGAAGTTTAAACATTTCTCGGAGCATTGAGGAATGAATTTGCTGTAGTGGGTGGTAAAACCTCATAAAAAACTTCTCAGCTTTTTGACATCACATCACCTTTGAATTAGACGATTCTCTTCGACCAAGATGCCTTCCTCGTGGATGGTGTAACACAAATAACTATATGCCTGTGTTAGACGAACTGAAAATGAATTGTTTGAGATGATGATGATAATGGGATTGTTCGTCTGCCGAAAATACTAAGACGTTATTGATGTAGTGAGAAGAAAAAGAAGAGCAGCGATTAAAAATATGTTTAGTGGCGAAGATTAAGGCACAGGAACTTGTTTATAGAGACAAATGATACACAACGGAATTGGTATGTTGTTCCATTGATGATGGAGAAATCACAGAATTTACGACTCGCCTTTGAGAGCGGGATGTGCCAAAACGAACTTTCAAAGTCTAATTTAATCTTAATTTTTTTTTATTGGAAAAAAAGTCTTAGGAGAGAAAATAATTGCTTTTCTTTGTTGTTCGTTTTCTTTGGTATGTTTTGTCGTTAATAGGTGTCGACTTTCTTCTTTTGCTAGCAATTAATACAAGACAAGTATTTTATTGTCTTGTATGATAAACGTGCCTGTCGCTTACCGTTAATATTTCTATAAAAAAATTGTTAATTCTCCACGACAAATTTGTTAATCAAAAAGTTCATAATCAATCAAACATTTAGGAGAAAAAAAAAGACGAATATAAAAAGATAAATAGATAAGGAAGAATCAACATAGAAAAATGGAAATAATGACACTAGCGATTGCTAGTAAAATGGATGCCAAGATAAAACAAATAAATTCGTGGAGAAAGTCGATATTAGCGACGAAACGTAGCAAAATAAATTAAGAACAAAGAAAAGGAATTGTTTCCTTTCCTAAGACCTCAAATTCCAATATAAAAAAAAATGAAGAATAAATATCAAGCGATCTAATTTGGATAAGACTTTAGCATTGGAAAGCTTTTCATGCTCTTCAAGATTTGAGCATGAAAAGGTACAATAGGATTGAAATCTCCTTCTTCTTGACAATGACGACAAGATTGATGTACAATATTCTTGAGCTTTCGACGATTCCATTCCTTATTTTCAATTTTTAGGTGGATATCCGAGCAAAATGCTTTTGGTATTCGATACATCTTACAGGAAATGGCCCTTTTAGCTCGAGACGTCTTTGAGAGACGATGAATTTCACTGAATAGGTTATTTGAAAAGTCATTTCAAGTATTGTAGTATTAGAATTTATTTTGAAGACCAAGGTTAATTCAAGATCTGTCGTTTGCAGTAACACGCGCGCCGCGCTAGCAAAGAGAGGATACACACACGTTAAATGTTGAGGCTACTTTTTTTCAATTTTAATTTTGATAAATGCAATTATCTGCAATTTATTAATTTAAACGGTCGAAGATGTATTTAGGTGAATTTACGACTGAGAAAATTACACCGCATACTATTTCAAATATTTAACTTTTTTTTTAATTTTAAATAAATTAAAATTAAGGTGCAGCTCCACCAATATTAGTACCTACAACGTTTGCGAAATGTTTGGACATTTTCTAGAGTCAAAATGAAATTTAAAAAGTCACAAATGAAATCAAACGGAATCTATAATAAACCACACAGAATATTTAAGAGTCCCACTTTTAAAATAGAGAAGACATCTTCAGAAAATGGTGTCGATATGTTAGACTTAAAGATCGAAAATACATTCAGCGAAGAAGCCGACCAGAACGCGTTGTGGTCTCTTAAGATCATCCACAACGCGAAATTCGTCTTATGGCACTTGCAAAAACTACCAGAACGCATTGTGGCTAACTCGAAATAACCACAAACCGAAATTCGTGTCATGGTTCCTATAAAAGTTGACCACTACGCATTGTGGCTATTGAGAAATACTTCCACGCGTTCTGGACGTCAGCTAACGCAATCACAATGCAACAAACAGGTTAGACGATACTCAGTCAGGCGTGACAAAAGAAAAACTACATGATTTAAAATCATTTTTCATCAGCATTAATTTAATAAAACAAATTAAGCAATGAACTGCTAATAACATAATTTAGTTTAGAATCTTTTATTAATTAATTAGTATTTGCTATAAAAATTGTAAATGTTGCAGAATTATTTGGTTTCACAGGAACTATTGTCATTATCGACATTTGGAACTACACTTTATGCTCTTAGAGCGACATGTGCTTTTTTTTATTGGTACAATACCTTTGCAGTGACAATTTATTGAAGTCTTGCTTATTTCCAGATGACAACCTTGACGCTGAGCGAAGTGTTGATGAAGTTGAGGGTACACCCTCACATGCTTAGGTTACTCTCAGCAATTATAAACTCTTTACGGGCAGAAAATCGCCCGAGAAGTTCAAATATTTTCGTCTTTCTTTTTTTTTTTTTTTTTTTTTCGTCCAACGGGCGATTTCGGAGGTTGAGCCTGAGCTTGCTTTTACACATACGAATTTTTGTCGTGGTCAAAATGATTTGTCGTCCTATCTTAGACTGCTTGATTCTATTAATAATCATTGAATCCAGCGGAAGGAGAAACATTCAGAAGGAGATACAACAATCTCGAGGCCGTTGGAAAAAATTTGTAATCCCAAAAAAGAAAAAATTCTTATCTAACGTATTATGTCCAACATCTATAGTGTGTCTACCTGTATGTGTATTATTATGGCTCAATGCTTTGATTTTTTTTTAATTGTTATAATTTATCCAATTTTGCCTTACTTGACAAGCTTCTGTAGCAAAAACATCGAGCAGAACTTCAAGAATTCGTAAAGAATAATATTTTTTTGAATACCCTCTTAGAAGATTTATCCATCTCACACTGATGGATCCTTTTAAATAATTCAATATTTAATTTAAAACAACAACCAAAAGAAAGAAAGCAAGAAGGAATCA
This sequence comes from Oryctes borbonicus, assembly GCA_902654985.2. Taxonomy (NCBI): domain Eukaryota; kingdom Metazoa; phylum Arthropoda; class Insecta; order Coleoptera; family Scarabaeidae; genus Oryctes; species Oryctes borbonicus. The sequence continues at coordinate 7,683,071 of LR736864.1, read as the reverse complement.
ATAATAATTATGTTTAAGTATCGGATATATAACAATACTTCGATGTTTTCAAGCGACGATAACTAAACTAAATTCCCAGAATTCACTTTCCGTTAAGGTAGCGAATCCTCTAGAACCAGCTTCGGTATGAATGGTCTGGCGGTGCCAAGACCCCGCGCTGATCGATAAAAGAGATTATGTCGCGAAGAAATATTCCTGGATGTACGTAGTGTGAGATTGTGTTGGTGTGTTTCAGGCAATGGTGTAGGCAACGGGTACGCTGCAATAATTTTGTAGAAGGACAACATGCAACGATGTATGAAAGTAAAGCTTGGAGATTATTCGTTCATATGCACGGTATAAGGCGTATAAATACGTGCAAAGGTGTGTGTTTGTGATTTATGGCAGGTCTTCAGTCTTAACTTTCGGGTGGCGATAGAATCTCTTGAGATGGATAGTAGCGATTGGGAATCAACGTATTTAAAGCAATATATTGTAAATTAAGCGGAGATTTTAACAAGAATTGTACACTAAAATGTCTCGGTAATTAACTATGCAAAAAAATTATTTAAAATAATTGTGAACTACTAAATATTGTAACGCCAGACAACAAACTCCACCAGTCAGAAAGGCAAAAAAGGAAAATTTTTTAGGGTTTGTGTCTATTCATCATCGAGGTGAAAAATATTAAAGTCTTCTAGAGTTGTTGTTGGATTTTCAATACTACGAATATTAAAATTTTCTAATTTCTCACCCTGAAAAGTGGAAACTTATTCGAAGAATGTTGGTGTTAGAAATAAAGAAAATTACAAGAATTAGGCTTTTCTAACTTTTTTGCATTTTTAATTGATGAAGTCTGTTGACTGGCATTACAAATCAGTACTTGCATAGGTTCATAATCACGTTAAGTAGAAGTAACGGAGAACTTCTTTTGCTTAAGACTAGATGCTTCAACATTTTACAGAAGGCTTTTAAGCGCTTTTAAGAGCTAAACTGAAATATTCCACTTAACGACATACGCAGGAAAATATCCAAACACAACATTATTTCATTACCTGCGTCTCTTGCAATACATTGAAGACAGGATAATTTCATCATTTTTACTGCAGCAACCTATCCATTTTAGTAGATCTTGTTTACGTTGCTATATGAATTCGTTTTGATGGTAATTTAAATTTATATAAATTAATTTAAATTAATTTTATTAGCACTTAATAAAACCAATTTAGACAAGAATCTAAAGATCTAAAGGTTCGTTTGCTGCAACGAATGCAAGGACGTGCGACCAAAAAATAATGTAAAAAGAGAAGAATTAGTTTTAGGTTGTCGATAAATGTGTTTCATCATTTTATGGACAGATGAAACGATTTTGACAAATTCTGGAGTAATTAAAAGACATAATAAGCATTACTACTTCCAACAATTTATAGCTGACTTTTCCAGTTCGAAACGAAGTTAGATTCGGATGGTAGCTTAACGAAAAAAAGTATCTTTCTTTTTTACAAGACGAGATTGAAGATTTAATAGAAGAGTCGCCATTTGAAACTACTCAACAGGGTGTCTGGGTGTGCTTCACATGGTATCATGCCATTATGAACTATTTAAATCAGCGATTTAATGGTGCAACTAATAGAACGACACGTTGGCCTGGAAGATCGCCGGATTTTGTTCTTCCTGATACCTTTTATGGAGTATTGTTAAAAATAAAGCATATGATCCAGCATATAACAATGTTAAAGAATCCCAGAAAACAGTACTTAAGGCATTTCAAAATATTAATCGCAATGCTACCTGTAAAGTAATTAATAGCATTCAGGAACGGTGCAAATGGTGGTTTATTTGAATAATTTCTTGTTGTTAACTTGTAGCTTAGTTGGTTTATTAATTAAAGTTTTGTTAGTTTACATAAGAGTATTTTTGTTTCGAAACATAATTTCACAGATAACTTGAGTGTTGTGGTCACAAAAAGCAAAGTAATTGTGATCATGATACTAGTGATGTTCGTCCTTAAAAAGAATGAAATTTAGATGAAGTTTTCTATCGTGTGATACTTCGTTGCATTCAGAAAATATCTTCTCTTAAAAGGTCAAAATAAATTTGATAGACCAATTTAAAATTTCAAAGTTAGCTTCATAAAAATGTGCAATAATAGGCTTTATTAAGTGCTAATAAGACTTAGTTCAAACAGCATCTCAATCTCTCAATTACTAAAAAAAATTATTTGCAAATGGTTTCTTAATAAGCTTTTGGAACATCACGTTTTTGCCAATTTAACTATCTCCTCAAATACAAAAGTCATCCATGCTGTCCCTACGAAATTCGAGCACACTGTATACAATTTTAATAATTTTAATTATCTATTTAATAACCCCTTTTTATTAGCTAATTTTAAATAATATAATCGCAATATAATCGTAACAAATGAACCTAAGTAATTTTTTTTGCCATTCAAACTCAATGACGTAACATCCGGCTTGTCGGATGTACGCGTATGTATGGGGAGAATCTCACCGTTCGTTGTCCGCCGCCATTTTGCCCGGTGGCGGAGACACATGAAGAGACGATCGATGTTTGTATAAAAGGGGGGTGCCGCTGCTCCTCCGAAGGGTAACAAACGCCGAATGCGCTAGATCGCACCCTCTTTTGCCCCTCCGCGCGTCGTCCTCCCCCTCGCTACGCCTCTGTCGTGCCATGGCCTGCTACGATGTCGGCGACGACGACGACGCTATTCATTTGTCTTCATACCGTTTATTTCGCCCTTAATTGCTTAAACTGTGTTCGCCGCTTGTTTCTTTGTTTATTGCCGGTTTGTTCGGGGGTTTGTTTACATCGACGAGGTGGCGTGGGAGGTGCGGGTCGTATAACGGGGTCTCGGAGGTTCGTTTTTCACTTAATAAACGGAGGATCGGGCGGGTTAGTAACCAATTACGGTGCGCGTATTGTTTTATAGAGATTCGCTTTTGTTTCGATCGCGTATTACGTAGGTTGCTTGATTTTCGTATGGCGAAGGTTTTTAATTGCGTTTCTGATGCTACCGGTTGCCTGTTTGTATTCATTTTAGTTCTTTGTATATTGTCATAAATCAGAGTATTGATTATATAACAAAAGGAAAAGAATAACCGGAATTTACCACTTGAGGTAACTAGCAAGGTGGACAGCTAAACATTGATTATCGTCAGGCGATACACTTAAAACCGTCATTGTGCGGCAGATTTGAAGAGTTATTTTGATCTAAATTACAACAGAATGTATTAGATTTGTGTATATTACCTTACTTATAAGTGCTCAAATCACACTTACTAAGTGACTGACACAGGTAACTTTACTAATTTCTGCCGAACAATGATTTACGATTTTAAAGCTTGTAGGTTGACATATAGGTTTTAGTGAACGCAGCCTGTGGAGGAAGTTTGATAGGAGAAACTTAATAATGCATTTATTAGGTCCTGCAAATAAAACCTAGTAAATTGCCTTATTAGGTTTTATTGAAGTATTTGAAAATTTCTTCACCATACTAGACTTCAAGAGGTTTATTGCTTAGTATTTCGTTTGTTTCGTGTTGAAGCGTACACTTTTTTACAGTGCAGTGCAGGCATGATTGTGTTCTGGCGAAGGGCGTTCAAATTCCAATGAAGCTCAGAGACCTTATCGAGACGAATTCCAAATATAAGAGCATTTATTGACATTTATCAACGGTTATTAGAAAATTACTGCTTTAGAAAAGAGAAAGTAGACAGTGGGGAGTAACAAGAAAAAATATCTGTTACAGTTTCCGAGATATTTACAAAAATCTAAAAATCGTGAAAATTTATGGGGGCGCTGTACCCCGAAATCGAAGGATTCGGCCTCTAAAAAAATGCGTTGTTCTTATACCATGATACTCTTTCACTCTCTATAGTTTTATTGAAATCGATTTCGAGTAATGGCCTTTAGAGTCAATTGAGGAATTAATTTTCAAAATTTTCTAAATTAAACGAAAAATCAAACATATTTACATATACATTTATGCGCTTTGCATAAACATAAAATATTTTTCAAAAAGAACGTGTTTCAATTTTTTCAACACTGTGTAATTAAATTTGAAAAATTTTGTTATCTGGAAGGTTAAATTAGTTACTTCTTATTGTGTTGCGTCAGGACAATAACGAGTAAGTAATCTAAGCATCAAAAATAGTTTAAATATCAAATTCCATTGCCCGATTCGAGATTCTTAATTTGGTTAAAATTTATTTAATTAATTAGTAACAATTATTACTAAAATTAGAAAAAAAAAACATTAACTTTGGTATAAACTTCATGACGGTTGCTGCGTAATTAAAAAGCATTTTTTTAGTCCCTTTGTTATAATTAGCTTTAAATATATTTTCAATCCCCACAAATTTCATCGCTATGTATTGTTTTATTATAGGATCAACGTATCATTTCCTCTCACTTCTTTGAACAACTCACAAAAATAAAAAAGAAAGAAATAAAATAACTACCCGCCACACCGTCCCCAGAAAAAAAAAAACTAAGCGGATATGTGGATTAATAAGAATAGATCTTCCTTTTTTTCGCAAAAGGTATCAGTATCTTATCATTTCACCAAATAAAAAAGCTTCCCTTTTATACAAGGGATGAATGAAGATATTATGGTCCGGTGGGCGTGCGTAAAACCGCAGTTCTCAAATATATCGAGTTACCAATGCGACCGACCTAACCTCATTTATCCAATTTCGCATCTTGAACAAAGAAACAAGAACAACGGCGTGTGCATAACGTCCCTTTTAACTTCGTTGCTTTTAAAATATCGTTTGTTTACCGCGTTTGTTTTGGCGTATTTTGCGCATAGAAACATATTTTTAAAGTTTTATTTACGTTACGCTAAAGTAAAAGTAAATGTACACGATTTTACGCTTAGGCGAGTCAAGAAGGGCACTTGAAACACGGCTCTGTAGCTCTATACTTTATTAGAATAGAATGTAAACCGCAGCAGTGTATGTGTAGAGGGAGCTGTGAACCCCTCGCATATTTCTCTTCTTTTCCTTTTTCTAGCCAGGTCCGGTAGTATTAAATTTGAATGGAGCGTTTATTTCCGCTAAAGAACTCGCACATAATAAGAGGTATTATTCAGATTACGGTCGGCCACGGTTTATTTGTCGATGTGCTCTTGTTAAACAAAATGCGGCGAGAGAAGCTGATGCTCTTCTACACCAAGAACGGTACTCGATGAAGCACACAAGGTCTACAATGCTACCGCCGCCAAATATTTACCTGGCGTAGCTTCGAAAAGGACTTAAACCGCTGGATTATCCGTGCTTAACTCACTTGAAACTCGCCAACATTCTCTCCAGAAATGTGCAGGTTTTCAATAGTTTCATTGACGTACTGTTTTCTTTCTGCTGGTTTTCGTGTTTCGTGATGAAGCCTTCTGGACGTAGTAACATTTACTACGAAGACCAACACCGATTTTATTTAATTTATTATTTTGTTACAGCACATAATATAAAATTATATCAAATATACTTTTTCCCTGTAAGCTTGCAGTGTATTGTTATACCATATCTAATATAGTCTTAAGTTTAACGCACACCACCGCCAAAGAATAAATCTCTGAAAAACCGGAAGGCGGTCATTTAAAAAGAATTAAAGGAACTTATTGGAAAAAAGAATAGTTATTTCGAAAGGAGTTCAAATATTCCTTCCACTAATTAGATCAAATACATATATTTACCAATTGCAGAACCAATTGTGAGTGTAAGGATGTAAATAGATGCAACAAATGCCGAATCTTATATTCAGCTAAGTCATGTTAAAATTTGAAAGAAGTTAAACTTCTAAGGTAATCGTCGTTTTTTTTTTTGGATAGTGGCATCCGTGTCCGATACATTTCGGGGTGGAAGACGCCATGCCGCACCACCATAAAGGTGATCCTGGTATCAAACATCGAAAATATGATGTAAACATAAAAACGATCCTGGCGCAGTTCTGTTGAGGCCGTGAACAATGTTAATGAGGCCTTTTATTTGCATTTGAAGATGTGGAGGCAATTTTTCACTCTGTTGCGAAATGGAAATTTACATGAGAGAACAAGTTTTGTTTTTGAAATAGAACCTCAATAAAATTTTGTGTTGCGTAGAACTTACTCCCGAATATTTCTTATTTAAAAACTTCACCTCACTAAATTGAAAATCAATTCAACATGAATTCGACATTCTTGACGAAAAGAAGACACACATCTGGGAGATTATAACAAACAAACGTATTGTTCATCGTTTCCAACGTATTTCATGCCCGTTGAACCCGGAATGACACGCCATGAATCAAAATACGCAACTAATTCGTCGTGAATAATGACGGATTAAACTTTTCACGTAATCTCTTTATAGGATGATGAAGGGTTTTTTTCTTCCTCATGCTCCTTTTATTTACAGTTAATGCTGCAAGAGACAGCTGCCGCTTGCCAACGAAAGCAGCCATCTTGATATATTTATATCTTTTAAATCCGCTTACTTTGAAAAAGAGGCGGAATTTTGAGAAATCCATCATTTGATTTATTGCGTTTTTACGACGTGTTCTTTTTTTGTTTTGCTTTTGTCTTACGTTCGTAAATTGTTTTCTAAGGCTAAAACAAAAATAATGCTGGATCAATCAGTCAAGTCACTCAACCAGTCAATCAGAGACGGAGTCGAGTCCATCAAGACGGAAGAAACCAGATGTCGAAATCCATACTGCTCCGGACAGAAATTAACCATCGAATGAGTGTCTCTAATATATTCACATCGAAAAGCCCCACCAAGTTGTAAAAATATTTGTTCAGCGTCGAATTACCCAGTCGATTTGTTACCGTTTCCAGTGACAAGTGACTGATTCAAATAAACAAGTTCGAAGACAATGTACTGGCCACGGCCTGCTGTTTATTTTAAAATGATCCGCAGCGTCAGAAGTATAATTGAAAAGAACAGAAAGCGAAAAGGAAAATAAAAAGAGAAATATATATGTATGGAAACAGATTTAGGAGCTTTATGTTTATCGAAGCAGAGGTCTTCACAAAATTTATTTTGCATATTTTTCAACTAGATCTGTTGTTTGTTTTTGTCACTAAAGAAGATATTTTAACAATACATTTAGAGAAGTGAAGTCAGACGGAACTGTGAATTTTTATCTGTCTACTAGGCCCGTATTTAGGGTATACAGTGAAATGGTAAAATATTATTATCTTTGGTAATTAATTAATGTTACATAACATAATATGTAATCAAACCCTCTCGTTTTGTCAGGTCTAAAGATAATTATTATCCAGCCTTTATGCCTTAGTTTTCTCGGCTCTTTTCTATCCTTTACCAACTTGTTTGCTTCATTCCGTCCCATGTGTCTTTCTTCCAGTCATTTTTGCGCCGTTACTTATTTTCTTGTCGCTAATAAATGTCTTGTTAAGAGCATGGTTTACTTTTACTGCGCTTTTATTCTTTCATTTAATCCTCCCTCCATGCCTTCGTTGCTTTGAATTGTTACTACAAGATACTTAAAACAATCTACTTCCTTCAGGTCTTATTTTGCCTTTCTCTTCCCCAGTGCCAACACTTTTATTTTGCTTATATTTATCTTCATATTCCTTTTGCTCAATTACTCTTGCCACATTTTTAATTTTTTTCTCAGACAAGACTGACTCCCCGCACATATCGCCAGATCATCAGCAAAACGCTTGTTTAACCGATCTCAACTCCCTGTTTTAGTTATTTTAATACATCGTCCACTATTATTATATAATTCTGATTGTAAGTTGTTTGTTTTTACGCAATTTGTGTTGTTTTAGTACATACTTTCAATTTACCTTTGCTATTTATCATCAGCGCCTCTTCTTTTGGGACTTTCCCATGCTATCTCCTTTGGTATTTTCTCCAAAACTTTTCCAGGTCCAAATCCCTCGGTTCGATGTTTTCTCTAACTCTTTTCTCTAACATTTGTCTTATGTGAAAATGTGATCTTGTATACTTCTGCCTGGTCTAAACTCATTCTGTGCTTCCTGTAGTTCTTCTCCTATTTGCAGTCTCAATTTTCTCTCCAGTATCCCTTCGTACAATTTAGCTACCACACTCATCGCGGTTATGTTAGTTACTGCGTTCTTTAGTATGTCCTTATATATAGATACAACGATGCCAATTTTCTAGTCTTTGAATATTTCTCCGTTATTTTACGTTTTATTGAATAACTTTGTGAATGCATTTAATTTTTCTGTTCTGGATTTATTATAATTTCCGGAGTAATTTGGTCATATCCAGATGCCTTTCCCTTCTTCAATCTTCCTATTGTCCTCATTGTTTCACCTTCTTGGATGACATCGTTCTCGTTACGTACATTTATTGATTGCGCATCATTTTTGGGTTTTTGTCTCATGTTAATTTCTGCATTTAGCAGTTTCTGCAAATACTCTCGCCAGCGGTTCATGATCTCCTTTTCATTCATCAGTATTGCTTTCTCTTTATTTTTGGTTTATGTGATTGTGTGTTTCTTTTCTTTTAAGAGGTTTTTCGTTACTCTATAAAATAATTTCTTATTCACCCCATTGTCTATACAATTTTCTTGCCAAAATCTACATATGGCCGATTCCAAAAGTTATTTTTTCTAAAAACGGGCCACCTTCCCTTGAAAAGTATCGATCGCCATTACGAAAAAAGCATTCTCTAAACAGTTACTGAACGTATGATACATCCATATTCATTCTATAACCCCCTTTTTTCCCCGATTCAATCATCACCATTACGCAGATTATTTACTTCTCTCTCTCTTCCCATACGATACCCCTATTCGGCGTAACTTTATAAACCATATAGACCCTAAACGTGTTAAGCGATGGCCCAAAAAGGAGAAAGCAACCAAAAAAGAAATAGAATTGTATTTTGATATCATGGTTAATACCTAGTCGACTAAACACACCCGGGCAACTGCGTATTAAAACTCCCAGCCATACCGGGCTCACCCGAGGCTTTCCAATAAGATGTTTAGAGGGCCGTATTTAGCAGGGTTGTTAATATTATACGAATATAATGGCCCATCTGCTAACTGTCTGCTGGTGCTCTCTGTTGAAGAGCGAAGTGGAGAGAATAAGACCCCACCCATTTTTATTGTATTGCGTCATATGAATAAAAGCGGACTACCCTATCTATATACCGTGCTATCCTGTACGAATATACGCACAAATAGTTGTGTGAGTATCATCAACGTGTAACGCTAAGTTGGCCATGGCCATTGGGAAATGTTGAGAGGTGACGATAAACTAAATAGGTTGCTTATTTGAAAAGAATGGGAGCAGATTAAGTATCGATTTGTTCGTGACGTGCATATGTAGTGCAATAAATAATTGAACGAATGTATTCGTCATCTTACAAAGAGTATTAAGAGATAATATTTTTTTTGATAGAATAGCTAGTTATAAGCCGTATTTAAGAGAAAAAGTTGTAAACATAGACAAGCACCTCATAATCATTTTCATCCAAAAAATAAAGATAATGGCAAAGGTTTGAACCATGAAGATCAATCTACGAAACCAGTTGACGTAAAACCTGTACCTCTGCCAATGAGCCAGAAAGTTATTTCTGATAAAGCATCAATTAACATTTTCATGTCTTCTAGTAACATAACGTAAACGCATTTGAATCCTCTAAATTACAGGATTCCCTGGCTTTTGCAACCTTTAAACTAGCGTTTCGATTCTTTGGCAAACAAAAGTACTTCTTTTTGCCCTTCCCAAACGGCGCCATTGGAGACGCTCATTTTCTTTCATGTTAAACAAAATTAAGAAAGCTGTGACATTCTTAAAAGAAATTCTGCAGAATTTTCTTGACAGAGTTTTGTCATGATTAGAATCGATACTACCTCAAGCGGCGATCATTGGTCCAATGCAAAAGACGGAATAAGATTCTAGCTTGATGAACGTAAACATCATCAAAAGCCTTCAAGAATCTATTACATTAATTTAACGAAAGTCTTTATGCTGAACCACTGCAATTCCAATTCTAAATTCTAACAATTCAAATAATCTGTTCAATGGTCCACAACTCGTCCAAAATGGTTTGATTAAACTGATTCATGCAATATCTTCTATCAAAATTCAACAGCTTCAAAATAGTGATACTCAATTTCGAATTCAAGTTGAGTATTCTTGAACTAAGAACACATTTTTATGTGTGTACAATTATTTAACTATATGAAATTAAGATGAAATAATCTAAATATCTACAAATCAATTCAAAAGCATATAAACTAAATTTATCTAAAACCCAGCCATTTACTTATCTGGTATTCGACCAAAAAAGAACTCATATAGAGGAGATACACCCAGCAATGTGTTAACAAAAGAAAAATACAAATACATTTGTATATTTCCACGAAAAAATTCCAAAGCCAACTCTCACGGGACATGAAATATAGACTTATTTTGTTTAAAAGGCCTACTTGTTTCAAGGTTCTATTTAGTTCTCGGTGAAAATTTTCTAATCCCAATGTAGACGGGAGAGTTAAAGACATATCTTACCGGGAAAAGACAAGTAAGCTCTTTAGAAACGGTTTAGCTAGAAGGTAGTTCTAAAGTAAAAGCTTTTACGTAAAAACTTTCCTTCCTTAAAGAATATGTTTGTAATTATTTTTAAAATAAAACGAGTTACTTGTTTGTTTAAATTAAAACAATGTTAAATTGAAGTTAATATAATAAAAACACCTGAAAATAATATAAGCAATAACCTGTAAGTTGTAGCATATAGGACTGTTTTGTTCCGACGGATAGTTCATTAGGCTATCGACTAGAATACGGTGAAATCTTTTCTTGAATGTGATAAAATTCCATCGTGAAACTTTGGATTTATTGAACCATAATTATTTCACGATAATTAACATTTCAACGAGTCTTTGTAATGAAACTCTTAAAAAATAGGATCTTATGAGAAATTAATTAAGTGGGATATAAATAAAACGTTGAAACTTACCGAATGGATTTAAATTAAATCATTTTTTTTCAATGCCAAAGACAATATAAATAAAATTAAATCGAAAATAATTATATTCTTTTTACAAATTTTAAATTTATTGGAAAAAATAATTTACTATTTTTAATCTTCTCGCAGAGGTTTTTCGATTGAAAATTCTTCCTGATCCTTCTATCCTCCCGATATTTTCAAATCGGTTCCGAAATAGTCGTTGTTTCCTATAGATCATCCCTATTGTGCTTGTGTTTCAAATGGATAGGTTCCAAAATATTTCAATTTATTATTTTTAAATAATTATAAAGTTAATTTTGATGCTTTTCATAAATCAAAAACAATTATTTATAATCAATGTCCAACTAAAATAAAAGTACTTCGTTTCCAGAGCAACGCATGCCAAATCTTCTTCTCAAATTCTCAAATCTGGATTCTGAATTTATAATTTGAATTATTCAATGTCAGCAACAATACCGCCTGGCGGAAGTTTATGGAAGTAAAGAACTGAAGAACTGAATTCTTGAAATAATGAAAAAAATAGTGCTATATACAAGTAATCGCGTCTTCCTTGTTGGTTGTATTAAATTAGCTTAACTCCAAAAACAAATTAATGCAAGTGGTAGACGTCGTAGTGTTGTATTAAAAAGCTGCAATGTTATAAATTTGTTAAAAAAATAAATAAGAATTCATTTCATCGTATCTGCTTTTAAGGTTAATGGTTTTAATAGTTATAAAACGTATAAAAACAAAAAAGGCAAAGCATTTCAATGCTGGTCTTTGGAAGGCAGACGTTTTGTAATTCACTATACAAAGACTTTCCTGATACAGCAAACGTATAGATTAGAAGATGTTACCTTTATCAAAATTTCAGAATCGACCATTAATTGAAATTCATGCCATAAATTTAAAAAAAAAGGTAGATTACTTTGCACCCATTGCACCTTTGACATGCCTAAAATACGAATTTTAAAATCTTCGAAAAAGCAGCAAATATGGAGTTTTGGTTAGAAGTAAAAAAAAAAAAACATTTTGGTGTTTCTGTTACAATTAGAGGATAACTCGGGCGGTGGACGATTTAGCATGAGCAGGTTCCGAAATTCCATAGTATTTCCTTGTTCCTAACCTAAAGCCTAAGTACCAAATTTCATCTTTCTAAATGAAAAAAATTTACGAGACTTCCAAACGAACTTCCTCTGTTGTAAATTATTGCGTGCCTAGACGCAAACTATTGTCGAAATTTCGTATTTGTGATTTTAATAGTTTCGGCTCGGCGTTGAAAAGTTAGTCAATCAAGGTTTCTCTGAACACATCAGAAAATGCCTAGAAACAATAACCAAAAAATATAATTCTAAGACAGCTTAGCTTCCTCACGAGAGAGATATGAAAAATACTCTCGAAACCATGCTGATGACGCCGGGTAGGCAGAAGCATGTCCGTGTATTAGTGTATTTTTTTCTCTCCTTTTATTACGTTTGCCGTGAATTATTCCATCAATACCATGAGGAAGCTAAGCTATCTTAGCATTATATTTTTTGGTCAAAGTTTCTCTCTTTATAAAATTGGTATAGGTGGTGATGAACATTGTAATGCCGGATGAAGAATCCGACAGGTAGTGAAGATGAAAATAAGAGCGAAAATGATAATAAATAATGCAAGAAATTAAAAATAGAAAATCCAAATACTTGTATTTGGAATTATATTTTTAATCGGAAAGCTGCATGTGTGCCTCCTTTTTTATATCTTTCTAGAGACTCTACTAAAGATCAAAATATCAAGGAAAGAGTATTATACATTTAATAAATTTATGTTGAAGAAATGTAATATTTGACGATAGTTAACTTTGATTTACGTATTTACAAGTTCAACTATCTTCTCTATATTATTAAAATTTCCAACAATGCTTTCCTAGATTTTCTTTATAATTTAACCCTACTAATTTCTAGCAATATTAAAGAAGGAGATTAAGATAGCAATGCTATTAAATTCAAATTTACAATATTAATATTCTTAGTATTTGGGATCTTTAGGTATAATAGTAATAAAAATTTAAATTAAGTTTCTTAATTTAACAATTTCAAGTTTAAGGTTACTATGCAATAAAACGAAACAATATGTTGGTTTATAATCTTTCGTAGATAACCTTTTATTGTTCTATAGAAAGTGAATGTGTACTTTTAGTATAATTCGAAAGGTACAGATGTATTAAGATTGGGCTCATAAATTTTATAGCACCAATAAGATGGATGGTGGGACGAATTATTTGTGTAATCTGATCTGTAATTTCTAGAATTACTTGGGTCTTTGATGGCTTTGTTTATAATTATTTCTATCCGGCTGGTAGATTCATATTCAAGCATGTGTACAGTAACGAGCAAATGTGCGGAACCAAATAAGTATCTATAATTTCCGAAGATATCGAAATTACATTTAGTAAGTGGATATTACAATATATTATAATATTTACTTCCAGTTGATCGTTTACTTGCGGAATTTTACATACACGGGCAACATTCTCTTTTGTCTATCAAATTATCTTAAGAACGTATAATGTGAAATAACATTTAAACACCGTTCACGGTAAACAGATCTGTGGTTTTGTTCCGCAAAAAGGGACAAAAACGGAGAGGAAAATAAGACGCAGTAAATTTAACGTCGAGGTGTGTGTTGTACCTTGTTTTAGACTTTGCCACACCGAACTAAGCTTTTAAGGGCATTCTCTACCAGGTTGTGGTATAGGAAATCTCCGCCGCCTTACGTGAAATGTGAACCCAACGATTTTCATTTTTCCCCAAAAATGCAATCTTTGAACCTTTTTCTGCCATTGGACCGGTTGTTTTTGCAAAATTATTGAAATTAAGCCTAAAGAACTAATTTAAAGATTTTAAGTCCTTTCAAATGGAAGATAGAAAGCTATCGATTTTAATTTTTGATGTCACTGCACTACCTTATAAGAGCTCACTATATGTTAGTGTAATAATTCTACGTTAGTTTAATGATTTTAACACATTTGGAAGGGAATCTTCTCATATTTTCAAACAGAACATGTTTATCAAGAAATTCTTACTTTTGTTAATATCATGGTTGGTCGTGAAATTAAAGATATTGAACCAAAATAATATACAGAGTGTTTCCCTAAAAACTTTGAAGTCGGAATAAATCAAATTTAATTTCGATACGTCTAAGAATTCCAGAGATATTTCGATTTCAAACAATCACAGCATGCAATAATTGGGAAATGGTAATATGTAATTCTGTTAAACTATTTAGAGGAATTTAAAGGAATCGATGTTATTCTCTGAAATTGGTTCTTTGCTTCATTCTGACAAATATTTTGCTTGCGTTAAAAGGCAACTCACGGAAGATGTTATCAAAAATGCACACGATGTCTCAACAAATTATGGCCATGACGAAGAACTTTTTTTAAAAAAGTTTTTGCACGTTCCAAAACCCACAAATACTTTTTTCTCTGTTTTGTACTAATATCAAGTTGCATTGATGACACATATTCTTATGATACACACTGTATGTCCTCTCTAACAAGAAAATTGGCCTATTATCATCAGAGAAGATCGACGATGTAGAACATAGACCGGATGAAATCCAACAGGATACAAGAAGAATTGATATAAACAAAAAGACATTATAATATCACACAGACTAAAGGAAGAAGGAAAGAAAAATGAGGGAAATCACCCTCATTGAAAACGGATGGGCTTTACAAACAGTAGCAAAGTATTTGGGAGTTAGTGAAAGCGCCGTATTAAAAAACTTAGAAGGAAATAGGATGAAAGGCATACCGTTACTTATATTCATGATGGTGGTAGGTAAGCAATGAGTACCTAATGAACGGCCAAGACCATCAGTTAAAAAACATTTTGACCGATCCTTTCAAAAGTCTTCGAAACACCTGGTCTATGTTTGAATTTAGATAAGAAATTCTCTGGTGCTTGTTGTGATATATACGCTATCATCTATAACCGAAATTCACGACAACAATTATTTCTGTTATACAGCTGGTGTCATTCGACAATGGTTTACCAATAACAATATTAATTTATTCCCTTAGCCGGGCCAGAAATGCTGAGTTGAATCCAGTTGAAATTGTTTGGATAAACTTACCGATCGTTTAGGAACCATAATTCTTGGACAAGATATTAAATCAATCAAAAATGTTAATCAAAAAAGCTTCATTTAAACAACTAAAATAAATCAAAATAAATATTAGTGTTGTCAATATCGCTTACCGAAGTTACCGACAGATATAAAAGGATGTGAAGATTAGATCAACCGATCTCACCAAACAAAGATTTACCAACTACACACGAAGGATGTACGTATTTGGTCAAACAGGGAAAAGCATTCAGCGCGGAGTAAAAGGAAATCTATACGTTCGCAGCTTGGACACCCAGACAAATCCGCAGTAGCTGTCAAGGTGGAGACTGTAACATCGACTCTGGCAATGTGTTAGCCAAAGCCATCTATTACCACCAGATAATGGTACGCGGATCTTTGATAATTCAGAAGAACCCCAACCTTGAAGATGGATGTAAGATCAGCAACACCTGGAAATCAGTACTTCGAGAATTTTGCTGTATAGCAGCTATAGTAGATGGAAACAGCTCGTTACAGTTGAAGAGAATCACAAGGCTAGCAAAATATCAGGATTTATTTCAGAAGATTATTTTACAATAAAATCCAGCTGCGTTCAACTATTATAAGCCTACTATGTCAATTTCTAGAAACGCAAGATGAGTGAAGTTCCAAATTATGGAGAAGAAGAGGTGAAGTAACATGATCACAAGTTTAACTAAAGTAAGCTACAGAAAATTAAAAATTTTGCAAACAACATACTAGATCATATTGATTCACCCCCTAGAATTAGGTTATTTTAATATTTTTTTTGTTAATATTTAATCTCAACGCCTATATTCCTATTTAAATCTTAATCATTTTCACTAACGAAAATCGCTTCATCACGTTTTCTGTTTTAAAAAAGCGCGTACAAAAGAGTAAATATTAAGACACTTGATGCTATTTCCAACCGCAACAGATGCTACAAAAATTACGAAACCAAATAATGAACTAAGGCATAATAGCTGCTGCATAATACACCAAATTATAATCACCTCTTAATATAGGCACCGTCTATTAAGACATTTTCAAACAAGATTAGACCACAAAGCGTTTTTTAAAATATACACAGGAACTCTCTACTGCCGTATTAATAACACAATTAGTGAAATAGTTTGTATACGCTATTTAGTCGGATTTATGGTATCGTTCTTAAAGATGGAATTATTTGTTAATAGAACTTACTTATACACTTAATCTATGCATATCCCTAAGGTATATAAATTTTATTAAATAAATGCCCTCGATCGTATTGTAGCCGATTTAAAGTGTTTGGATAAATCTCACGATAATAGGCTCGGTAGTTATTGGGATTAGAATCAATTGTAATGGTATTTCTATTAATGTACAAAGGAAATGAATGTTTCGGCAATTACTTTGAAGTATATATGCTCGCTGTGCTCTTCGTAAAATGATGTTTGATTCTGATCTATAATTATCAAATTTATTTATCAATTTGTTAAAATAATAAAGTGCCACTTACACCGAAAGAACAGATTAATATAATTGTTATAATTTCGGTAATGTTCCTCAAGCTATTATCAGATACTTACAGAGATGGTGAATTAGTTCAAAGGAGCAATGTAATATATTTTAACGATTGTTAAAAAATACTTTAATTTGAAGATTCTTTTTTTAATTCAAAGAAAATAGGAACCAGGTATTTAGTTTAATTATGGCAATTATTTTTTACAAAAAGTAAGAGCCTGAAATTTCTTAATATGTAGATTTGGAGTGTGCTGCAGTGTACTTGTTTGTAAAGTAGAATTTAAATTTTTCTAACGCAACATTATCTATATAATTCACCTTTATGTACAAGGTACTTCTTTTTATCTTAAACCTCCATTACAATCTACATATTTATGATAACACCTAATTAAGACTGTGCTGGTTACATTTCCATAAGGTTTCTGAGGTTGCGCTGGCGTAAGCGATCCTTATAATCTTGTTTAATTGTTTTTAATTTAATTTAATTTTACATGCCTTCACAGAAAGTGACTTAAATCAGGAGAACGCGATAGGACTATTACTACCTATCCATCGTTACTGTTATAAGCAGGGACGCCATTCTTTTGAAAATATTACCGAAAATTTAAATTAACATTCTCTAATTGATGTATTAGACAGTCTGGGGATTGCGATCCTGTTAAGCTGCCGTTATGACAATATGGAGCGATCAACTTGTCCCATCATCAATATCCCATCACCAGACATCTATGCTCTACCCTGTTTGGAAATTAGTTTCCGTCATGTGAATTTTCAGACGACCAGTAATGTGAATTATGATTAAAGTTCGCCACTTTCCGTGCGCCTCACGGCTCGTGTTTTATCGACTCTCGGGAAAAACCAGTAAGCAACACGAATCCATTCGCATGAGACGAATAAACACGAGTCTGTCTAGTCTCTGCTAATTTCGTGAAGCGCACGGAAAGTGGCGAACTTCAGTAATGAGATAAACTAATTCGTTATATTCTAATAATAGTTTCGATTGTTTCAAAATAATAATTAAAAATACAAGTATTTGTTATTTTTATAATAGGCTTTTAACGTTCCTCAGATCAAGCGGGATACAGTCGCACTCTAGATTCTGAATTTTTCACAGAAATTACTGAAAATATTTTTTCAGAGCTCTGCAAAATCGACAACTGCGAACAATAACAAATGCGAAACAAAAACAAAACAAAAAAAGACCATTTATGGCGCTAAGTTATGAACATTTCTTTAACATTTTGAGTTAGCGAAATATTTTTTTTAGCATTCAGATGATAATTGAAGAAACAAGAGTTGTTTGCAAACCGATTGGTGCTAGGTTTATCAAATAAAAAATAGTAAAATGAAACCAATATTATCTATGATTATGATCATCTAGAAATTGTTTCTACGTGAGCAAGTGAAATAGATTTTTTCTTCAATGAAATCGATAAAAAAGATAAATTACGTCGATTATAATTATGACGACTGACTACTTAGTTATTTGAAAAGTTAATCCCGTCCGTCCACAAAATACGAGCTAGGAAATTTAGGATTCGTGAACAGTTTCGCAAAGTCTTCCGCGATGAAATTAAGGCTACGAATTTCACCCCCATTGCATCAAATGGCTTTAAATGGCATTAAATGGCTTGAATTTATTGAATTTTCATGTCTCATAAACAAAACCAATACAGCACCATCTTCAGCAATAGATCTCACAGGCGTGTGAGGATTATACGGAACACTTGTTAATACATCTATTCCGTTAGTTTCATCTTTTGATGTTCCTTTTCGATTTTGAAATTTACTTTCAGGGAGGTGACCATATTTCGTAGGTGAAAAATATCAAAAAAATGAAAGAATATATAATAATTGTGGACAACATTCTGAATGAATGAAGAATGAAGAACAAAAATTTCCAAAATTTCATTTATTCTAAGATATATTTAGTAAGGTTGGAAATGAAAAAGTAAGTCCCTTTTCTCACAAATTCTTTTATCTAATTTAATATTGCGAGCGATTTCGTGCTCAGAAACACATCATTAGGCCAGTTAAAAAATAAATAACATAGACAGAACATGAAGGTAAAATTGAATTAATTTTAACTTTTAATATTAAATATTAATTTAATTAAAGCGTACGCACGTAAATTAGCAAAATAATAATAATAATACCAGGACATCAAAAATATTGCAAAAACCACTATTCAAACATATGCGCTGTTATAAGCCAATAGCCAAAAACTCCACACACCAAATGTGTTCATTCCATATACGCTCAACGACAATGGCCTAACGACTATTTTGACATTTAAATGTTGCATCCAGGGCATTGTACTATTATAAGCGAACGAGTATGGTGTTTCGCCAATGTGCTGCTACTAGTAGTACCATTGTTAAAAGTGGTATCGAAAGAGGATGCGCCGCGTTTCTTCTATATACGCTTTACATTGATAAAGAGGGGTTCCGCTGCGTACACATGGCACACCCTCCGGTGCAAAACGACCTCCTCGACCACTTGAAATATTCATGATTGGCCTCGAGGGCCACTCAACACCGCATTAGGCGCTCACCAACTTTACGATATTCGGCCGAATGAATCGCACGTATCGAACGAACGGTGTTGAAAATTGCTCTAATAGAGTTATAAAGATTTGGGTGAAATTTCGAGCCGTTAATTTATCCTCCCTAAAGGATGTTGTGTCGATGGTTTTAGGTGTATTAAAAATGGAAAATTAGAAGCTTTTTTAATACTGAGAAATCAGTGCGAATTCTTCAATTGTATCCAAATTGAAAATTTTGGAAAAAGGGTTGCAGTTGGTGATTTGATGATTTGAAAATTACTAGCACTATTAATGGTAAAATCATGTGTGCAACATTTAAACCATTAAAACCATTACCGAAAATATGGTTCGAATGAATCGCGGGATATTTTTTAAATTTTCCAAATTAGCAAATTATTAATTTGGAAAACTTTGACATTTGCTTTTATGAATTTAAATTTATATCTATTTCTACGTTAAGGTGTTTTTCTTTCAAGCAACCATATCATAATTCAACCACCGTCGATGAATGAAATGTTGGTCTTTATGGTTCATTTAGAGAAACAAATACATCCCTTGTAGCTTGTCATTCTTATCACTATAGATCATTTATGGTGATAAGAATGACAATGATGCTTCCTTGAAATCTTACGCAATGAAATAAAACCGTATATAGGGTGAATAATAATGATGATAGCAAGGACTGTGGCGTAGTACATAAATTGCTTGTGGTGCGGAGGTTGCCGATACTTATGCGTTGTTTAATATACAGAGTGACATTGAAAAAGCTACAATGCCTAGTACCATGCGAAAGAGGATCATTAATAAAAAAAAGATCTTATACATTAAGCCTTTTGCTTTCAAGATATAGGATATTAATAATAGTGTGAATTTTTCTTTTAATTATTTAAAAAAAAATCGCTACTTGGTCGATATGAGCTTCAAAAATAACGTAACATACCAAAGAGCAACAATTATTAAATTAAAAAAAAAAAGTAAAGTACTTTGCGCTAACGAAAGTGTTGAAAATGATTGCCTTGCTCTTGGATACACATTTCCAATCATTGTGTTAGCGATTGACGGCATTTTTGATGTATACCTGGATTATTACAGAATTTATCAGTAAGCTCCATAATTCTCTTCACAATTCAGTTTTACGGCATGTACTTCATTTTTCATAAATTTTCAGGATGAAAAATCCAGGGGAATATGGTCAGAACTACAAGCTGGCCATGATATAGGTCCCCCACAATTAATCCACCATTTCCAAATCACCTTTGCAGTTCCCTTGTTCTTCGAAAAAAGTAAGCTGGCGCGCCGTCATTTTGAATAATGATCAATGAGTTATTTCATGATAAAGTGTGCCAAAAATATTCGTCTGTCGATCGATGGAGCAATTGGTAACTGTCGATTATACCTCCCCACATACAGCGGTGATTCTGTATTGCTGTTTGATAATGATTTTCATCTTTTCCATAGTGTTGATTCAATGATAGAAAATTTTGCCCTTGATATTGCAACCACTTGCGATATTGTACGCGAGTTAAATAATCCTGCTCTAATAGGGGATGAATTTTTTGGAAATGAAACAACTGAAGAAGTTGCTTTTTGAGGATGATTCACAATTAACATTCGCTACAGCTCAACTTATTTTTTCTGGTGTCTATTCTAGGATTATTTTCTACTATTTGGCAAAACAGCTTCTTCGTTTGCAACAGAACAATAAGTTCTAGGAATCCCACTATTAACTTTTGCTGTTTCGGAACAGCCATCTTCTCCTAAGCACTTATGCTCCTCATTGAATGTTCTCTAACATTAGGAACATGTCTTATTCGCCATCTCTCTCATGTCCCTGTCTTCTTCAGAAGTGCAGAGAACCATTTTTAAAAGCAATTTGAAAAAACGACAAGTAACAGAAACAAACAAAAACGTAATTAGGAACACGACAAACTTCAGTAAATTATTACAATGTTAATTTGACATGTGCCATAATTTCAGAGCCACTACAGGCTTTTTTCAACGCGTTAAAAATATGATATTATAACTCTAAAGGCTTTTAAGATCTTGTATCTTTTCGTTGGGTAAATTCTAAGAGAGGTTAAAATATTTCAAATTAAAATACGAAATTGTATATTTAATAATGTTTGAAATTCTAAAAGTTGAATCGATCAAAATCCCTAAATTCGTACTTGGTTTCATTCTTTAAAAGGAGTAAAAGGTAAGTATCAACCGGAAATAATTGGCAATTTATACAACCACAAAGCACGCATGCCAATATTCTTCAATTGATCCAAGACTCCCCATTCTACCGAAGCATGGTGGTGAAAAAATGTTGATAAGTTAATCAAAATCTTTTTAATCTTGGGCTTAAGTAAAGCATTGTTATGATCAAAATAGAGCCCTTGAAATTCTTTGAACTAATTTCTCTATATAAGTGGCTTCCCAAATGACTTTTCAGTAGATTCAAATGAAGTCTACATGCAATATTTTGAAGGTTAAAACTTACCGGTATGGGTCCGTTTGTGTATCTTCAAATTTTCACTGCGCGCGAACACCTTTCCACATCCCGGAAACGGACACGGAAATGGTTTTTCTCCAGTATGCACCCGAATATGGTTGACCAGTTTGTATTTTGCCTTAAAAGGCCTGCCGTTCCTCGCACAATTCTGCCAAAAACAAGCGTGTGTCGTACATTCCGGACCTCCAACATGCTCCACCGTCAGATGGGTGACAATCTCATGCATGCTGGTGAAATGCTTCCCGCAACTCTTCCTCGGAGGCGGCTGATCCGGATCTATCCAAAGGCATTGCATCTCCTGCTTAATAGGTTGCCTCATATACCTAAAGAAGGCTCCATGAACATTCGTCGGGTGATGAGGCATTCCCATGTGGTGGTTGAGGTACTGGTGATGATTGGGTTGGCCGTAAGCGTGGTGATCGGTTCTAGAGTATAACATTTGATGGTGTGGAGGCAGATGGTGTTGGTGAGGGGTCATATCCGTATGGTGATGGAAAAGAACTGTATCTGTAGGTGCTGTCTGTGCCGTCGGAAAATCGTGGTGATCTCTGCGAAGTAAAAAGTCTCTAGCCGCGTAACCCGGATGGGGATTCAAGTGACCCATATGCCCGTAATTCGGTTGGAAGTGGTGGTTTTGAGCTGCTTCCGGAGATGTCATTGCAGCCGCCGGATTTTGATGCGGCGAAGGTATCGGAGTACCCGTGTTAGGTCCGGGACTCATCTTCAAACCGTAGGTCGACAAATGGTGACCGTCCATAAACGCGTTAATCATTTTTATCGAAGTAGTAACCTCACAAAAACACTAAGAATCTCCCAAAACGAAAAAGTCCCGATTTTTCAACACTTCAAACCCCGAAGAACCCTTCCACCTTTACTACCCGCCACCATCGTCTTGAACCAATTCATTTTACGCGATTAAAAAACTCAAACTTGCATCAATCGTGATTCAAATGTATCTATCTGTGTGTATAAATCTTTTGCTGTACTCTCTTCTTTTTTTTGGATTAGAATATCTCGTCACAATACAAATATTTGTCTTGTTCTCGCAGAGTGCACAGCTTGACTGAGAGGCACACAGTAGGCCATGCTTGGCGTTCGACAGCGGGACGGGGAATAGCTCCGACCGGATTGGTCGAGCTGCGGACCCCCGGTATTGGCCCGCTGCGTTCGGAAGGATTATTTGGTGTTGCCGTTGGCCGGCTCCGGGCCAATCCCCGTAGGAGGTGGTGGCGAATCAACACGTTGTCGTTATTGTTGTTCTTGCTGTTAGGATACTTGTTGAATTTCATGCACGCGATCTGCTTGTAATTCCAGCCGATTTTTAAGCATTTGTACATTGCTTTTAGTTGATAACTTCTCACTTCTTCTAATTATATAAATATGTATATATATACATATATACCGAGGGAAACATTAGGGCATTTATTTGAATAGATGTATACTTCTTTTTGATTTCAATATTACTGCAATTAAATTAACACATCGCCAGAAAGTATTTATTAAATATGCTTAATTTGAAATAATAAATGGAGTATTAACAAAAGACATAACAAAAAGCAATGGAAAATGTAACCTATGTAACTGCGCAAAAGTATAAGTACGCAGAGTACTTCTTAAGAGCAGCAAATACATAAATTGCTCTGATAGAATTAGAGCAAAGCTCATGCCACCATTTTAAGCGCAAATTACACTGAATCTAATCTTCCTTCGGTTTCTCTAGGGTTACTTTTTGACTTTGCGCTACTCACTATTCACCTCTCTTGTGTCTTGTGATTCCTCAGTTCATTTACTTCATATTTCTTTTAATTTTATTTTATTTGTTTGGAGAATCCGTGAAAATTTCTTTTCCTAGTAGTTCCACTTATGTCAGAATGATGATGATCTAAGCTTATGAGGTGCTACTCTCAGTGGCTCAACGAAATGCTGCTTTTCTGGCGTCGTTTAGTGCAAAATTCAGTTCATTACTGAGATTCAAAACAATATTGTTCATATCAACATATAACAACTACACAAGCCACACAGAAATAACTACAAATCACTAATAAAAGTTTCGCAGATACGAACTTATCACAACAACAATAAAAAAAAAAACATCCAGGCAGAAAATAAAGAATTTGCATATATAGCAACGGGTAAACGTAATTTCGCTTTAAATAGCGATGAACAAACTAATAACAATCGCAATAAATCAATGCCAATACAACACCAAAAGCAGTGAATTAAAAGGGGTTATTTGGCTATGTCAATTTCGTGTATACGGCCTTGAGTTAACTACAACGGATAAAGATATAGTCAAAGACTTAACATCCAAATATAAGGAAAAACCCAAGTCTGAAAATCTAGATTCAAAACATCCTAATGAGTACTTATCTTACAAATTGTCTGTTCCGTTTGAGAACCTCGAAGATGCTGTGAAACTGGAGATCTGGCCTACTGGAGTAAGTTGCGAAAAAGCTCAACAGCAAACTTAGATGAAATAGGAAAGAGAAGGTAAAAGCATCTTGTATACTTGCATGTACAGAATAAGGCATAACAAATAAAATAACATTAATGGAAGAATTTGTGTAAAAAGAGAATGACCGGTTAGTCTCGACTTTCTGTGCAACAGAAATGATATATGGTGGATCACGCATTATTGTTCGCGAAAACCTCGAAGCTGTCGAATTGATAAATCTGAAGTAGAAAAGCATAGAGGCAGCGGTTTGTCATTAAGCAACAATCTCCACTATACGACTATACTGTGCGGCGATTTCAACCCTAAATCTTTTAAATTCTGAAGACGGCAACGTGAAGAGCATTGTCAATTTACTATCGTCGTTTGGTTTTCACCAGAGTATAAGCAAGCCAACAAGCAAAAAAAAAATAATGCTAAAAATAGTTTCCTCATGGTATTGATGAATCATTCACGGTAAACGCAACTCAAGGAGAGAAAAAAATATACTACCCACGGACATGTTTCTGCCTACCCAGCATTATCAGCGTGGTTCCGAGAGTATTTTAACTCTACCATGCGTCACTGTTGTCTCACAGTTAATGCCGCAACATTTCAGTCGTTTGCAGTCGTACCTTAACAAATACAGACTAATTCAAGTGTCATCAAATTGAGAAATAGTCAAGATACGAGAGCATCCACTGGAGCTCGATGTTAGAAGACGATAACCTAAACACACAAAGAATTTCACGAAACATATTGCAAATATTTAGACCACCTTATGCAAAGGACAAAAAAAAGGAATATCACGCAAATTATATTCTACAATCTGAAAATAAATTAGAAGCAACTTGAGATGTAGTTAATAGGATAACGGGAAAGAAGAATATATAAACGCTTAGCTCACCATCATAACACAACACAAGAAGATATGGTGGATCGCATGAACTCAGCTTTTGCCAATCTTTGCATAACATCTACGGCAAAGGTTCGATGCTTTCTTTTTAGAGTTCTAGAAGAGATTTGTGACTTTACAGAATTTTATTTGAATAGTCATCACAAATACCTACAAATAACACTAACATATTGCTATTCTTTTGTCACATATAAACAATTTGCCTCGCGTCATCTGTCACGATCAAGCATAACAAATCAAATTTAACTTCATCCTCTCAATCCCCCCCCATTCTCCACGCCCGATGTGCATTTCTCATTGTCTTTTATTTCCGTTTTTCGTCGCTTTTTATTCATTTTGTGCGTACGGGCATTGACAATGGCGTCCGAGCGGTGCATTAGGCCGTAATGGGCTCCAGAAATTACGATATTAATCTTAGTCGGTGGAACTGTCAGGAGGAACGTATAGACCGAACGTTTTTCGGTTTATTAAATTACACACGATTGTCCGTTTGTTTTTCTTTTCGCTCGCCCATACAATCCTTACTACAGCTTCAGGAACCCCTCACATCCTTCTTCGGTATCATTATTGATGCTACGGTTTTCCATCCGATGGTCTCCTTTATTAGCTCGCATAAATAAAAACAACGTGTACTGAGCGATGCAGAAGCTGTAAGAGGACTACTTAAGATATTATTGTCTTTATTTTTTAAATTCCTGAGAGTAAGCTTTGATTGCTTAATGTAATATGAACTATTTATGACGTGTTTGAGGTACTAACGGTCACATTTGTCATTGAGTTATATATTAATATATAGTAGAAATGTCTTTCGGGTGATGTCGTGTAGTTAATATTTTACTTGACGTTTCGCTGACTATCCTGTCAGCTTCTTCAGAAGATTCAGAAGATTTCTAAAGTCTTTAGAAATCTTCTGAAGAAGCTGACAGGATAGACATTTCTACCATGGATTACGGTCGTGAAAGCCTACACTCAATATTAATATATATTTCCTGCCTGATTTATTTCGTCTTATTTAATAATTGCAGGTAACGTCGAAACTGCCTCACAGCTACAGAGAATGTGGAGAAAATTCGGCGAATTACAATGTTCAGAAAAAAGGGCGTGTAAAGTGAAAATTGTAGTAAAACAATAAAATGGCATTGTTGCGACTTTCCTCCATATAAAAATAAACGTGAAATATGTTAAAATAATTGTTTAAAGAAATGCAAACCTTAGCAACTGCTATCTGATGATGTTCCGTATCAGTAAACAATGTGAACTGGATGGTGGTTCAGTTGGTGGCTCCGTATTGCAGGCAGCATCTACTGATAGGTCAATATGCCTCTAATATAGCTTCTATATTACGACGATTGGTGCATATTTGGTGTTTTATATGATTCCCGAAAATCAATATATGCAAAATATGATGAAACCGTGAATAGTTGGACAACGCTCAAGTTCACATTCGTAAATGCCTACTTTGCAGAAATAAAGCAAAATGTTACAAAAAGATACATAAATAATACATGTGAATTGATACCAATGAAAGCTTGGAATGAAAAAATTTCCAATTCTCATCAAATTCTGCATTTGAAAAGTATCAGGCCAAATTTTTTTGAATTAGAGAATTTTTGGGCTTGTTTCATTTCAACATTTCAAAAAGACACACCGGTTCTGTATTAGGGTGGAAACTTTTCAAATTACATTTTCAAGAAACCTATCTTTGAAATAATTATTAGAGCTTCATTTACGACATTTCTTTCATTCAATTTTAAAAATTTGATCCATTCAGACGACGTTAGCCAATCAAAGAAACCACTCCCTCCTTCGTTTTCCTAACTAACTCTCACCCTTTCTCTCCTAACAATATTTTTCCTATATTCGCGAGAATAATGCCCAAGCACTTGGCCACTCGCCGGCAAACGGATATTCGATTGTGGTGAGTGCACCTAATGGGGTTTAATGGATGACGTGTGTATTCGCATTCTCACCCCCATCATCATCGTCGGTTTGCGCCAGGCTGTAATTGAGCATTCAATTACGACTGCAGTATTCCTACAGCCTCCTCTGCGTCCTAACGAGAAAGGGCATTAATTAATACGATTATGTTAGGTTCAACGAGAAGAGTGCATTTCCTCTCGTGTAAGCTTGAAAACAACTGTAAACTACGTTGTAGATAGGATAATACCATTATCGGCTTCAACAGGAAGTTCTTCGTAATAGAGTTAAAAGGAAAATGTTGGTTTAAAAGGTTACTTTGTATTCTTAATGTAAACAGTAGGGTTATATTAATTATTTTCTTCTAAAGTGACAGGATTTCATGTAATTAAGAAAAAAAAAAACTATAGAAGGTAAACCACTGTTTGTTCTAAATAAAATGGAACTGAGGGTCGCTTCAACAAAACCAGAAAGCCTTCCCTTTAAATTATGTGCATACAACCTCCCTCTAACAGTTTGTCCAGAAATGACTCGTCCAGTGACTTGTCGGCAGAAACTGTTAATCCTTGAGGCCACGTATGTCGGGTTTCTTCTTGCAATAAGTACCCTTAAACATTCTTGGGCAGAAGTTGTAGTCCGTCCTCGTCCTCCACCATGCGTGCATGTTGCGGATCAAGTAGATATGTACCTATTCCATGCTCAACTTAGAAACATTTAATGGCAACTTCCTGTTGAGATAAGCTTTCATTTGGTGGCATTGTCATGTCGTGGTGTTTCGCTAATAACTATTGCAATGAGCAACTAACAGAAGAAGCACGTTTATTTCTTCCAGACGATCGCTTATTGGTAACCCTTTTACTAAGAACCTGCTCAAAAAGGCATGGACATGCGGTGTTCAAGAACAAATGAAGTAAAATCTTTCTTTATTTCTTTCTTTCCAAATCTTTAATAATTCCCGCTTATCCTATATGCAATTTCCATATTCCACTCATCTTTTCATAATTTCATTATTTGTTGTTATTGTTTTGCCGTGCTTCCTTTTTAGTCTGTTTCTTGGTTTTGTTCGCTTCGGGTATTCCCAAACCAAAATTCCGTAAAACAATGAAAACCTTGAAAGACGAAAATTACTAAATCGACAAATTATATCTAACCGCTCAAAATGGCCGCGGAGGCTTATAACTTTAATTAAGCCGATGGCACAACAATGGCGGGTAACATCAAAAGCTTTTATACTCTTTCCGAGGTATATCCGCCGCTCTTGCCCCTCACCTGACGTTTCGATTGTCCGTTATCGCGACCTCGTCGTCGTGTCAGTGTGTAATTGTTATTGGTGAAGCGATCGCAACACTACCTGGTTGCGGCGGCGGTAACAGCGGCTTATCAACGCGTTGCCCGAAATTAAAACGCGACGAATGCTGCCGACCATTCGTTCTGGTTTGCATCATAAAAGTCCCATTGTCGATTTTCATCGTGGTTCCGGTCGTGTCATCACGATTGCTGTTAGCGTCGTTTGATTGGTACCGAAAAGGAATTTGTCGCGGATGTTTTTGGGTCTTCATCAGATTCGAATCTGGGATGGATTAAATATAGTAACTAAAGAAATATTTGTGGAAGAAAGGTATTTTTATTACTTAACAATAAATAGAAAGTGACGCTAACTGATAATAAGTTTATCAAAGTGGTGAAAAATAACATAGTTGGAAAAGTATTAAGGTTCCATAGAAACCATTTAGTTATTCAATACTTACACAAATTAAAGACGAAATGGACGCTGTTTGCAGAGATTCCATACCATCATGTGCCACAATAAAATTTTAGACAGATGCAAGTCGTGCCAACTTGGTTGACAACGCTTATTCGGGACAGCCAAAAACGTTTAAAGTGACATCAGAAACTATGGGCTACCCGAAAGAACGTAGTAGTCATATGTTAACTAAGAACTTGGACATGAAAAAGCTAACCGCACATTGGGCGCTGCGCTTGCTGATTTAGGATCGAAAACGCATTCGGATGAATGTTTCCAAAACCTTATTGAAGCAGTTTAAGCGAAATAAGTTTTGATTGATTAATAACTGTAAATAAAACTTGGATGGACCAGTCACTCCTGAAGCCGAAAAAATCGGAGATTGTTCCATCGGCTGGAGAAAAAAAAACTCACGAATTGTTTCAATTGACCATCCGTCCTATTCACCAGATCTGGCTCCCAGTGACTTTGTTCTGTTTTCTAGGCTCAAAATATTTCACTCGGAGGACAGAGATTTTCATGGAACAAGGAGGCTATCACATTCGTAAACGCCTATTTTGCACAACAATATGCCAGCTACTATTTGATCAAATTAAAGGGATGGGAACATCGCTGGTTAAAGAGTAGGCTTACAAAAAGGCTATCTTGAAAACTAATCTGAATTTTACAAAAAACACTTGTTTCTGCGTTACGTTGAACATTTTTCAAACTACTCTCGCATGTCGAGTGATTCAAAATGACTGACACCCAGAGTACGAGAGTAGTGGAACAAAATTCACTTCTTTTCGGGAAATTCAAAAACTAAATAAAAATCTAGACATTTAGAGCAACTGAAGTTTAAATTTAAAAAAATTACATCCCATGGCTGCTTTTAGAAAGAAAGAAAAGAAAACAGATATCTACCCCATCGATTCTTCTGCGTAAAAACCAATCTAAATGTAGATTCGAGATACGGCCGCAACAAGCAAATATAATTCTTGTAAATACATCAATAACAAGTAACTGTTAAATCGATCAGCAGTAATTGGCCACTTGTTCTTTCCACAATCCGCCAGCTTCAATCGTTCACATCGTATAGGCGGCTCTTTCCGCTGACGAAATGTTTGGGTCGTACGCGAGGGTTACAAAATCCAGGATTAAGATCAGATGATAAGGAGTTAAGCCGCTTTTATAAGGAATTCTGGTCGTACAGTAGGTGAGATAGGTTTAATGCTTTCTTTCTTTCTGATGCAGCAGAAGACTATCTATCAATATCCATGGACGTTTTGAATTGGTTTGTTAAGGTTCGAATTTATATTTGGAAACGATTATTTTTCTTCTTTCAGTCGAAGATGATTGGATTCCATTGAACGTATACATCGATGTTTTCAAGAGTTAAATTTTCCATAAAGAAAGACTTGTCGATTCTTTTACTTCTATACAACAATTCTCCATATTTATGGAATATTATATTTGTCAAGAAGTTAAAATTTTTATTTATTGATTTACATTAAAACGATTTTTGCGAAAGTGATGGCTAGTTTGATTGCTAGAAGGAAGCATTTCTAGAGCAAATGATATTTCGTGATATTACAACATAATCTTTCGTAACATAAAAGGTACTAGCTCTATTTTGCTTGATTTTAATTGGGTGCTTGACACAATTGATCATGGACTACTATTGGCTATTCTACGATATGCGAATTTTTCAGTCAGCATGATCGCTTCTTTCCTTGACGGTACATTGCCTTAAAAATTGCTCTTCTAAGTTCAGAGCGGTTGCACCCAAAAATCCTCAAGGCTCTACATTGACTCCCTTATTGTTTGCGCTATGCACAGCTTCCTTCCACACTTTTATATTTACCTGCAAAGTACGCGTACGTGTATCATTCTTTTCCAGTTAAGGACTCTCAACGTTCTGCTGTTGCAGTGAACGCGAACCTGGATAGAAAATCTGATGCCGCTGCTAGCCATCTCTTGCCGATCAATTTATCCAAATCAGTAATTTTAAGTAAGATTTAAGTAAGATTTTCGCTTTATAGTTGGCAATGTTGATCTGTCTATTAAGAACGAGGCTAAGAATTTGGGATTGCTTTTGGATCCTTAATCCAGATTTGCTCAGGCTCATGTGGGGGAATGTGTAACGGTAAACTCCTTTATCTTTATCGAAACTGTGTGGTACTTTAGTTTATCACCCTTTTCTTTTTGTAGCGAGCTCTATGGTCCGTGTATTAGTTTCCTCAGCGTAACGCATATAAAGAGCTCTAAACTCTTGTTTAAACCTCATATTTGGGATAAGAGGTAACTAAACATGTTGCATATTTTCTACATCAACAAGCGACCCGCGTAACTTCGTCACAAAATATATATGCTGATACCACCCATCCATCGTACAGCCCTATTTGAGTGATTAATTTCATACCAGATTGCTAGTGTGTGGAATTTCGTACCAAATGGAACGCGGGAAATTTTTTAAGGGCATTATCTAATCTCTATAGAATGCTAAGATATTTCTTTATTTTTGACACTTTTTTGTTTTTCTTTTTAGGCAATTGTTTTTTTTTCACGTTGTATTCGATTTATTTTCTTTGATTTCAAAATGTGTAGGAATAGCATCGTTTATATTTATGTGCTTGCTTTGGAAATAAACTTATTCTTGATACTATTTCAAGGTTCAAATTGGCAAAAATATTGCAGGATTATTGCAAGGATATATTTTTTATATTGACGACGTAAGTGTATCGAAAATTTAAGCAGAATATTTCACAATAACGAATTTCGTTTTCCAGAGAGGCTCATTGCCAACTACACCACAGAATCTGGTATATCTGCAGATAAATCCTTAAGGCTGCCACTGCTTTTTGGATACCCCAATGTAACGCCTATGTTTCCGCAGGGTTGGAGAAATCATATTTTTCAGAGTTATAAGGGATAGGAAAACGTTGAACCAAAGGCTGTATGTTGAAAAATAAAATGAATCTTACACATAAAAATGTTTTTTTCTTCCCAATGCTAGATATTTATTAAACTCCCTTCGTTATTTGGTAATTATTACGGGAGTGGTTACCTTTTATTTTTTTTTGAGAAAATCATTTAAATGGAAGAAAATAAAATCGTCACAATAAATCAGTAAGACTTAAATTCAATAATTACATTGAAATCAAAATTTACACGATACAATACCTTTAACGTCATCTATTTAGCGTTTTAAAAAGTAATATTTACAACCCGAAGCAATCGTAAGAAAAATATTTAAAACGATTACGTTCTAATTGGCTTACATTCTTTAAAGCTTCGGAGTTTGTTTATTGTAATATCCGTGGAAATACTTTACGTCGCACACGAGCACACACATATCTTGTCAATTTAAATATTAATGCTTAAAATATTTAGATGAACGCGTATAATGGTAGAAATCGGGAGAGAAAACGAATTAGAATACATATAATTAAAACCGTATTTTGTGGTCGCAGCCAGTCTAAGAGCCATCAATGTGGTGCCTGTATACACACATCCACCACTACAAACATAACCGCATACATACACTCAAACCAGGCATCAATTTATTAATGGTATACATGGCTAGATTGTTGTGCTATAAAATTTAACTGCTTTTTTACATCTATATGAGCTTCCAAGCGTACATGTACATACGAGGGAAAGGAAAAAAGGAAGACCGAAAGACGAGAAAAAGAAACCATCAGAATGAATATTCACTTTTTAAAATTTTAATATTTATGCTCATGGTGAACTATGTCTTTGAAATTTTATGACGTTTCTTGGTCATCTCGTTCTCATCCGTGACTTAATGATGCCTCCTCTTTATGGGTGCGAGACGATTCTTCCTCTGGAAACACTTTGGGGACGCCGTTTTTATTGTTCGTTATGTTCCTGGCATCAGAAGTATCGATATTAGTTCGAGAAAATATCGCGGTAATACGTGACAGGGTAATACTCTGTGTTATACGGGTGTCAGATAACATCTCTGCTTTCAAATAAGAGCATGTGAATTTATTTCTT
Organism: Oryctes borbonicus; assembly: GCA_902654985.2. Taxonomy (NCBI): domain Eukaryota; kingdom Metazoa; phylum Arthropoda; class Insecta; order Coleoptera; family Scarabaeidae; genus Oryctes; species Oryctes borbonicus. The sequence continues at coordinate 7,650,469 of LR736864.1, read as the reverse complement.
GGTAAATATAGTGACATTGAGACGTAAAATAAGTATCGAATGCTACGTTTAAATAATGTCGAGTGGCCATAAATTTTCCCTCAAAGGTACTGTAAATGTTTAAATAAATAAGGTAAGTAAATTGATATTATAACTGATTATTTATGTCGAAAAAATTGAAAAAATAAATCATTTATTTCAAACGTAACTAAAACACTTGTGTTGAGAGTCAGCCATCTTGTGATGTTATGTGGTTGTAAACATACAAACTTGCCAGTTATTATACAGATGCCTCATAGGAAATTGAATGGCAAAAACGTATTAATGCTTTTTCTCATTTTAACAGTAAAATAAAAATTACCAATGTCTAAAGTCAGAAATCTTTACTTCCTCTACTGGCCAACTTCTTATATTAAAAAAAAAATGGAAGTAACAATTAAAAACATTTTCTTTCATCATTAAAAAATCTATTAAAAGATTTTCGAACTGTTTGCCGAAAGCTGCTGAACAATGACCCAGTCCATCTTGAAGATATCTTTTTCCATTTCACAACTGTCTTTGGCACTAATTCTATTAGAAGCTTAAAGTGTTCTAATTTTCAGTTATTTTAAATCTCGAGGCCTGTCTCTAATACTATCAATCACTGAATAAAAGGAAGTCCAAATGGGTCAAATCTGGACTTCTAGCTGACCATTTTAAAGACCCGAACCGGCCAATCCATTCATGAGGAATGTGAGTGTTCTGTAACTTCTTGTGTGCTATGAGCAGGGGGTCCATCCTGCTGACAAATTCTTCTGCCATGCATTGGAATTCTACATATAGCTGGAAGAATTGTGTCAGTTAACAGGTGGAGGTATTTTTTAACTGCTTAATAACATTTCTCTCCATCGAAAGTAGCTCAATGATATGATTCTCAACTCTTCCTGTTTACACGCTCACTTTTTGAGACCACGTACGTTTCTGAAAATAAGGACCATATTCCAGCGTTTTGATTATTGGCGCCTCCATAGAATAAGAATTCGATTTAGGACATTTGGATTTTCTTTAGTTCTGTTTATCTAATATTCGCAGAATTCCATTCGAGGAAATGGTCTTTCTCTAGAAGCTGCTGAAAGTTGTGCAGCTTCTAGCTTCTTATCGTTCTTGTTTCAGAGCTTTAGATCAGCTACTGCTGGAGAACTGGGACGCGATAATTTTAACACACTACTGAAAGGTTCTTTTTCAATTGCCAAGCACATTTTTGCTCGTTTTTTTTCTTTCTATTGTTTCTATCACAGTTATTTCTTCATCTTATAATAACTGAAAATACGTTACAATTTCTTGGAGTTACCCTAACCTAACGAAAGTACATATATCCATCGACGCAATCAGATACAAAATCTTTTAGGTTCCATACAATTCCATTCTTCTTGAAAACCCTATTTGTGCCTGCAATGAGGCGAAAGGCAAAAAGGAATAAACGAAAAGAACACGTAATTACATACGACATAATTCTAACATCGATCTCGAACAAAATAAATAATACACATCGCATAGCAGTCGGCTATAGTCAGTCAGTCACTCGGTTAGTCAAAAGGAATTCAAATGCGTTCCCTACTTGCACCTAACGCGGTATATACGCATTCAGTGCCGGTGCACCGTCACAATAGGAAAGTCGTCGTTATTCGTGCATTACCCCACTGACTTCTTTCTATTTAATACTAAATAATAATCGCGGCACTAATAATTACGCGGCGGGAACAATGTGCGCAGCACTTCCGGTCTGGTAACATTACTATTTAAAATTTATGTTCGTCGGGAGGGAGAAGAAATAATTGCACGCTGCCGGGTATTGTTATTATTGGAAGTAGAAGTAAAAGGCATGTTTCGGTATCTTAGATCCGTGAGAAATTTCACCTTTAGTATTCGGCTGAATGAAAGGAAAATAAAAGAATAACCTGCTTTGATATTTGACATTTCGCTTGTCCGAATTTACGTTAGGCACTCATTGTTGCCAGCGTTCTCTTGCTAAACGATTTACAAATTCCTTTCACCTCGGTAAGCTATTATTTACGTATTGCTTCAACCGATTTTCTCCGCGATACGTTGGAATTAAGGGAATTAATGACATGAAACGGCAAACTGAACTTCCCTGTGTCTGATATCAATAAATTAGAAAAATTTCTAAAAAAATATGTACAATGTGAACAAAAGGTACTAATTATGTTGGTACACCTGAAGAGATGCCGCTGAAATTAACGAAGATAATGGCCTTTACAGAGCACTTTATGCTGTTTCAGTGGAATTGAGAGTTCCTATTGCTGATGGTCTAAAATGTTTTAAGCTTAAGTGGCTGACTGTTCGTGATCAACCCATACGGTTTGGGTTGGATGAATGAATAAAACCTGGCAGTATGCTGATCGCCTCTCTGCTGAAAGATAACATTTGTTTGATGAGCCTGATATAAGTGGTTTCATCCGATTTTATCCTTTAAGTTTTGTCAGTACGAGAGCGTTTGATTTTCCGCCGATTTCCTAATTTCCTGATTTAGGTGTCTCTTATGTAGACCATAGCAAAGTTCAGGATCAATAAATGGTACATCAGTTGCTATCTCGACGAATATGGTCGCACCTAGCACCGCCTTCCTGGAGTTCTCTTTGGCGCACAAGTTTACCGCAAAAATCTCATAAGTCTCAAAAAGTCCCATATGCACTTTTAAGTTTTCCTCTTCTCGAACCGAAGTAAAAGCCACAATGCTTAATAATCAGCTTTTTAATCTATTACGCTAGAAAATAATTATAAATAACTATAACCGTTTGTAAAAAGGCAAGGGCTGTTTGTTAAAAAGAAAAACCTATAAACTATAATCATTATAAATAAATTAGGTACTACTTACCCCATAGGAGTTATGCCTCAATAACTTTATCTTATTAAAAAAAAAAGAATACACTTAAAATTATTGATACGGTCCTGGTTTCCGCGGTGATACCTGGCGAGTTTAGGACCATCGTAAACTGGAAGTCCATCTCCGGATGATTTGTGGCCCAACCCTTGCTGCTGATATGATGTTTGATTTACAACCCGCGTCCACATCAGCGTGTATAGTATTCGTTCTTTTCTCTTTTTCTTCATCATCATCCTCGCCACCGAACCATAATAATATTCGACAAATATTATGTAAATATTTTTTTAATGATACCGTGGAATAGGTACCTTACACTCGACTCTAAAATGATATATCGACTGCATTCTATTATTTGAATAACACCAACACTAAAATAGAAAAAAATGTAATTAATTAATTAATTTTGTAGGAATTTTAAATTAGGACTCGAATATGGATGTCAAAACAAAGATAAAATGAAATTGCTACAGTTATGAGAGTGGATTCACGTAAATTTAATTTTTAAAACTAATTAAAAGATGACGTTATAAGCGTATGCTTCTGTCAAATTCTCAAATCTTTTTAGAACTTCTATAGCATTCAATTTTTGAAAACGCTTTTTGAATTCTGTTTGGCGGAAACTATATTTTACCAAAAACATGAGGATTACAAGCTTGTGCATAAATATAAATAAAAATATTAACGGAAATCAGGTAAAGTTGTTTATTTTTGATTAATATTGAGTACTGAGAAAAAAAAATAATATCATCATTAGAATGAGCACTTCAGAAACTTCTGGGAAATGCGCCTGTTTTTAAACCTTGCCACTAAATATCTCTGCCTTTGGCTTATGGAGCCTTTCCAACCAAAATCATCATTAACCATTTACCCTTTCTGGCTTTGACGCCTGGATTCAACGTGCCAACTATGCCAAAAGCGAAACCAACTGAGCAAAGAGTAGTTGGACACGGTAAATCACCTCTGCTTCTTTCTATTTAATTAAAATCAAATAGATTTACAAGGTCTACCTATTCTATGTCTTAGCTATCCAGTAAATACGCCATCAAAAACAAATGCTACCATTTGACTGCTTCAGTTAACATTGAAATAATAATTTGGCAGTTTATAGCCATTGCATTGTTCAGTTAAGCGAAAAAATCAGAAGTTGAGCGGTACATGGTAAATTTCTAAAACGTCCAAAATTAAATTAAATCAAAGAGCGAATGGATGTGGTTTATAAAGACTCTGCACACAGTTAAACGTTGAGAAGAATTGTTTTGCTGTGGTAGAGAATCTTTTCTAGATGATCCACGCGAAGGAGGATCCGTTACTGTAATGACACTAGAAAACGTTAAATTGGTCGAGGAAGTCGTATTGAGTGATCGAAGGCTGAAGGTTAACTAAATAGTGTTTTGAAGATCCTGCACGAGTATTTGGATATGACCAAAGTTGACGCAAAATTGCTCAGGATAATGGACAACACGAACATTAACGAAATAGTGACTGAAGATTCTATAACACGATCCGTGGTCTAAAATAGAAACGATGAAGTAGTATCGGAAAGTGGAAGCCATACTTAAGAAGGCCAAGATGGAAAAAAGCACAGAAAAAGTGATGGTCACAATTTCTTGGGATAGCGACGGCATCTTGTTAATCGACTTTAAAACTCCAGTAAATGAAATACTTTATGCTGAGGGCTATGCAAGTTAGCATACAAGCCATCATCGAGATTGGTGTTTCTCAGTAAGCTGAGACGAAGAGACTAGCTCTTGCTCTTGGATAATTTTCTATGAGAAATCGTCAAATTCATCGATAAAAATGCATCCCAGTCTGTCGCACACCTTATATGTTCTCTGCACACAAAGAAAAAATAGAAACATAAAGCATAGGTAATAGGTTAGACATTCATGCCTCCTAATATTTAATCTTGATAATTTGCCTTTGCTTGCTGAAAACCCTCATTTAAAAATTCCCTTTTCTAACGTTCATAGAGCGTCGAATTATTAGCGAATGTCCAAAAACTACGTGATTAACCTCATTTATATTAATTCTTATTATCAACCGCGGCAGTAATTCCGCGCAATATCTCAAATTACACATCTCACATTCTAAATCTCTCACCTGCCACCATTTTCCTCGTCGCTAAACACATAAAAGTGCCTCGCTCTAATTTTATTACCTCCGATTTCGATCTGCGTTGACCTAAAAAGTACCTTTTATCCTACAAATACCGCCCATTCTACACGATTCTCTTTCTTCAACGTTTGTACCGAAAAAATCGTACGCCATTTACGACGGACGTATAAGACGCCTTTCGCTTTCCGTAATGAACCGGGTGTTGCCCGGAATGAACTTACAAAACGGAAAAACAAACAGAACGGCTCGCCATATCTGTTAACAAATTATTTTAGGTTTCGGCGGACGGGCGCAATTAATTCCGTTAATTTATTATGTTTTTCCACGCAAGCACGGATGCCGTAACTAACCGAGCAGTGTGCTGAGAACGTGATTTGGAATGGTCGAAATCAAAGTGCGTAGAATGTGGATAAAGATCAAAGAAATGAAAGGGGATAAAAAAAAAGAGTAAAAGTTGTTGTAATTGTATTTGCGAGAAGAAAAAAGGTTTCTAGATTCGTCTTCCTTGCTATAGTTTTAACAATTAAACACTCTCGTTTCACAATTTAACGCTTCTACAGATCTGGTGTGTAAGATTACGTTAGAGATCCGATAATTAATATAATTTACAACAAAATATTTCTTCTTCTTCCCGAAAATCGTACTTTTATGGAGTTCACTGCCTGAGCCAATTTATAAGCAAAATATAATATGATTTTCAATGATATGTTAGACTATAAATGTTGCAAAAAACTTTAGAATGTCTGGTTTGTAGAGAATAAGCAAACAACACAAATTTGGGCAGCAACTGTATTTAGTAGTTTTTATGCCTAAAGCCAGACAAGGACAGAATATCCAGTAAAATGAATCAACGGTTTCTCAATCAATATTAACACCAGTTTAATTAACAAAAACTATTTTCCAAATCGCTAAGCCATAACCATCAAAATTAACACATCTGGTCTACGTATGTAGTTCAAACAAATAAAAAGATTACAACCTAGCAGCAAATGTATGTATGCATATATCTATATGTATATGGGTATACACATTTGGGGTCCACTTTGACGAAAGCCCAACACGCCAATTTCGTTTTTATTACCTTTTCGATCGGCATAAATTCTACCTTATAACTGCTGTGTTTATTTATGGCGAACGTTTTTACGACCAGTATTAAAACTGGACTCTTTTACAGAACGCCACACCACGTCTATAGGTCGTTTCGCCAATTATCCGCTTCGGTTTGTTGAATTTTAATTCGCTGCTTATTCAACTCCGGATTTACTGTATTAATTTATTTACTCAAAGCATTTTCATCGAGGGATATTTAATATGTTTGCAATAGGTTTAAGTTGGCATGGAGAGAGATGTTATTAATTAAAAAAATAATTCTGATTTTGTTTGCCAAAAAGAAAGGTCTAGTGTGTAAGGAACCCCTTTTAAGTTTCTACAAATGCAACGAAATGAAAAAAGAATTCGGTACAAATCGCGTTATTGTATCATTTTGCAGACCCGTAGTAGAGATATTTGTCGAGAGTGTAGAGTTATTCTACGGACGGTTCTTTCATTTGGAATATGTAAAATGCTGCTTAAAAATTTGTGAAAGAAAGTATATATTGAGAACAAATTACTTGTGTTGATTTTGTATATCTTCGTAGTTGTTTCTTTGGAAATTTTGCTACTGCTGCCATTTTGGGATCAAGAAAATACTATGAAATCGTCCTTTCATTGTTCTTCCTTTGTTCGAGTAATAAAATAAAATCTCGAAGGATCAGAAAATGTTATATGTCCTTTTTTATTTGGATATTCTCTGGTGAAAATGACAACGACAATGTTTTGATATTTTCTGACTGTTTCACAATTAATAGATTTAAAGTACAAGCTCATTGACTTCATTTTCCAAACTAAATTAAACGCTTTACCTTAAAAGTTAAAGCAATAAATTAGTTTTATGTCACACTAGTTCATTCTTACGCATTTATTGCTTATTATTTTATATATTTTTTATTTATAGCTTTTGTTAGGACTCAGATACATCTAGAAGTATATAACGTAGCAATTAAATAAAATTTAGGCTTGGGATGTATTACTTTATTCTGTAGTCCGTCTAGAAAGTATCGGGAAAACAAAAAGCACGGCTATAATTTTACGGTATATATTTTTATTACTTGAATAATAAAATCACAACAAATAATTCATCTCATACAATCTCCATTTAACTGTAAACACTTAACTAAACGTTCGGGTAATCCCGAAACGAGGTCAGCGCTATACTTTTCGGTGGTAGTGGTCCAGGCTTGTAAAACTGACCGAATCAAATCTTCTTTATTTCGTGGTGCTGCTCGTTCTACTTCACTTTTCATTAGTCCCCATATGTTTTCGATGGGACTAAGATCTGGGGAAGCTGCTGGCCATGGAATTGTTGCCAAGTTTTGTTCTAGCATCCAAGCTTTAATGTAGGCAGAAGTATGGCATCTTGAATTATCCTGTTGAAAACGCCACCCTTCGGGATATAAAGCACGAGCCGTTTCAAGAAGAAAGCCAAAGAATTTCACAATACTTTGCACTATTAACGGTGCCATCAATTATACAGAGAGGTGTAGCACCACGCTGAGAAATTGCTCCCCAAACCATTATTTTTGTGGGAAATTTGGAAATTTGAACGGTAACATTTTCTCTTGATAGGATTTTTAAATGATTTGCACCAAGCTGAAAACAACTTTCGTCAGATATAAAAACATCACTAAAATTATCGTCTCGAAATCGTTGGCAAAAATCTATTCGTCGTTGCTTTTGTAGAGGTGTCATTGCAGGGATTTTTTTTTGTTTCCTTGATAAGTAACCTTGTCTTCTCAGTGAAATGCGGACAGTTTCTGAACACACTCTTATTTGACGTTGACTTCCAAATCTGTTAGCCAGTTTTCGAAACCCTAGGCGCCGGTTTTGTCGTCCTAAAGTCACTAAAGCGTTTAGATTGTTTCCGCTAATTTAACGCGGTCTTCCAGAAACGGGTCCATGGCTCATATCTCTCCTATTTTTTATCCTGTTTATTGTCTCATATACTGCAGTTTTTCCGAGTTCAGTCAATTGCACTAATTTTTTAACGTTTTGAACACCTTTTCTATACAAATATTCCACCAACTTTCTTCTTTCTACTTGCGACATTATTTCACAAATATTAAGCCTGTTGATAATCAACAATATTTAACAGCTGGTGTTGTTATATGATTTTTGCCATGGCCTACAGTCGGTACAACCTACTTGATGCATTACTTTTGTCTTAGGATGTAACAAAAAAGAAATATATTAAAATTAAGAAAAATAATATATTCCGGATACTTTCTAGACGGACAATATTTTATTGCACGTTCATTTATTACATCAAACCTTTCTGAAATTTGGAATTTCCCAGATTCAATAATGTAGATGGTACAAGACATAATCCTCAATGAAATTATTGGCAAATTTTACCTACTAGGGACCGTATCTCTAATCGTAATATCGGCTGCAGCTTATCTTATAATTATCGAGTTTCCTGTCATTACAGCATAATACAGAAATTTAGAGATTAAGGTTTTACCCATAGTATAATTGTACTTTTAGGGTAAACTGAATTTTGCTCTCCATCATTAGTCAGCACACAATAGAGGTGAACAGGACAACGCTCATTTAAATACATTGCTTTTGATAGCAAAAGACCATTCAAGAAGTAGTCTTGACAAGAAATATAACAGATAGATTAAATAAAAAATAAATATAAACGTATGAAGCGTTAAGTACAAAAGTGTTTCGTTTCGCGAGGGTCAATTTCATTCAATTACACATTACAACTAATAATAATATGGTTCTTCAACTCTCAGAATAAGAGGCATGCCACCGAAAAATTCATCGGAACCGCCAAGACATTCTTTTTTACAACTTTTACAACTTTTTTAATATTATTTTCAATTGAAAATTGATTTAACTATTGTTTTTCAAATTTTTACCAGGAAAAAAACATTTGTTTCAAAATTTTTTTCTATATATATCGACATTTTCAACGAAAATCTAGCAAACTAAACAAAATCCACGAAACAAACGACCAGCATTAGGTAAACGTTTGTCCAAAACGAAACGGCTCGACCTACTTCGATACGAAAGGTCCCCCAGGAGGAGTAAACCGTGGTGTCCCATCGGGACTTATCGAGATCGGAGATCGTGACATCGTCGAAAATTGATGTTTTGCCAGCTTTTAGCTTTATCTGTGCGGATTGCTCAAAAAGCGCCGACGATTCATTTGTTTTTCGGAGACGACGCGATAGAAGAAAATATGTATATTATCGTCCCTCGTCCGGGTTGGGGGTTGTAAAATTTACGATTTTTACTCCGTTAGAATGGAGACAACTGAAGTTATTAATTGGAAATTTATTACAATGAAGTTAGTTTGGTTTCTTTTGTCTGGTGAATTAATGCGTAATATTTATATCCTGGGGGATGTCAAAATTCTGCTGGAATAATAGAATTCGACCCGATGTTTGCTAGAGATTAAAAAAAAATGTTGACGTTGGATATACGATGCTTATATAAATATTGTATAGCAAAGTATGTTTTTGGAATAAAAGATGCCAAAGCAATCATAAAATGTTTTAGTAAGGATTTTGAGATTTGGCAATCTTCGTGTTAATGTAAAAACAATATAGACATTGTTATTTTTACTATAACAATAATAATATTTATAATATATTTGTAGTTTATAAATTTTTAAAGAAAATACTTTTAAAACAAGAAGGAAAAAAAGAAAAGACACATTTCACATCCTGGTCCAAGTCTGTCGTCTTTCACAAATATTGAATTCAAAGAATTCTCAAAAAAAACGCGAAATGCGTCTACTGGATCAAATCCTAACCTTTTTGTTTATTATAAATACACTTTGATCTGGTCATAAGCCGGTTTGCAGTGGTAATGCAATAATCAATCCCGACTGCCAGAAAACTCTCTATTAGAACTTTCTAATGTTCTTTGTGCTCCCGACATATACAAAGAAAAAATGACTTACGTCCGCAATCTGATAAACAAAAGGTGTACGGCAACAATATTATTCAAATTTGAGCTGAAATAGCGAATAACAAAGCAATGCTAAAATTAAAGACATTTGTAGATAGTATAGGTCCAGGGATGAGCCCCTGGGGAAATGTATCACTTTTTTGGAGAGATCTTCAAAAGAGCCGCATGAAGCAAGCAACAAAGACATGGGAGGGCCTCGTATTGGGAAAGTGTTCCAGAACAAAAGCAAGCGAAAGCGCTCATATCAGGCTCGCCAAAGACAACAAAAATAGTGCTATTGTTTGGCAAAGAGGACCTTAGATTGCTGGCAGGATTTCTAACAGATCACGTACCCCTAAAATATCACTCATTTAAACTAGGAAAAACTGATGATCAAATCTGTCGTCTATGTCAACAAGATCTAGAGACGGCAGAACACATTCTCTGGAAATGTATTGCCATCGGTCGACACCAACATTTCAGCAGGCCGCTTCTTGCATCTATTGAACTGAAGGAAGAAAATCCTGCAGTAGTACTAAGATACTCCATCTATTCTAGCACATTCAAGGGCATTTTGTTACAATAGATCTGTTGAGATCGCAGTTATTGAACTAACTAAATCATTTGCAGAAACGCCAACAAACAAGGAGTCGTTTATTTCAGTAACTAACAAATCGGAAATTTATTGGTACGAACCTGAAATAAACTAAAGGCTTGGCTGGTTTAAATGCCTCAGAAAATACCGAGTATTTGTATTTACAAGGTAACTACAAGACGATAGAAATAATTGCTCCAGACACCAGAAGGTTTTGATATTCCACAATTATTTTGAAGTAGAAAGTAGGAACACGAATAGGTGAGATAAACTAGGGCCAGATGCAATATTGGATTAAAATTTAGAAAAAAAAAAACTTCCGAATCATATTAAGAATTAACCAAATTCTAACCAAGTATTGTTAATGGAAGAATCAAGTTACACAGTAACCTAAGAAACAAGAAAAGATTTAAAGTGTTTATGATGCAGAAGCTCAAATTATTTTTAGATTATAATTAATTCACATTGAATTTTTCTGAAAATGATACAAGAGCCTTGCTAATCGTTTTAACCATTTCTGGGACCGTGACTGCATTTATTCTTTTAGAAGAGGTTTTAATATTAAAGTCCCTTTCCTAACTTAAATTTTACGACGACGATAACAAATACTATACACAAAGAGGTAGTTTTTGGGGTACTTATGCGTGAAAAGAAAACACAGATCGGGTCACCTTTTTTTCCTCCAAAACGTATATATTTTCTCTTTTCTAAGGCAGCGATCCTCGGTGATGGTCATTTTAATGTCTTTTCCTTTCGTACCTAATTTATGACATTGTCTCGGGAATTGTCCCATTTTTTACGTTCACGGGACGTGTCTTTAACATTAATACAACGTTCGGCTTTTTTTCAATTTCGGACCGGGGGTGACCGCAGCATTTAGAGATTAATATCTCCGAACTCTTGTAACCTGTTACAGTGTTGATTTAATGGTACTTTTCTTCGGAAAGGTGCTCTTAGACGATGATGGTCCACCTTACGGATAATGCAAGAGAAAAAAGCAAGAAATATAAAATGATGAAGGAATTTCTTTTTTTTTGCTTTAGGGGTAATGTTATTAACTTATTTCTTATATGTTTATGGACTATAAAGGTTAGTCTTATACGTGTCCCCGCTGTATAAATAAAAGCTTTAGTGTCTATGAAAAAAGGTTCATTGTATTTTATGAAATTTTTCAGGTTTATGACCTTTTCCATCCCTTATTTTCATTCTTTTGGTGGCATGTTTTTTGCTATCAGCAAAGGATCTCAAAGATTTATCTAAATGACGCCAGGTCTCAAGGTTTCCTAAAATATGTGATCTTCTCATTACTTATATTCAGTTCTTTTCAAAATCACTTCTTGTGGTACCCCTTAATAACCTTTAAAATAAGAAAGCTTGCATTGCGTTCAGCAGTAAAACGAAAGCAAGTATTGTATTGAAGTCCTGTGGTAAGTATAATATTTTCGTTTGCCAGTGCAGCAGTGTTCAAATACGTGATTTTTTGAATTGATTGAATTTTCACAAAAGGGGGAAAAATTATCATAAGGCATCCTTTAGAGAATGGTTCTTGAATAAGACAAGTGGTCTTATTCAAGAACCATTAAACTATTTCATAGTTAAAGTCTACCAAGTACTATGACCTGATGATTTGGTGTAGCAAATTAACACAGGTCTTTCCAATATCTTCTGTAATTTTTTGCTATTTTGGAGTTGTTATGGAAGAATAATTGTGGAAGCGTTTTGCTATTAAACAGCAACCTATGATGACTGATTTTTGCAGCCGTACGTAATGTGTACCAATGTGTTTCAATGAAGTATAATAATTTTTACTTTTCAATATCCTATCAGTGTTCTTTGTCATTTTTTCCATTATTCTTTTTTTTAACTTTGTTTGGCCCAGCTAGGCCGTTCAATCACAGTGTGCTTCAAATTGCTTTGGCTAATTCTGGGACAACCGTTTTTTGGATCTTGACAATGCTGCATTAGCAGCAATAAAATAAATTGTAATAGGTACACAAAATATTAATTGAATTAACCATAGTAGGCATTACTTCCACTATAGTGGAACTAAATTGGAAGCAAACGCAAGTCTTCGAGTTGAGCAGACGAGGAGTTGTTTAATATGGTCCTTGATGGTAGTTTTAGGAAGGTAACTTAACACTTAACGGAGCTCTTCTATGACGGAGTTTTTGCTGATGACATAACCATCATAATAAAGAAACTATATATGCACTAAAAATGCTACATAATGGGATAAAGGAAATGCAAACATTCAGACTTACAGTAAACAAAAATAAAACAAATATACACGAAAATAAAGTACGGAAATAATATTGGCCAACAAGAAGACCGGAGGTTAAGGTAACTGATAGAATCCTTCCTCTCAGACGAAGCGTGGTTCCATCATAAAGGTTTTATTGACAAACAAGCCATACACATATGGTCGAGTGAAAGTCAAACCTCGTGTCATGATACAGAAACCATTGTATGCTGAAAAAGTAAGTGTTTAGATAGCAGCTTCACGGAGAAGAATTATTGGTCCATTGCCCATAAGACGGTAACTCCAGAAAGATTTCGTAATGAAAGTTTGCAGCCTTTTCCAAACCAATTGCGTGATAACAAACTAAAGGATGCATATTTCCAACAAAGCAATGCTATCAGCATCAATTTCTTGAATTATAAAAGGCACATTATTCCGCCCCACAGTATTCTACTTAATTTTCATCATAAGTGCTGATCAGCAACTCGAAAACTGTTTGAAAAAGTTCTATGGTTAAAAGGTTTAACAAAACCTGCTTCAGGTTTTATTTTACGAAGTGAGATGCTCAGATTGCTTTGAGAATTAGACCAGATTACTCTCATGTGTAACTTGCTTCTAGTTGTTCTTTTGTAAAGGTGTTAATTTGATAATATTCATAGGCGTTACAATTTTCAAAAAGCTACAAAGTTAGTAATTACTAAATCATTTTTTCATACCTACCAATGTCTACATTCACCGTACACCTATAATTAAAAAAAAAAGAGGGTGCCGTGCGGACGTCATTGGCGGTTACCAAAGCGTGCTGGTCACTAGAATATCGAAAAATAACGCATGAAAGGGAAAAAAGAATGTTATAAAACCGGAGCGGGCCTTTCCACGATGATAAATTGCCCGGTATAAATCAGGCTCCGCCCCCGCGTCTCCCCATTGGCTACCGACAAATGAGAAGAGAGATTCCCGTTCGCCGCACCTGCGCTTCGTTTTTTGTTTTTATTTTCCGTGGGCTTCTGTGACGCCCGCGAAGAAGACGGAGAACGAGAAAACGTGGAAAAACAGTGGAGAAAAGAAAGAGTTGGAAACGATGTTAAGACCAACACCGCAATAGCGCAAAATGGGAAGGTGAGGTGGCTCTTCGTGCTCTTTGATGTTACTACACGTTCGTGGAAGTCTATTGAACGGAAAAATTCTTTTCGAATTGGCATCGCGATCGTATAACACAGCGTTTCGTAATGGCGAAAGCTCGATAATAGGCGTAGGTGTTGGCTAATTAACTTCCGTTGGGAATTCAAATTATGTAATTGTCGTTAACAGGTTTTATGGTTTTATTATTGAGTTATGGAGATATTGGTGGAGATAAAAGTGTAATAGTTCATTGTTCAGATTAGATTAGTGTTATAATAATTAAAATCTTTGTTAGATAACTTGATATTAGAAAGTATTTTTTCTATACCTCCCCTTACGTTGGTACCACATTTCTAATTTTTTCCACTCTTTCTAAAAAAAGGTTGCTTTTCATTTTATTTTTAAAGCCATCACCAGGGGCTTTGCGTGTAGTGGTCTTTGAATGTACCGAGATTTTCCAGCATGCAGACTTTTTACTTTCAAGAAATGAGTCCAATTTCCACTTACCTTCCCAATCATTTATGTCATCATTGTGAAGCCACGGTATTATTTCATCGCTGCTAATGATGATGCATTTTCATTGGAATACCCGAAAAATCAGATTTTGTGTATGAAACATGTCGCACTTAAACTTTGGTTTATATTGATCAACAAGATAACCAATCCAATCCCTTCAACATGTCTATGAGTTGATCTCTGCGCTGTTTATTTAGCTTGACTGCCATGTCGAGATGGATTTTGATAAATTAACTACTTGGAATGTTGAGTATTGTGATTTAGTATAATTTTGAGGACATGAATTTTGATGAATAATCTTCCAAATTTTGCTGTGACGCTGAGTTCACTCCCGGCGTTTCATTGATCAATGATACTATAAGACCCGGAAAATTATTCTACAATAGACAACGGTCGTAAAAGCCTACGCTCACTCACGCTAGAGGAATATAGTCGAACGTACATTGAAATGTAAGCTATTCCATACAAGCAAAACGAAATTATTGGATACAAAGACCAAATTGGAAATAGAGAATCAATTCAATGTTTCCTTTGTTCGCTACCTTTTAATTCCACGAAGAAAAATTTAAATTGGTCATTCTGTCTCTTTGGACGGGAAACTTTTCCACCATCAGATACAAACCCTTGTAAGAGCAGGTCCAGGTCAATAGAAAATTCCAATGTAAGACATAAAGGAAAAAAGAACAAGATGTACATTAAATTGAAGGAAAATTTTCTTCTTACCAGTGATCCAACGAATTTTCTTAAAAGCAAAGAGCCAAACATTTCCCTATTTAACTCAGGTGAAATATGCATCAAATGAGCGGATTTTTTTTATTGAAAGAAAAAACGAGATTCTTTATTTAATCTTCTATTTCTAGTCTTATCCTCTGTGTCGGCAAGTTTTTAAAAATTTATGCTTCTTGAACAATACTTTTTTTGAGGTGCAAACGTTGATTTGTACAAACAATTTTAATGCAAATCTTACAAATCATTATTATTAACAACTTCCTTGTTCCCTAACATCCCATTTAATGTAATTTATTAGAAATACACTCCTAATTGCATGTCAGGTAATAAATGGCACATGTCCATATTATTCCGTAAAAAATAAGCAATAAATAAATAGAAATAAGTGGCCAACGTAACCAATTAAGGTTAAATGAATACCCACACCAAAGATGTATGCTTGAAACCATCAGATATCCGAGGTGTATATTAATCAGAATAAGAATAATCAACGTATATAACATAACGTAACCATGACATGCCCAACGTAATTGCCGAAGAATGAAGATAAAAGTAAATAAATGAAATAAAAGTCTCCACGGTTATTATTAATCGTTGTTCGCTCCAGTGATGGATGGGTGGCGGTTCGACATCCGTTGCCTCTTCAAGTGTACATATCCTCACTTGAATTATTCAATTAATTACGCTGGAACTCGGGGATTATTGACTCAACCAGCTCAACGTCTGGGATGCTCTCTTTATTTCGCTTCGAGTACTCGTACTGTTTTAATTCGTTTACTTCAAATGGTGATGGAATTAATTGACGAAACGATGGGATTGAATTAGATATTAATTAATTGCCGGGCCGTAATTCCTTGATTGGTTTAATACTTGAACAATATAGAATCAAGTGTAGAAATTATTAAGTTGTTTTATGGTGAAATGTTTTTGTTCTTGCACAATTTGTTCAGTGACTGTAAAATGTTCCAAAAAATCTCGATTTATTTTTCATTTAAAAGTCGATGTTCATCGCAATCCTGCTGTCTCGAAGGAAAATTTTTATGGCGATATCTGCTGAGGCCTTGTAGTTGCAAATATACCCTTCCGAAAACTAGATAATCTTTAAAAATTTTCTGGCAAAATAAACGGAGCATTCCTGACGAGTCAACGTTACGAAAAATCTATCTTCCAAAAATATAAAAACAAAATTAAAACCGATCTAGGAGGCAATTACTACTGGTTGAGCGCAGACGAAACTGTGGATGCGTTACGGCGAAGCATAGTTCATGTAAGTGTTGGTGTTTTGTATAAACATCGTCCAACAAAGCCATATTTAATAGCCAGCAAAATAATAGAACGGGTAAATGTTGAATCTCATTTCTATTGTTGACCAATAACAATAGCAAGGACTGTGGCGTAGTATGGCAAACAACACATAAGTATCGGCAACAACTTATGTGTTGTTTATCTATTGTTGATATTTTACTTTCGTGTCTTTCTGCTATCATCCATGTCTCCTCCCCCTACTACTTTTTTTAATATTTCTATTCTGATATCTTTAGGTATTTCTTTTTTGTCCAAAAATGTGTTCTTAATACTGTTAAATAATTTTCTTCCAGCTGTTATTCTTTCTTTTATTTCTTCATCTATCTTCCATCTTCTGACCTATGCCACTCCCAAATATTTGAATTTATGTACTTGTTCCAGCTTTTCGTCATTGCCTTTCTCTTCTACTTTTTGCTAAGCTTCCTGTCATCCATATTAATAATTACTCTTTTTTCCTTAAGTAATTCCATTACTACAGCTTCGTTCATTCATCTGTAAGAATGAACATCTTAATAAATCTGTGATTCATGCCTCGGATTCAAATGTGTTACAACTTTGTTTATATGATGGCACCCAACACGTGAGTATTAAGTTTCAGACAAATATAGTTGGTGCCTGAAAACAATTTATTCGACAGAGTACCGCAAGAATGTGGCAGAAATAACTCAGTTAAACGTTCAGTAGCTGGCTATAAAAGGGATATCTGATACTTGACGTCAGGCTATTAACAATGAAATATAAGAAATGTGGTCGTGTTTTGTTTATGTGCACAAATAAAAGAATTAAAGAAGCTAAAGTGTTTTATATACACGTTGACAAACGCTTTATTTTATAGCTACATAGCTATCTGGCATTGAAAGAAAACGTTTTGTAATATTGTACATTCTTTTACCAACGAACACGTAATACTGCAACCTTGATGTCAAATTCTATAGAAAGAATGATAGGATTAGTAAGGCTGCCTTAGAGTTATTTCAAACTTTGAGTAGACCAATAATTTCCCAACCTAACAGCACCAATTCCACCTGAAATACATACCGAAAACTCTTATGTCCTAGCAAAAACAAAATTTGCTAACTAATTTTATCTGAAATAAATACGCTCACAGAGAAAATCCGAAAATTCCATAAGAAAATATTTTCGTAAGCCAAGGACCACTGTATATTTTCACGGCGCGAATAATTTAAGACATTCAACTTCATACAAACTAAACAATTGCAAGGAGAAACAATGGACCAATTTTAGATCGATTAATGAAGTTAAACACCAGTTGTGGATTTTCAGATAAACAAAAAGGATCAGGAGTCGTAGATAGTATCGAACTCACTCTCTCACGTACTCTTTGCGAGTACAGGAACGCGGCCTCAAGAAACACCCAAGTTTAGAAGAACTATTAACATATGGCAAAATCCTCAAAATGACCAAGCATCACTTAGCAAGAATTGAACAGAAACCAGAACAATCAGACAACATTCAACAAGTTAACAGAGTGGGAAAAAATCATTTAAATATAAAAACCAACAGCATGATAATCAACATAAACAAAAATATAAAACCTGTGGCCACGATTAACATGTATCTGGCAACAATTCATCTCCAGAGCTAAAAGCAAACTGCAGATACTTCCATAACACCGGGTATTATGCTAAGGTCTGCTTTGCCTTGGCAAAAAAGAAAATAAGCAAACAACCTACTACTCTCCGTAACACATGCTGTGGAAAAGTGACGCCGATGCAAAAAGAAGAACAAAACCAGCTAAATTTAGAAGACGTGGCATGGTTTTATGCCAAACAACAAAGAGCAAATAAAATGATCACGCCATTTAATCCCAATCCTTTCAAAATAATTAATGTAAATGGGTCTGCACTAACAGCTGCAAGAGATGGCAAAATCTATAAAAGGAACTGATTCTTTTTCAAATTACTTCCTCCTTCTTGCAGAGCTTCTTCCAAATCAAAATTAGCTAATCAATCAAAAGTAGTGAGGATTTTGTAGAAGAAGAGCAACCATACAAACGTGGGAAAAGAGAACATTAACCCACAGGAAAACTCAGTTACAGACAAAGTTGAAGTGGAACTACCTGCAGTATTAGCACCATGAAACTTAGACCGCCCCTAACGAGTACGAAGATTACCCGTGCTTTTTTACAATTACGTCCTCAATTATTTTATAGTAATATCTAAGTTGATATTATGCGCTATATAAAGGAGTTGATAATATCGGGATTTAGTGTGAAATAAACATAGAGTATTAACAATTAGTTTTCCTTAACAATCTCGCAGAATTATGGTGTTATTTCTGCAATTTTGTTTGTGTACACGTTTCCTTTCAAGTATCTCCATAGGAAACAATCGGGGGCTGCCAAATCAGGGGATCGTAGGTGGCAGTCGATAGCATCAGTTTTTGACAACATTCGGCCGGGAAAAGTTTCTTGCAAGACTTGCATCGTAGCACGAGCTGTGCGTGATGTGGCCCCATCCTGTTGCAAAAACATATGCTGTAGTCCTAACTGATTCAATTTGGGTACAACAAAGTTCTCTAACATGTCACGATAGCGATTTCCAGTAACTGTTACAGCATCATCACGAGCTTCCACGAAGAAAGATGATCCAATGATGTCGCCGGCCCAAATGGCGCACTATACGGTGGTAACGGTCATTGATGTATTAAAGAGGATTTTCAGTACCTGAATAGCTCCTATTTTGCTTATCACCAAAGCCAGCCAAATCGAAATGTGACTCGTCGCTAATGACGATTTTTTGCCAAAAATTAGAATTGCCTATATCGAGCTATAAAACCTGAGTACTCCGCCGCCGTCCGCGGTTACTTTCCCGTTGCCCTTACGTTAGTGGAATTTTAAGCTGGTATAATTGCAAATCCGTTTTGTCACCGGTGAGAGGTCTTTGGGCGTTCACGAACACTTTGCCTCACTGCATCTAGCGTACGTTGACTACGTCTTCGCCCAGACTTTACTTTATCTCCCAATGTATCCGAATATACTGTATTTCTCCCCATAACCAATACCTAATTCCTGAAAATCTCATTAGGCCACGAAACGGCGCATATATTTTGCTAACGAAGAAAATAATGAGTCGTAAAATTCTAATTGGGAATCCAAACAATACGCTGTAAATTATCCTTAGTTAGTTTCCTTCCGCGCTGTACGGGTGGTAGCCTATTAAACGCTATAAGGGAGCGATATTTGTTCTCAGTACAACGCAATAAATTGTAATGCATTAATAAAACATAAAAAAAAACCGTATCCAACATAATAAATTAGACCTTGTAGTTCTATAATAAAATAAAAACATAAAAGACACCCTATAATCTTCTTTTGTTTTCGAATGAAGGAAGAAAAATTAAATCTAGATCTAGTTCCTCGCCTTATTTAAGGAAAAAAATGAAACATAGCATCGGTATCAGCACCACCTACGGATTGTGTAAATATTAATTAAAAATTCATTTGTTCTTGTGCCGAGACTAAGAAAGTCACCTACTGGGATACTCTTGCGTATTTAATAATTAAGGTTCGCGTTTCGTTAAGAGGGTGGCGCTGTAAGGGGTGAAGGAAACAAAGTTTTAATTTGTGTGTACTCATTAATTAGAAAAGTAATAATTTATTGTTACTTGCTTTGCATTAATTAGAATATGGCGTTGTACGTAATGAAATTATAGCTGAGAAATGCTGTAGCAAGCAACGGATTTATGAAAAAGCACTGGGGGTTGAAATATCATTATTTTTCTTGCAATTTCAAACATCATATGGCTAATAGTAGATATTCAGCAAATGAATTTTTTGCGGTTGAAGTTTTGAGCGTCAAAATCGGTAAAAAATCGAGAATTTGAAATAGTTTGTCAATTTCAAATAACTAAAATTTTTTGGCGGATGTTGAATCGTCTTCGCCTTTCTGGTATTTTAGATGGTTTTATTGAGAAGTGTGGTTAGTTATGATTGCAACAAATTCTTATTATTCAGTAGATTAAATGTATCTTTTTTCTTGACAACCTTAAAAGACGCTCCCAAATTATACCAAATTACCAAATAGAGAAGTAACGATAAATTAATGAAAAAAGCAGTCTAATACACCAATGAAAAACACGTCGTAAATTATTCGCATCATAAACTGAGGACATAGCATCAGACACTGGAAGTAGTTTTCGATCATTTCCATATTTCAAAAATTTTTATTACCCCACATTAACCGTGTACAAACATCCCCAAAAGAATTATTTCTTTTTTGCCACCTTAACCTTACAAAGTTAATGTCAAGCTGTAAAACGGACAATGCTTTTATTGCGGAGTCATTGTACGAAATTTTGAGTAAAATTTACAAGCTGCATTTTATGTTTTTATTGGCTATCGTAAATTACATATTTCGACTGTAATTTACGCAAATGTACGTCCGGTGAATGTGACCAGTTGCACCAATAAAAATTGGGGAATTTGTAATAAGCAAATAACGCTCTAAAGTATTGAATCAATAACAAAGATATAAGGCAGTATGGAATATTCCATTACTTAAGAAAGTTTTATTTGAAAATTAAATTCTTAATTAATTACTTGTTTAATATTTTTACCTACTTTACATGGTTTTACTGCGTTTCCTGAGAAGCCCAGGAAATAATAAGATGCGTATCTTAAGAAGGAAATAAGTATTAATTTCCTAATTGAGAACTATACAGTCGTAATTATTCTCAGATCCTACTTTACATGCGAAAATTATACATATAAAATAATAAAATTAGTCCTAATACGTCCAGTTCATTTGCATAACTATTTAAAAATCAACAAAAGCAATTGCTAATGGCATACAATTTCAACACATAATAAATATTCTTCTTTAATCTCCTCGGATCCGACGTAGCATATATGCTGCATCCGGTTCTTACTTTTTGCGTGTTAAAATTGGAACAAAATCTGTTGCAGAGTGTGGTCGACATCGAAACATGTTTTGATAGGTAGCTGTGTTGTTTAAACATTTTCGAAAATAATTCGATAATTATGGCAAAAGCACCGTGTAAACATGTTTAAACTTCGTTTAAAGAAAAACTTCCCTTCGCACATAATCCAAGGTTAGAACTGATAACGATAAGTTGGCGTGTTTAATAATTTTTTCTTAAGCGATTAAAGTGCAATCCAAATGAATGTTGGCGTCGATTCATAACTGTTGGCGAAACGTGGATTCGTCATAACACACCAAAGACCAAAGAGCAGTCCAAACAATCGTGGGCAACAGGTCGCAAAGAAGGTCAAAACCACTTTATCGAGCAACAAGATCATGGCCAGTATTTTTTGGATCTACACGGCATAATCCACGTTTGTTACGATTAATGGTAAGTATCATACCAGCTTATTGAATCTTTTCAACAATGCTGTGAAAGAAAACGTCAGCATTTGGCGAAAAAAGGATTCAGTTACATCAAGACGATGCACGCGTGCAGACTTCCGTCGTTTCCATGGCGAAATTCCACGAGTTAGCTTCCGCACCCACCATATTCGCCAGATTTAGCCCTCGGCTTTGGACGATGCTCACAAGTCTAAAATTCGCAAATATATACATGTATAAAGAACACAAAAAAAGTGTTCTTTACGCTTTATTACCCTTTTTGCTTTCATTCTTACAAAATTTAACCATCAAACTTCTCAATGTCAGCAATCCAAACATATATCTTGACTTTTCATTCACAAAGACCTAAAGATATTCGTGAAGTTTAACATCCGAAGAAAGTCGTCCACGGGATGGCATTTTGAAATAACGACGACCTTTTAAGGTCTTCTAACGTACGTATACATAAAACCCAATAACAATTACCGAACAACTTTCGAGGAAACAGACGGATGTTCCCTATCTCACTCGTATTTCTTTTCTCCTCAACAAAAACATATTAAGCAAAGGAGACGGCAAATTCTTCCGTCTTCCTTGCTCAATTTTTAAAGTCAAATTCTTGTCTTTCGTAACGAGTAACGATTCTATCATATCTGGACGACATGCATTGTATATACAGCTCTATACTACGCAGATACACATACATAAAAAGAGGAAGACAGCTCTCAACTAGGAAGAGGAGACCTTTACGGCCCCGTTTAATTGTCTGAAGTTAGGTGCGTTTACGACACTGAAAACATATTTCATCCTATTGTCGAAGCGTTCGAAATGGGGGCTGTTTATATCGACGACGACCTTAGAAATTTCATGGGTGGTCACCAAAATACACTCTCCGCTTCCCGGTAATAGATTTCTAATTGTCAATCGTTTGGGTTCGAAGAAACGAAGACGAAATCGGTTATCTATTGGGGAATTGATGGGTGCTTTGAGTAGGATGACACTGGTTATTCACAGTAATTTGATTATCGTCTGTAAGGTAGTAATGTAGAAGGCTACAGCTCGCCAATTTCTCTAACGTTGATTATTACACATATTTTCAATTTTCGGGTGAAAATGGGCTTTCGAGTAAACTGGTGATAAAGAGGCGGTGATTTCGATATAGCAAAACAAATCGGTAACAAGCTAGAGAAGGAAGAATACGAATAAAGCCTTTATATCAAGAGAAATATTTTAGATAAAAGCTATTCACTTATTTTGGACAAGCAACCGCTTTCTTGAATATAGTAATTTTTTCAAGCCAGCGACTTTCTTGAATATAGTAATTTTTTCAAGCCAGCGACTTTCTTGGATATAGTAATTTTTTCAAGCCAGCGACTTTCTTGAATATAGTAATTTTTTCAAGCCAGCGACTTTCATGGTTCCTCCAAGTAATTATTGCTTGCTTCCAGTAATCCCTTCTCATTGTGTTTGTTACACATATTCAGGTTAATTTCGCCAATAAGCGCACGAATATTATTTTTTCAGTCATCAGTTGCATGTGGATCATTTGCGTAGACTTGTTTCTTACGAAACCCACAAAGGGAAAAGTTTAATGGTGCTAAATCGCACATTCTTGAAGGCCAATCAATATCACCATTTTGGGAAATTACACAATCAGGAAATTTTTCATGCAATAGATTTACAGTTTTTCTAGCAATGTGGCAAGCAGCAACATCTTGTTGTAGGAAAAGATTATCGTATCTTCTAGAAGTTAATCAACATCTTAGTTAGTGATTTCCAAGCACACTTTGGGACGAAAATCCACACTACGAGGATACACTAGTTTCTTCAGAATCTCTCGAGGATTTTCACGTCTCCAACAAGAGCTGCACAATTGCAACAAGCAACAGTTTTGTTTATTAACGTAGCCATTGATGTGAAAATGGGCTTCGTCACTGAATATGAATCATACAAAATTCGTTGTAGCAAACGCACGGCGGTTTTGATGGCCCACAGGTTTGAGTTCTTGGATCAATTGAATCTCGTATGCATGCAGAGGAGAGTCTTTTGTTATAATTCTTTGCAGGGCCGATTTTGAAATCCCCAATTACTGTGACCGTTGACGAATTGAGCTCGGCCGCACACAGAACACGCATCTTCGTAATAATTTTGAACAATTTCTGTGCGTTCTTCAAGGGTGAAATGCTACATCATGAAACTTACACCTTTCTAGATGACGTATGTTAAATATAAACCTTCAAAGCGACAGCGTTTGGAAATAATATAAAATTAAAATCTCCAAGTTCATTCCCGGACACTCTTTATTATTACAACTTATTACAAGCTTTTAGGGCATTTCATAGGGTTCAAGTTTATCTGTTTGTGGTACTCACCGTACCAAATTAAAGCATCCATCTAACCTACCAAAATGTAAGCTGATCAATAACAGGCAAGAATTACATTAGCTGGAATCCATTATCGAATTATACTAAAATCCAATTCATGCACAGGGTGTCAGTACCACCAGGGGCGAAACGGTAACCAATTATTCATCCGACAAAGCCGAGTTTTCCTGCGTAATTTTTCGACTAGTCAACTCACCAAGCCGGTAAAGTTAAAGTAACATTCACACACACGCGCGCACACATGTCTTACGCTGGACGCTTATATGACATAATGACGCTACGCTACAACACAAATGTGCAAATCATTAAAAGATGAACAACAGTCGAATCTATTATGCGGTAACGATGTCCACCACCGGGGGGCGATATTCGGCCGTACATCAAAGAGCAACGGGGTCTTTGAAAAACGAATTTTCATTGTGATATAATTGTATATCATTTCTTTCGTCGGTTGGTACTCCTTATATTGTCGTCTTTGAGGTACCATCAACAGATACGCCTATAAAATGTAACTCTAATGATTCGATTTCTGGTTCGGATTAATTAAAAAGGAGGTCAGGCGGTGTCTATTGTGTACGTAGAATGGTATCTACTGCGGCGTGGAGTGGAAGAGGTCAGAGATTTGATTGGAAAACAGGTGTAATTGGATTTTGGGAGGTATTTAGACCAACCCAACGATGAATTTCCAATTAACTCAAGCTAGCTTTGGATCATGGAAATATATTTTTAACAAAAACTCTCAATTTTGCAATTTTATTTTGATTTTTCTAGGGTAACTTTTGCAAATGTTAATGAATGAAAATGGAAACAAAATACAAACGTAAGGTTGTATAATGTTATGTTTGAAATATTAGCAGAAATAAGACAGCTAGGTTTATCGAATGTAACAAACGAAAATGAAGCTGTTAAAGCCTTCAAAAACCATATTATGGAGAATATTCTAAAAACCTAATTGATATCCCGTGTACTGCCTTTGCAATAACAGGAACAGCATCTTCACCCACTTGAACCACTTTTCTGATGAGGAATTCAATATCGTTTTATTTCCTTTGAAAAAAAAAAAAGATTTGCAGGATAGACTAGGCATAGGCGACCTATTAAACAATATATTGCAATGAAGCTCCTTGTTTAATAAATTATAAACTCAGGATTTGTTTTTGTTTAAATAGAAATGAGTAACATCTCCAATAAAAACTAAAAAAATTCTAAAAATGGGTTGAAATAACTCCCTTTCTGTGGTAGAAATGTCTTTCGGGTGCTGTCGCGTACTTGATGTTTGACTTGACGTTTCGCTGATCATGGTGTCAGCTTCTTCAGAAGATTTCTAAAGACTGTCTTTAGAAATCCTCTGAAGAAGCTGACAGCATGGTCAGCGAAACGTCAAGTAAAATATTAACTACGCGACATCACCCGAAAGACATTTCTACTATGGATTACGGTCGTGAAAGCCTACACTCAACTCCCTTTCTGGTTGAATTTAATTATTACTATCTAGAATGTGCTGGAAATAGAATTTTCTATGCAATTCCAGCTAAATTAAACAAACTCAAAAGTTGTACTATTCAGCCTCATACTCTTCAATTTTCATTTCGCCCTTTAATCCACGCCGCACATATATCCCTACTTTATACTCTTTGATGTCGAATGAATTAACTCTAAAATTATCAAGGAAAGCGTAGCGAATACGAAAAACACCATTAAAGCTCGAAATTTACTAAACTTATGCTTCTAACGTGCACGTACATACAATCATATATAAATTAAAATCAGCATGGGCTCAAGATCAATTAATGCCTAAATACACGGGCCGAATCAAGGAGAGGAGGGAAAAATTTTTTTTTCCTCGCTAGATCTTAGGTTATAAATTAATCACCGTATTTCTTTTTCGTTTCGTGGAAAGAAGAATAAAAAAGCGGGTTCCCGAAAGAGAAATCATTCGTCATAATTCGCCAGTCGCGTATAGGGCAGATGTTATGTCACTGTAGTCGGTTCTCAAGCCACCCATGGAGCGTAAGGGTAGTTTTTCATTGTTATCTGTGACAAAAGAATTTTATTGTTATTAATATAATTATGTTCTTGTCGGATCCTAGTGAGTTCTCTGTTGCGTTTTAATTTAGCCCCGTATTTAGAAAGGAAAAAAATCTAATGAATTAGGAATATGGGGGATACGTTGTGGGGAAATATAATTAAACAATTGAGCAATGTATCCTTCCATACTCATTGAAATTAATAGATATGGAGAGAATTCAAATACAGAAAATCATAAAAATTTGATTAGCATACATCAAATAAAAAAACAGAAAAAAAAATTTCGGGGCAACTACTCTTATTTTTTAAATAATAAAAATTTATAGTAAAAAATTACAACACATTTATTTAATCTAACAAAATATGAGGTTGCCCTAGCAAAAATTATAGTGAGGTTTAAAATAAAATGTTACTATCAATACTTTGCCATAATTATTAGTATTATTATTATTATAAAATTGATATACTGTAGCACTTTATTTCGGATCGCCACGTTCTTTATTTTTTCAAAATATTTATGGGAGTAAAACCTCGCCTGTAACTATGTTCCCCAACGTGTCAGAATCGGCTGTGGTGGTTCGGGGTTATGGGGACACCATTCATGAAATTCGCGAATATGTTTTTGGGATATCAGCAATACTGTTTTTGTACTCGCAATTAGCGCATTCACCTGCAGATAACATCTACGAATCTGTTCTGCCACAAGATGTAGAGCATGGATTTTACATGTAATATGTAAATAGTTATATTTTACTTTGTTCTATGCGGCTCTTGACCAGAAAAGTGTGACGACCGCGGCTTAATTAGATTCAATTAAAGTCGCGGGAAATAGATTTAATCCTGCGGTAAGATTTTTTTTATCGATCGGTTTACATCGTCTTGGAGATAACATGTGTTGCTTTATACATCTTTATTGTTCTTACATTTACTATTTCAACCATATTTTCACTTACAACATGTAAATCCGATTACACAGTTCACGCATGTTTTCTGGAGAAAATTCTTTATTTGTACACGCTACTCAAAGATGAATAATTCATAACGAGAACATTTTTACCTTGTTCACTGTACGTAATTCTTAAAAAATGTCCGCTCATTTCTCCCGATAATTCAATTCGCTTTTAACCTACTCCACATACGCCGTTGTTTCCTAACATATACACAAAGCTCTTGCACTTCAAAAGCATCTCAACACAAATCAGCTCACATACGGCTAGCTGGAAGCTTGAAATTCGGAATGTTTAACATATGTTTCGGTACCTTGTACGTCGAAGGCAGCGAGGAGCACGTGTCCAAATAAATCTGCTTTATTTTTACGGCTTGTTGTTTTGTTATGACATCGGCTGCAAGTCGGCTACATTTTTCGATACGCCTCGATGAACGCCTTACAACGTAACGTTTAAAAACTTGGAACTATCCAGGAAATTTATACGTAAGAGGTTGAATGTAGCTGTGAAGATTATCTGCTTGTAATGTACGGTGTGGTAACCACTTATGAAATAAAATTAATTTTGACGTTATGCTAGAGTTTTGTGTAAAACGCTCGAACACATCGGTTTTTAATTTAAAAGATACCCCCTATAAAGGACATTTAAAATATGCAGGGTGATTCATGTAAGTGCAGTATGAAATTGGTGTTTTTTCTGCATATTTTTAATATTTTCTTTATTTATAGTTTCCTTGATGAACTGATTTCGACTATTTAATTTAAAGTTTTTGGGAATAACCTAACACACAATAAAACTTTTAAGTTGTCTAATTTTCTCTAAAACTTGAGGTGAAATATTCCTTACATCTGTAGAAATATCTTTCGGGTGATGTCGTGTGGTTAATATTTTACTTGACGTTTCGCTGATCATGCTGTCAGCTTCTTCAGAAGATTTCTAAAGACTGGTGTTGTTGTCTCTTGCATAACCTACAGCGACGTTAAGGTATTAGCCAGGACCAGCCACTATTACCCGAGGATAATACGCGAATCCATAGAAATAATGAAGAACACCAACAACTTCAATCGCGAAGACGGATACAAGATCAGCAACACGTGGAAGTTAGCACTACGGAGTCGTCATACAACGAACGACGCGATTCAGCGGAACGGAACGGTTATGGATCAGCAAAGTGAAACAGAAATAGGATATATAACGAGGAGCAAGCGACAACAACACCAGTCTTTAGAAATCTTCTGAAGAAGCTGACAGCATGGTCAGCGAAACGTCAAGTAAAATATTAACTGCACGACATCACCCGAAAGACATTTCTACAATGGATTGCGGTCGTGAAAGCCTACACTCAACTATTCCTTACATCTATTTGTATTTGTTTCTTCGAAATCATCAATATTATCTGACTTGGGTGAAAGAAGCCCAGTGGCGTAAGATCTGGTGGTCAATGACCACTCAATAACACCTATTAGGAAGGGCCTCAATTAGGCTCAGCGTTTCACAATTGACTATTAACCAATCTTGCCGAAACTAAACATTTTCGCGTGGTGAGATGAGAAATGACATGACAATGAAATTATAAGAAAGGCTCATTTTAGGTGGCGGGACATGTAAATAGGTTAGACGAAAGCGGATAAGTGAAGCAGTGAAAATATGAAACACACGAATGAGGTGGCCCAAAACAACTTGAATCAGCGAAATAGCTTATTTTTCTAAAGAAAAAACAAAAGATTATTTCTTCAACGATCTTGGTATTATAGCATGCAATGTAACAATCCAATCCATTGAATTGATTCTTTTCTCTTCTTCCTCTACATCATCTTTCTATATGTACGCACACATATACGCATTGCATACATCAAAGAGGGCTTAAAAAATATACCTTTGTCATCGTTTCTTCTGCAATCCCCTTACATTAATAGGTGCATATGAACTAAGAACGTACAATAATAAGCACCTTCTAAGGTAGCAACGCAGTTTTCACCGTTAGACTGACGTCGAAATGCGGAACGTGCGGAATTTGTAGTAGTTATTAGAGGCGAATCGGGGGGACCCCCTTTTTTAGCACGTGTGAAGGCGAACAATGCCGCTACCATGTCGGGAATCTCCCGCCTGGATATTGTTCCGCGGAACGGATAGCAACGTTTGATTCGGAATTTAATAAACTCTACGAGAGCTACGTAATAAGTGGGCACTTCGTAATGTGTGCGAAATCCGACATATTTTCTAAGAACGCGGTCACAGATGAAATGCTTTGATAGAAATTCTTATTTCTGATTGTTATAATAATAATAATAGTTTATCACAGGCCCAACGGATGTTATATCCATAGCCGAGAGCAAAATAGAACAGATAAAAAAGATAATAGGTGTCAACATACAATAACAAATTATTGGTCGATTTGTAATACGTACTCCTCAAAATAACTTGGAAAATAAAACATTTTCAAGTCTTTTGTGATGCTCTAATTTCAAGCATTAGATGGCAGAGAAATGCTGTTCTTACTTGGGATTTGGCTTACTTTATAGTGTTCACGCAGTGCGTTTTCAAACTTGAGCTCTTTGCTTTCTCGTTTATAAATATTTATATTTTATATGACGTATGTTGTTGATCAGGTAGGTGAAAATTTCTTTTATGTATGTAAATTACGTTTTCAATAAATTGCAAAAATGTGTTTTGCATATTTTCCTAGAAAAAATACATTATGTTTGCCTGTCCTCAATCGAGGACGCTGGGCATTGCCAGCTTTGATGGTAATTCAGTTGTATTGGAGTTTTACAAATTATGAATGAAAAAAACCACTTTGAAGAAGGTAATTTTTGAGGAAATAGACAGATTTTAGGCTCCACCGCATGAAGTGGATGAACTAACAAATGATAATGAATTGAGTGCAGCTACAATTTTGGACAATGCTGAAGCTGCAGAATTAGACCAATTAGACCAATTAAGGAAGATGATAATATACCTTTGATTACATTTTTAAAAGATTTAAACTCCATTTTTCAGATTTTTCAAAAAAAGAAAAACAAAAAAAATTAGCCACTAATGGGTTAAATTTGATCAATGATGTATTTTGATTCTTTTTTTTTGATATCCTGTAAAAGTAATCTTGGAGGCGACTGTATTCCGCCGAAATAATTACTACGTAAACGTCAACCTTTTCAACAACTCTCAATCCTCAATCACGCCATCGACCACCGTAAACGTTTTTCTTTTTTTTCGCATCTTTTGCACCCGGACAATTAGAGCCACCATGCATATGTTCGCAACCGCACATGGACGCACGCATGTGGCCTCCATTGACCAGCTAGTGGTCCCGTCGCGAACCGACTATATTTTCCTCCGATGCAGCCGGAAAACTATTACGCACTCCGCCGACTGCATACTATATACGAACGGTTTTCAATGGGATAAATGCGGACCTCCTGTACGGACCTCCAAACAAGGACGCAGTTGCGCCCGGTACGCGACCGAATTGTTTAAAGTCGCAGGAATCGAGGGCCCCCCGAGTTGACAAAACGGACCCCACGCGGATCCCGGGCGTTCCCCGCGTTGTTGTTGTTGTTCCGTTGTTGTTGTTGGTGTTCGTCGGCTCGTCGTGAAGTGTAACGCGGTAGTGAACGAATGTACGTCGTTGTGACGGCGGTTATTTGCCGTAAAATTGCCGGATGAATAACGTTTATGTGCGCCGAAAAAGTTCCGGCCTGATTACTCGCGAATATACAACTTGTTTTACGGTTCGTGAGACGTTTACAGCTTCACCAAGTTAACTGTGCTGGTGAAGGCTTATTAAAGCTTTATAAGGCACATTTACATAGGGAACAATCGGCCAATTAAACTGTGTTGCAAATATTAGTTAATTAGCCATAATTACATATTAACTTGTAGCAATTAAACCCGTGTGTACCCACAAATAAACATACTTTGCTGTAAACATTTCCTGTGCTAAGTAAAATAATTTGCTATCGTTATTAAACAATATAATTATTAATTACAAACGAAAGAATAATAATATTTTCCAAGGATTAAATACAACAACAAATAATGGTCCAAAGATGCACAAAATGCAATACAATAATAATAATAACAATAATAATGCAATACATTAAATAACAATGCAGAATACAGAAAGGTAATTATAAAAAGATGGGCGGAGTCCATAAATTTTAAAGTTTAAAGTTGTTGTTTAAATTTAACTAAAAAATTTAAATAAACTCTTTCCATCTATCCACTCCTGCTTCAGTTAGTCTGATAACATTAATTGGTAATATTAACTGATAATAGTTAGGTAATGTCATTAAAACTTATAGAGCCAGGAATTTGAGAATTGTCACACGTAAAGGATATATGTTAATTTAAGAAGAATCCAGCATTTAACCACCAGATTTGGGTTAAATTCAGTCAAACAAAGAAGCCTCTCGAATTAGCAAACTTCATTTTTTTACCATCTCCTTGCAAATGTTGAATTCACAAATCACCCTTTTCCGATGGAAACGAAATAATTTTGCTGAAGTAACAATGTGCTTGTTGAAATAAAGAAGGTGCAGCAAGAACTCGTCTTCATGGTAAAAACTATGTTTACATAATAAATTTTTCAATGTAATTTTAAAAGTAGCTGCACTCCTACAATTCTCGGTAGCAACCAGCAGTTTGTTGTAATACTTAACCGCACAGTAATATGGATTTGTCTTATAAAGCGACGTTCTATAAGCCGGTACCTGTAAACCTGTAGCCATTCCTGGTGCTCATAGTGGTGTATATATCCCCCTTGCGGTGTCGTGACTTTTATAAAAGAATAAAACTTCGTAGAGATATAATGGCCACAATAGGAGTATATGTAATTATCTAAATATTGAGCGACATGATTCCCGCGAGGATGCTCCAACCATACATCGAACTATGCGTTTCTGGTCGGCAATGGTAGACTTGACATTGAATACTTTCTTACAAATAGAACAACTAATGATCTTATGTTCCTCTCCGAGCGCCTTACAGCAACTACAAAATAGAGCAGTGCCATGTTAATATTAAATTAAATAGTTAATAACTAGGAGGAAAACAACAGGGACACTCACTTCACGCTAGCGGTACTCATGGTTATTTCAAACAAACACCAGCACCAACATGTTGGTAAAAATAGTTAATATAATTTAATTTAATTTATCGAAATAGAAAACTTACAAATAGGTTCTTTTAAAGCTTACACGAAAAGGCAATGGCAATTCGGCAGACCAAGGTTCGATTCCCAGCCGGCAACAATGTTTTTTTTTTTTAGATAAATTACGATCCCTTACAATGATGTAACTTATTCTAATTTATTTATTTACGATGAATAACCAAGAAGTAAAATTGCGTGTACTTACCTTACATTTGGTATCTAGATTTATTCCTAAAAATAAATTGTTTTATTACTATTCTTTGGAATATGGGAGGACGATCAAAAGACCTCGTACTAGGAAAGTAGGACAAAAGCAAGCGATAGCAGTCATATCAGGCTTGCCTAAAGCAGCAAAATGGTGCTATCGCTCAGCAAAGGGGACCTTAAGTTCTTGGCGGGATTTCTGACAGGTCTAAAATATCACCTCTTCAATCTAGAGATGAAGATCGTTTGTGCCAAGAAGATCTGGAGATGGCAGAACACATTCTATGCAAATGTGTTGCCATCAGTCGTACTCTACTGAACTGAAGGAAGAAGACCCTAGAGTAGTACTAAGGTTTATCAAAAGCCTTCATCTAATCCCAATAGATCTATCAAGGTCGCTGTGAAGTAAGGCATTTGTGCCCAATGATACTAATACTAATTCTCTGGAATTCTGTTAAAAATTCGTATCATAAAGCTTAATTTACTCGTTTATCCCCAGCATAAATAGATTGTGCCAAGATAATACATCTAATTTATTTTTCTATCTAATAGCTTACCAAAACCAAAGTTTAGAAAAAGTTATAAGTCCGCCCTTTTCAAAGATTCAAATATTCCAAACAAAAAACAATGTGTCTTTGGAGATCCTCCATATATTCGTCTTCCTTAGCTAACTCAAATACGATTCATATTACGATAAAAATTTCCAAGAAAACTCCACTTGTAATTATCTTCGTAATAATAATTTTCTTGCAAGCTCGTTTAGAAGCATATCATATATATAATAATATATAATCGTATCTCGAGCTAATAAACACGTATCCTCTTGCTCGTAATTAAAAAAGACTGCAATTTACTTAAAAAAAAAACAAGCGCAATTCATCATTCAAACGTGTCCAACGCGGCAACATTACAAAATTACAACAATTAATTACGCACTAACAGCGTCCACATACCAAATACCAATAGGTAACTGACAACCTTTTTCCGGTTAAAGCAAGCATGCGGACGCGGTAGGAGCGCAATTAAACGGAATGAAATTTCCAAATCACAACAAACCTGCCTTACCACAACATAATTAGTGAGACTTTGATAAATTAGAGACGAACGAATTAACGTATAATGCAAGAAAGAAAAACATATGACCCAGGGTATTTGATTAACCTTTAATTATGCCTTAGGCGGCCGTGAAATAATAGACGACTATCGTTCTGCCTACTTGATGTCCCGGTTTCTCCCCTACTTTTTTTTTTTTTTTGAAAACAGATAAATGCTAGCGATTAAGCGAAGAACAAGGTTGGCGTTGGCACGCGATCTTACATTAAAACTGAAAATTTCCAGGGATAATCTGATCGAAAACGTTTACTTAACCGTCGCATGCTATTTATTAAAATGATTCGGTCGAGATAACCTGTATGGAGGCGTTGCAATAAAAAGTAACATTTAAGCGGTTCCAAGTGACTCATCAGAATCGTGGATGGTTGAATAGATGCCAGTTATAGTAGAAATCCAATCTGCAGATGTTAATACTTCAATTGCTCCAAATTCGAAGAGTAAATGTAAATGGGATAATAGAGAAAGGGTTTTTCAGGCAGTTGGGAAGATACGTGAAGGCCGTCTAAGGAGTTTCTATTGGAAGATGTTTGGAACCACAAACGGAAACGTTAGAGCAAGAAGAAACAACTTGAAGATGGTACCTAAGGCCATAAGCAATAAAAATTCAATTTTCCGAATTGGGGAGACCGATAAGTTTTATGGATTTCCGACTGGACATGTCAAAGAGTTATGGTTAGTATGCTTGAATATTTCAGGAAGCCTTTGTTTGCAAGTAATCATTTTGTGATGTGGAAGTAGTTTGTTTCGGTTGCTCTAACCGTTTAGGAGTTGCGGGCGTTTAAAAGTAAGCACAGCAAATTTTCAAACTTTGAAGCGCTCTATTGCCTAAGCAATTAGAACGAAAGGATCACGATTGGGACAATTGAAAAGTGTTCGTCCAGATCTTTCAGTGAGTCTAAATAGGCTAAGTATATGAGTTGAACACTAGAAAGTCGAAAATTTCAAATATTTAAAGAATTAGACGGTGGCCAATTTTAGGGCAGATTTTGTAGATAGGCCATTTGAAGCTTTAACAGTAAACATGTCTCAAATTTGAACTGTGAGTTGAGTTTTCATTAGCAAATGAAAATAAAAGCAAATTTCGACATCTAATCCGCCATTGCAATAAGAAAGAATTCCAACCCAAGACTGTAATTCTGGACAATGTATGATTGGTTCATATTTTTATTTATTTAAATAATAAATAAAATTCCAATTCCGGCTAGGACTCTGCTGTGGTCTTCAGGATATTGAAAAAAAGAAAATATTTTATAACTAGATGTATTAGCAATAATTTTGTAATATTAATGTAAATAATAATTAAGGATATTTACTTAGCAAAAATCTCTTAAATATGGTTTGTTCAGTAATGCTTTTATAAGCTAAACAAACAAACATGAAACAGTCCTACTGTTATTATCAGGGCTGAGGAACCTCAACCTCCAAAGAAGAAAGACAAAAGCAAAGGATTTTGGAAAGCCATCTTCGAAAATCTGGACAACTATTTCGACAAAAGCACTTTGCATGGTCTAAGATATGTTGGGGATTCAACAATTACTATTAGTGAACGGTAAAATCATCACACCAAGTTTAGCTATAGGTATTTCTAGACCTCAATTCTTAATTTTAGCATATTTTGGTTACTCTCCTTCCTAACAGCAATCGGATTTGCCACCTATTTCATCAACAACATTTATGCAAAGTATAATTTAAGTCCAGTTATCATAAGTTTCAGTCCAACAGCTGTTAGCATCGCGGAAATTCCATTCCCGGCTATAACGATTTGCAGTGTCAATATTGTTAAGAAGTCTGAAGGTGAAAGGATCATCCAATATGGGTAATTCCACCAGCAATGCATTTCTTAATATAGTTTTATTTTTACCTCAATATTCCAGGACCGACACCGAGAAGCTTCTGCTGGATGATTATTGCGACACAAATTATACAATTGCTAAGAATGACGACGATCTGGAAGATTTGGCAGATTGGGAAACACTGAAGGCATTTATCTTGAAGGTGCATATGTTATGTGATAATAGAAATTTTGCTTCTGGATAGCATTCTTTTCCTGTTTCATAAAGAAAAATAAGAAGCAAATTTAGCAAAAACCAAAATAAAATCATTAACATTGCTTTCCATAATAGGTTACCCAATCTTGCTCAGAAATGCTAAAAGTATGTAAATGGAAGCAGATAGAACGCGATTGCAACGTGATATTCAATCCAATATTAACAGATGATGGCTATTGTTGCACTTTCAACAGATTACCATCCTCTTCAATATTTAGGAATCCGTAAGAATCAAAATTTTGTTGACAAATTTGAATCTCGTTAACGGAAATTACGTTTCCAGAAAAGAATTGAATGACCTAAATGAAACCTATCCATCTGAAGTGTATGATTGGACACCTGAGAAGGGCTACACGATAAATGCATCAATTGATGCGTTACCGTGGAGATCCCCAGGTTTGAGGTTATTATAATTATATTACAATGATCTAGCACTCCTTTGCGAATCAGGTGCTGGTGCCCATTTAGGTCTTAGCGTAGTCCTGGACGCCCAATTAGATAGCTATTATTGCCAAACAACCAATAGCGCTGGATTCAAGGTGCTCCTTTCGAATCCTATTGAAACCCCAAAGATGGCAGACTTCGGGTTCTTCATGAGACCCGGAATAGAAGCCAGAATCGTTATAAAACCCAAGAAAGTCGATTCTACAGACACATTAAAGCACATAGATATCGGAAAGAGGCAATGCTTCTTCCCCGAAGAAAGATATCTTCAATTTTACAGGTTTAATTCCGTAATTGATTTGAAAACACTTCCACGTTGACGATTTTGCAGGACGTACACTGAAAAAAACTGCAAATTGGAATGCCAGGCGAACAGGACATTGAAATCATGCAATTGCGTACCGTATTTTTTGCCAAGTAAGCAAGTTCGTGCGGTAAAAATGCATCCTTTGATTAGAATCTTGGATTTACAGAAAACAGAACGACTAGGATTTGCGGTAAGAAGCAAGATAACTGCGTTCAGCTTATAAAATGTAAGTAATTAATTTTGGATCGTTTATATTTTGCAATATGCTTGAAAATTATTAAATATCGTAAGAGTAATTTGGATCGTTTCATAGCTATAATGGAGAAGCCAACGATGACGCAGGAGTAAGTTAGAAATATTCAGAAATATATTGGAGCATGCCTGTAGCGTCTTTCTCTTTTTGATTTAATTC
The DNA here is from genome assembly GCA_902654985.2 of Oryctes borbonicus. Lineage (NCBI taxonomy): Eukaryota > Metazoa > Arthropoda > Insecta > Coleoptera > Scarabaeidae > Oryctes > Oryctes borbonicus. Next base: position 7,613,618 of record LR736864.1, on the reverse strand, counting down.
GAATTGATTGCTTCAACAACGAATTCGCAGGTCATTTCAACAAGTTCTGGAAAATTTCATATCGATTATTAATAATTGTTGAAACAATCTGTTTTTGCAAAAATTACTAAACTGATGGATTGGTAGAACCAGAGTAGAAAATATTTTTTGATTTTTGACCCGGTGCTAGTTTTGAATTAGCTAGTTTTAATTGGCAATTTTATTTTATATTTATTTTTGTTTTGCTTACTTCTTAGTCTTATAAATGATCAAAACTGGAAATCTCAAATACTTACTTTTGTTCAAGAATCTATTTGACTAATGCTAAACATTGAAGCATCACCATAAAAACTTTTAAACAATGTATTTTTTGTTATACCAATAAACTTCAGCTAGAACATCTCAAATTATTCCAACTTCCTATCTTATCAAGGGCACAACCTGTATTCGATCAATTTTTATGCAGGTGCAATTGTTTACCGTCCTGCTTTGAAATATCATACAGGAAGAGCGACTCGACAAATATTTTATCGATAAAAACAAGACCAAAAGATGATATCATTCAAAACGAGACCTTAGAATATTTCGTGTGAGTATTATTGGATTATTTTTTAAGTCGACCAATTGAGAAAAGGTACCGTTTTAAGACCCAACATGGCCATCTTTCATTTCTATTACACGGATAGCACGTTCACTCAAAGAATGAAAGGCGAAATCTATGGATTTTCTGAATTTCTATGTACGTAATGTCCTGTTTTTTTCTAAAAACGCTGAGCGCTTATAAAGCAATTTTTTTTGGTTCTTTTTCATTCATTAAATAAAAAATAATTTAAAATTTCAAACTTTTCCCTAATCTTACGCCGTATGTATTGTGATAAAAAATATATTTATAAACACTCAGTGTATACGTACTTAAATTACTTTACCGTCAAAGTACTAAACTATATTACTTTGTAGCAAACACTGGCGGTTTATTGGGATTGTTTTTGGGATTTAGCTTTTTGAGTGCAGTAGAGATTGGGTATTACATCTTTATCAGGACGAGCTGCAAATTACTCAACGGAAAACGAGCTAAAAACAAGAATATAAAGAAAAAGATTATTGGAGAAGATGCGATTTATCCTTTCACCAAATAAAAAATTAAATTAAACCAAATTTTCCTAGAAGTTCCATTGTTGCTTAAAATAGTTAAAATAGAGAATTTAAATAGAAATACATTAGCTAAAGCATCGTTTGCTGTTTCTTTTGCTACTTTATCTCTTTCTGCTTCGACATTATTAAAGATGTAGCCTTTTTAGTAACTAAACAAACAGTTTCTCTGCTATGTACAATTCTTTTTTGTATTACGGCTAACTTAATCTGTACATATACAAAGTGCTATATTTTTCGTGGATTTGTTGGTACGTCTCAGGTATTACAACCGTAAAACACATTCCACAAAATGAACGTATTTTCGATTTTCAGGTGCGGATGCTTGCCTGGATGTTCCCATTTGTCGTACGAAAAATCATTGTCGCTACTTTTGCCGCATAAAAATGTTTCGCCGAGAGAGGAATTTTTACGAAATTTCAACACTGATTATTTAGAGTAAGTATCAAATTAAACTCCTTAGCTGTAGCTAATTACAAATTACATTGGAATCCTTGTTTTGAAGGGGAAACATAGCAGTATTGAATTTTTATTATAGACAAAGGGAATATGATGGTACAATTCAAAGTGACCTATATGGATTTGCCGAGTTTTTATGTAAGTTACTTGAATGAATGGCAACGCTGAAATGTAAACTAAAAACGCTAAAAATTACACCTTTATTAAAATATCAAGTAATGGGTGATTTTTTTAATTGTTCAAACCTTTGAATAATTTCGCAGCCTTTGAAATCAATTTAATCAACTATTGTAATTGAATCTATTAATTTATTTTTCGTAGCTCAAGCTGGTGGATTGCTAAGCGTATTTTTAGGCTTCAGTTCTCTAAGCTTCATAGAAGCCTTTTACCACGCATTCATCAAGATATTGTTTAAAAAATGCCGCAAATATTTCACTAATAGACGGAAGAAGAGTCGAGAGAGCAATCAAGTTAAAATTAGTCCATTAGTACAACCAGTCACTCATTAGAGAACGCATAAAATCGCACGAAGTAAGAAAACAAAAATATAAATTTGTTTCTAGCGTGTGGTTTCGCTTTTTGAACGACTGAATTTGCATTAATCTCACTATTCCTTTAATATTTGTTTCTATTTAAATTCAAATGCAAAATTTAAGTATACGGGAAAAGCATTGCCGAGAAGCTGCAATTCATAACGGTTCCTTGAAAATAAGGGTGTATTGATATTATAATCAGGGATGGGACCCTGTCCGCAGTAGAATTTATTCCTCGCTTGTTTTCCACATCGCTTGTATTCTGTGTTGTAAAACCTGAGAAATCGACACCTTTAGTAGAAAAATAGAAAAAAACAAATGCAAATTGGGAGGTAGGGAAAAATCCAGAACCAACTTGATTGTTTTTTGTTCGCTATCTTCGTAACACTCTATATATACAAAATCTAGAATGCGACATATGTATAGAATAGGATAATGCTCAGGGTCCCACACCAGGATAAACTATTTTTAAGATCTCCTTTAGTACTTCAGATAAGGTTCCATTATAAACATTAATCTGAATCATTATCCTGTATCACAAATAAATGAATAAATGCCCAAATCAACGAACGTTTTCGACAGTTATTCATTTGGCAGCAATGTTTTTGAGTTAACTGAGATTAATTGTAATTAAAAATTAAATTACAGTATAAAAAGTAGCGCAATTAGTCTTATTTGTAGATTATTATAGTCTTTGATCATATTCTTATTAGTTTCAGATATTTTCTAAGGGAGGTTCAATGAAATTTTGTTTGAAAAGTTTTATGTAATGACTATCTAGGAATAAAGATTCTTACTGGTTTAGTTTTTATTGTTAATAATAAATACACCTCTACCAACGTCAAATAATGAAGTAGTTGATTACTTCAGCCGAGTAATATTACAATAAAACTGACCAAAAGTGCACGTTTCATCTACGTTTAAGTAACAGATTTGTTTTCTAATCTTTTATACATTAAAGGCTTTAATTTTTTATGTACTTTCTTATTAGGGCATTGAAAAATGGAAAAGCTCTCTATTTAGAGCTCTTTCTTTAAATTCAAATTTCACACTCTTAACATTTGTGCTCTGCAGATTCATTTCATTTCTTTATTTCCAAGTCTGAAAGCACCGTAAAAAACAAAGATTTGAAACTTATTGAAAATTAAAAAAAAAGCACTGGAATCTATTTAGAATATTTTTATTTACATGTAGTCAACTGTAAAAATACTACATAATTTTTTTTGTTTAGCTAACGAAACTTAAATTAAAATCACAAATAATAATAATAATAGCAATAATTATAATTATAATGTAGATTTTTATTTATTTTTTTCAATATGTATAACAATATTTCAAAAGTATGCCTCTTAATAATTAATTTCATATAACTAATAATAAAAATAATAATAATGACAACAGCAGTAACATTCAGTTATTACTTAAACTGTCTCATGTGATTGAATATGGGTGTTAGTGTGTGTGTATGTGAATGAATGTGATTCCCAAGAAAACACTGCAATCTGGACAGTAAAAGCTTATAAATCCAGTACATCCTTCGTTCTTGCCGAGTGAATCTTAGAAACGAAAACGGAAATAGCTCTGTTCAAGTGAATCGTAAATTGTAGCTGAATATACTTGTAAACCGTTTAAAACTATCTATTTACATTAGGAATTAAAAAATAATATGCCCTATCACTTCCTTGCTCATCTTCCACGGCCAAACAAGGTGATAAGCTTAACGAAAATCAAAATTGCGATCTCATATAACAGTTGGATTATTTATTTATTTCATTGTAATGATAATAATAATAGCACCAATAATACGGCAAAATTTACATGGTAAAGTTGATAAAGAAACTGTTTTCTTTTTTTTATAAGCTGCGTACAGCGCGTTCACGTATTAGAAAACGTGAGAAATCATTATTTAGCTTGTCTAATCGAAATCTGGATATCCGAATAGAAACTAGGATCATAATATTCAAAATCAATGCGTAATTATAATGATTATACGATTCCACATTATCACCGTAACGGTTTTTACATACTTTTTCCTACTGCTCAGGGAAACAATTACTTTTAATGTGCCGATTGTGAAAAAGGTTCGGAATCTTTTACGCGAAATTTTAACGGGTTTAAAAAGACAAATTCCTATCGCTTTTTTGGCACAAGCAAAAAGGCAGGAAACAACGAACGATGGATGACGTTTACGTAACTTCACGGAATGAGATTCTACCAGGATTGAAATTGAATTTTGAACAATTTCTGATATAGAGCGACGATTAAGTTTTGGGTAATTTTAAGTGAGTAATTGGTTTGTAACGTTGGTAAATGTATTATCTTCCGAAGTAGTCGAAAATAAACCTTTTCAGCAGATTAAAAACATTAATAGTAGTGTTAAGAATGGAATGGCAACTAATCTATTCTTCTTCAACGAATTGAAATTTCGTCACAAAGTAGACTTTTTTTCTTTAATGGGACATTCTGTATATGGTTTCTTATTTCAATTTATAACAATTACCTCCCAGAATTTTCGAAATATATCTCTCACAGGATATATACTCATGCACATGGTGCATTAAGAAAGTTGAAAAACCTAACATTATCGAAACCATAATTTACATTAACGCTTAAATTATTTGTGTAAATTGACTTTTACGAAAATATCAAATAAACAAAAATTGGAAGTGATTTATTCCAGCAACAGGTCGGCAAAAACAATAATTTAGTCCTATATTTGCAGTTTCTCTGACGTAGATATCAATTGCTAAAGTTGTATTCTCATTTTTCTGGACTGATTGTCAACATCCCACATTATATTTTTTTTTGAGAAAATCGGATAAACTAGCGTATAGCGCCGCCTAGTTTCCATTCACAGCAACACTATTATTTACATATTTAGGCGGCTTGATATTTTCTTACCGATGAGCCGATAGAAATTGATTTAAAAAAATAATACTAATTAAACAACAAATTACGCCATCTTACAGTAACTTTAGAAACTCGAACATATTTTTAAAGATGTTTTCATTACCATATTTACATGGTATAATTTTTTTCTTTTAATTCTAGGATAAACGGTTAACAAAATTATCCCGTAGCCAGTCTTATCACCTATATCACATCATAGATGGAATTCCGACAGCTACATCGAACAAATAAACGTTGAAGAATTATTATCAATTTTTTTAATTTAAATTTTATCATATTTTTCCTTATTCATAGAAGTACTTATTTCTAATATTAACACGCGCACGAACTTTTACAATACAAAGGATTAATAGTATAAAAAAATAGCTTGCTTTGCATCTACTTCGCAAGATGGCATCTTAATACGTATCCCTTACTAACATTACAGACCAATTACTTAACAGTACTGAATACCAAAGTACATAATATTTAAAAGTTTTCGGTTTATTAATTTATTTATTATATTTTTAAATCATTATGTCATCTATTTATATATCTATTTTGTTTTATCATCCGACATTTTTTTCCCATTATCCGTTTTTTTCTTACTTTCTATCCACCGAATTTATATAATTACATCGTTAGCCCTTTCATTAGTATCATCTGCCGGTCGTTCGGGCCTGGTATGCACGTGCACCTCGTCCTCGGTACACGGATGACCCACGCGAAAGTTATCCTCTGATGCGGTGGTGGTAGTGGCATTACTGGTCATCGTATCGGACGAGTCCAAGCTGTTCGTCGACACTTCGATGCTTGTCTCACCGTTAATGCTGTGGTTATCGGTGGTGGCGAACGTCGGATGCCTCGCCAGCAGGAACGATCTCGCGACTTCTCTGAGGCTTCGCAGGCGGGCCGCAGTCGATCTCGGTTCAGAAGCGTCGTCAGTGAACGTGCCGCCGCCGCTATTCTGCCGTTGGTTCGTCGGATTGACGAGCGGCGTCGTATCGTCGTCCGTGTCACTGTCGTAATTTCCCTGCTCCTCGTCGGCCGCTAAAACGCGTCGTTTGCACACAGGGCATACGCGACGATTGTTTGTTAGCCACGGATCGATACATTTTGCATGGTATGCTGGAATTAAGATAAAAAAAGTTAGTGTATGGGTTTGGATTAGTAATGAGTAAAGTTCGCCACTTTCCGTGCGCTTCGCGAAATTAGCAGAGCTTAGACAGATTCGTGTTTTGTAGTCTCTCGAGGAAACCAGTAGGCAACACGAACCCATTCTTATGAGACGAATAAACACGAGTCTGTCTAGTCTCTGTTAATTTTGTGAAGTGCACGGAAAGTGGCGAACTTCAGTAATGAGATGAACTAATTCGTTATATTCTAATAACAGTTTCGATTGTTTCAAAATAATAATTAAAAATGCAAATATTTGTTATTTTTATAATAGGCTTTTAACGTTCCTCGGGTCAAACGGGATACAGTCACACTCTAGATTCTGATTTTTTCACAGAAATTACTGAAAATATTTTTCAGAGCTCTGCAAAATCGACAACTGCGAACAATAACAAATGTGAAATAAAAACAAAACAAAAAAGACCATTTATGGCGCCAAGTTATGAACATTTCTATAACATTTTGAGTTGGCGAAATATTTTTTTTTAGCATTCAGATGATTATTGAAGAAACAAGAGTTGTCTGCAAACCGATTGCTGCTAGGTTTATCAAACAAAAAATAGTAAAATGAAACCAATATTATTTATGATTATGATCATCTCGAAATTGTCTCTACGTGAGCAAGTGAAATAGATTTTTGCTTCAATGAAATCGATAAAAAAGATAAATTACGTCGATAAAAAAAAATTCCTAAAGATCTCAAAACATCAACTTAAAAAAAACGATATAAAAGAAGGGTAATCCATTACAGCTAACTGACTATAAATCATTTCGCAATTCATTTGCATTTATCGACAAACTTTTAAATCCTTAAACTATGCTATCAATTACTACTAATCTATTATTATTATACTTTCATCCTTCGCTTCAAACGCGATGAATGTAATAATAACAATTTATTCTTTTACCCACTAGACGTATTTCAATAGCATTTCTTATCTGCATTGTTTATTATTGCGATACGTGCGAGATGTATGCCATCATCACGAGATATTGTCGCAAAATAAGAGAAGAAAAATCAAGGATACGTGACTATGCGGTTAAAACATGAAAAAATATGATCTTATTTCTTTTATTTGAATTTTTCTGTTCCGTAAGCCACAGGGTCTATAAATAATTATGTTTTGGCAAAAGTATTTGATAATCAGAAAAATGCTATGCACAAAACCCTTGTTACACAATCAATGTTAATGGCGAACCACAATAAAAACAAAAAACGTTATTCTTTTGATCATATGCAAAGATTTAAAAATATACCGTGCACATACAATACAACCGTGATTGGTATGTATTTGCAATAACATTTCTTAAATCAGACGTTATAAATGATTAATAGTCCTAATTTAATGGGTAACAAATGTAAATCTATTTCCTGAAACAGAGACATAGCCGAAACAGTGGACTGCGCAGGGCGAATCGGTTCCGAAGACTGTTTTTTTAGAATGGTCATGGAGTTGAGCTAACTGCCTATTTTGAAAAAGGAAAAACAATAACGGAGGCATACGCTTGATAAAGTGAAGCCAAATATTGCGGGAAAACAGCCACATTTGAAGAAAAATAAAGTTTTGCTCCACCGTCTTACATTACTGTCGCCATCGCAAAAATGTACGAATTGAGGTTCGAACTGATAGGCCACTCGTCCTATTTGGCGCTTCATTCTGGGCGTTTTGGAAATGATAACAATTAACAACATGGAGGTAGACATTACTTATTTTACCCACTGTACATTTGTTGACATTATTGATTTCTTTATATATAGAGCTTAGATTTTAAAGGAAAATACATGTTTTTTCGCTAACAAAGTGTCTCCCTCAAAATCCATTGTATGGTATCCTATTATTTACATAACCTTACATCAGTTCTTCATAGGTGACGATATCCATTTACACTCGATTAACGTCATGTTAATATGAGGTAACGATATCAATATTTAAGGAGTTTAAACAGTTGATTACAATGAGTTAAGGGTCAAGTCCTGACGTGGTGACGTCTTACGTTTTTTAGATAAAAATTCCTGACCCTGTTGAAATCCGTCAACAAGTAAAACGGTTAAAATTGCAAAAAGCAGGCTAGCATGGCCAGGTCTTAAATAAGCTGATCGATATCATACCAACAGCACATCTGCGATAAACGGTAAATTGGCAATAATCAACGGCGACAATGTGATCGAGTGATCTCACGCCACAGATGCATATACTGCGAATCCGTTCAAAAAACTGTTCCAAAACTTAATATGCCATGTATATCGTTCCAACAGCTTACGAGTGTGACAAGGTAGTCACTGATAAGGTAGTTATGCAACCTAACCCACAAATACCCCCAATACTACAGTTCCCATCTTTCGCACACGGTATATTCATAAATCAATATGGATTGGGCAATATGTTGAATATGTTTGATTACTCTTAAAGGTTAAAAATATTAAAATTTCAATTCAAATAAATAGGAAGCATAATGCATCTTCCTCAATTTTAGTACAAAGATTACACGCAAAAAAAAAAGAGTTACATCTTACCATGAGCACATGGAAGAACTCTAAGTTTTTCACCTTCAATGTAGTCATCCAAACATATGGCACACGTCTCGTAAGGGTCACCTTTTGCAAATTTGTGTATTAGCATCTTATTTAACGCAGACGTTGGTAATCTTTGTCTTCTTTGTCTACGACGATCTTTAATACATTTTACCACCTGAAATATAATCCAGAAACCAAAACACTTTAATGATATATGCAGTTTTATAACTAAATTTACTCACCATGAATACAATCATGACCAAAAAGCATATTGCCACAACTATCGCAAACGGTAAAAGTAAATGTGTATTAATATTAAAGGGTACATCAGGGGTAATCACTATATAATATCCTTCCGGCATTGAAAATGTTCTCTTCAAATGCATTCCGTCATGATACCCGATGAACACAGAAGGAATTTCAATACCCGTCGTATTTTTCACTGACATTTCTTCTATATAATCTGATCCGATGTTATGAACAATAATGCCATCGTAATTTGCACTTTGTGCATTACGAATCTTCATTTCAAAGGTGCAGTTGCTCCTCGATACTAAAGCAACCCATTTCAATGTTGATGTGTAGTTTGGGGTTGGCTGTAATGGTTGACAACCATCAGCGGGATCCGCATACCTAACTCTAGCTTGCAATCCTAAAATCAGCAAATAAATAATATACCCAAGCGAAATAATAAAGCTTGTGTACCTTCATATGGGATCTCACCCCCAAATGCCGACGGCATATCTTTGAAATCATCTAAAGCTATTGGTTCGCTCTGGAATTGACATATTGATTCAAAAGTAAACTGAGTTATCGATATACTCACATAACCATATAACAATATATCCGCTACTACACAAAGTGGCAAATTAATTAATAGTACGCCTATAAAATTTATTAACATCTCGACTAATTAGTTGAATCTCACATAACTTAACTTTTTAAGCTTGGAAATTGTTGGGACGAATTATTTGAACGCAATCATAACATAAATACCTGCAATTTAGAGACATGTGTGAATTTTTGCACTACATCTTTTCTTTGTTTTATTTCCGCCTTGTTCAACGAACTCCACTAATATCACGTGTGGTAAACGCAGAGAGGGCATACGAGAAATTTAATTCTTAGCAAGAGCAATTATGCGTTTTGTTAGCGATGAGCAATCTAAAAGTGCCAAGTTTGCGAACAACGTTTGGTATGAATACCATACGTAAAATTTAAACCTGTTGTTAATGTTCTAATTCGTTACCGAAACGAAACGGATAATTAATAAATGTAAATGATTGTTCATATTTACTTAAATTATAAATGTCATTAGAATTGCCACTAACGTAGAAACTTATCAAACATTGCAAAAATTGTCAACACATTAACGATATTAGTCACAAATTTGGTAGTATTTAAAGCAACGATGATATTACATACAAATTAGTATTAATGGTAAATTGTTTAAACAATTTAGTGTTGTTAAATAAAGATAAGTGTAATTACGCTTGATGCTTGTAAGAATTGTTTATTTATGATAACCAATAGTTGTAATCTGTTTGATTTTAATTATTCCTAAGCAGTATCAGACGAATTCCCACATTACGCATTTCTACGAATTTCAATGAAGAAACGCGAGTTTTACATTTCCTCATTGTATGAAGGTATAAAACATTATATATCCTTTTATATTAGAGAAGAAATCGAATAAGGCAAATAAATACAACAGGGGAAATTATAGCAAAAGAACATTTCTGATAATTACAAAACTGTGCATAGAATATAAATAACTCAGGAAATTGTATTGCCAGACAAAAGCTTGTCTAAAACCAGAAAAGAAACCGTATTTTGCATTGCAGTACATGTCTCAACGTGAAACACTGATCATACAATAGCTTAGATTATAAAAGCAAACAAACCGAGCGTGATTCGTTGGGTTAAGAAATAAACATTATTTTATCGAAATTAGTTTACTATCAATTTTAACCGCAAATATTTAATTTCCATACATCGCATTATTTGCCGTTACTTTAGCCACCAACCTATCTATTACCTCATAGCATGTCAATGTCAAAGATATCAAAATATGTAAAAAAGGTTATGTTATTATCTACCAGTATATTGGGATCTGCTACAAAAAAACATTACCGATGATGAACCATCATGTTACAGACTTCCTCGCGAAAACAAAAACAGATAATTCTCCTCCTGATATGTAGCTTAATATGTAAGTATGTTATCATTAACTAATTAATTTTAATATATACAGGTTATGTTGTGATCAGGTTTAGCACTCTACCTAAGCTGTGTACCATCATCTAAAGCGGCTGACGGTTTAGAGATTGCTCATAGCAAGGAACTACTTAGGAATGTTGATTACCTGCGCAGTGCTCTTAAGCAAGCGCACAAGAAAATCGAAGATTTGGAGTTTAAATTGAGCCGTTTTGAAACGAGCGTTTCAAAAAGGTACCCCGAAGTGAAATTCCTAAATTATTTAACGCGGAAACGAATTTTAGTAAGCTATTATTCGCTGTTTTATAATATGTATAGCTGTGCATTTGTAGATAACAGGCGGTGCAGGATTTGTCGGTTCGCATTTAGTTGATAAGTTAATGTTTCAAGGTCATGAAGTGATAGTAGTTGATAATTTCTTTACCGGAAGAAAGAGGAACGTCGATCATTGGATTGGACATGAAAACTTCGAACTAATACATCACGATATCGTTAACCCTTTATTCATTGAGGTAGATGAAATTTATCATTTAGCAAGCCCAGCAAGTCCACCGCATTACATGCAAAACCCTGTAAAAACAATTAAAACTAACACAGTAGGGACAATTAACATGTTAGGTATACTATTTGGTAGTAATAATAAAAACTAAATTGTAATGTGGTATGTTATAGGGCTGGCCCGAAGGGTTAATGCAAAAATACTTATCGCTAGTACCTCTGAAATTTACGGTGATCCTGACATTCATCCGCAACCTGAAACATACTGGGGACATGTTAATCCGATCGGTACCTCAATACAATATGATTAAAATCACATTTTAATTGGATTAATATTTTAGGACCTAGGGCATGTTATGATGAAGGAAAACGAGTAGCTGAGACTTTAACGTATGCGTATGCTAAACAGGAAAATATGCAAGTAAGAGTAGCTCGTATATTTAACACGTATGGACCTAGAATGCACATGAATGATGGCAGAGTGGTTTCAAATTTTATTTTACAAGCATTGAAAGGTGAAGTCATAACTGTAAGTATAATCAATAAATTTAATGAAGTTGTTCGGCAAATTTTAAGAATCTGTTATTATTTGAAGTAGATAAATAGAACAATAACTATTCAAGTACTGTAATATTAATAGAAACCAAAATAATGTATCTTATCAGATAACTCGCTGATATTCATCTTTGGAGGATATTTAAAACGATCTTGTTAATCTTTCAAGAGATAAGTACATAATTAGAAAATATTCCCTTTTATCTGGATTATGGTCACTTATCTAAAGATTAAATTTGAAATTAAAACTAAACTCGATTTTGATTAATGTGAAGTGCTTGTTGCGAGTATGTTACATAAGAAAAATAGTTAATATCCTTCGGATTCCTAACAGAATTTTTTTTGGTAATTGTTACTTCCTAAAACTATGAATTGGTAGTGATAGCAAGGACTGCGGGGTAAGCGCTAAAGTACGGTCACAATTCGGGACAATTGTTTCGGAAATTCGTAGATTCTCATTGTTTCCGTACGACCGAATGATATGAGAAAGAATTTAATTCTAACGTGCCTTATTCTATCCCTACTCTGGAAGATATCTATAAGTACCTAGTTTTTGTTTTACGTGGGTCCAGTGCAAGGATATTTTTATTTTATTTAAGACGCATCAACTCGAAAATAGGCGCAAGTTTGGACCATTAACAAAGACGCCAATGAAAAACGGATAAGAGACACGCCTGGAGTTTGGTCCGTTCTTTAATACTCACCTTGTATAAGCTCCATAGAAACAACTACCAAAACAATTGCTGTAATTGCGGGCGTTTTATCTTAAACAGCAAACAATTTATACAGGATGTTTCAAAACCTAACAACACATGCTGCTGTCTAAAAAGGCATTTTTTTCTGTCGTTAAATTTTTTTACATTGATTTATAGAGGTTACAAAATTAAACATATCCCATTTGGCATTTTTTAAATTTTGCAGATGATTTAAGTTGGTAGTTGCCCAAATATGTCCTTTACTACCGGAACTACCAACTTAAATCTCCCATGAAATTTAACAAATAGCAAGTATTTCAATCTTTTAATTTAGATATATGGTTCGGGCGAGCAAACAAGATCTTTTCAGTATGTATCCGATTTAGTTGATGGTTTGGTGGCGCTGATGAACTCAAACTATTCCCAACCAGTGAATCTAGGCAATCCAGTTGAGCATACGATCAATGGTTTGCATTTCCTTTATTTCTGTTAAATACACTATTAATTTTTTCCTTTATTTTGAATAGAATTTGCCACCATTATCAATGAACTCGTCGGCGACAGGAGTAAAATTAGCCACTTGGCGGAAGTAGAGGACGATCCGCAAAGGAGGCGGCCGGATATTGCGCGTGCCAAGTCCTACTTGAATTGGGAACCAAAGGTCTCCCTTGCAATTGGTCTTCAAAAGACCGTGGACTATTTTAGGATGGAGCTGCAACGATTTAATTATAGTCATAGGAATAAGGATATACGTGAGAGCCACTGATGATATTTAATTTAAATAAGATTGGTACTGTGATTTGCTAAATAAATGTAAAGTAAACATTGCTTCCGCGTCCGTTTTATTTGAGATGTGTTGTTAAGGCATGCAAATGCAGCATATTCCAAACCTATTGTTGGGAAGAGTGTGCAAAATAATCACACAAAAGCTGGTGTGATACATATAAGTAAACAACAAAAAAAACTAAAAACGTAGGCTTCCACGGCCAGAATCAGTTGAAACTCAACGTGTTCCGGGTTTGAACCGTATCATGTCGTTGGTTAAAATAAAAATCGACGTTTCGCCCACAATCGTATGGGGCTTCTTCAGGAGAGTGATGGCAACAGTTAGTACGGTAACTCAGTATGTGAACCATGCCAGAGGCGAAAACCAACTGCAGTTTTGAAACTAAACGAACACGTTTTGTTAAAAAAAAAACTACATTTCTAATATCTAATCGTGAAGATTACGTGCTTTTAAAACATTTTATAAATACAATTAAAGAAATTAATATGAGCGAGGATGCCGAGCAGTATTTTACAATAAATACATATTTATTTTATGTTAAATTTCTTTTTTTTTTGGTAAGAATTTTTGCCCAACTACATATTGAGAGTTTAAATTAACCGCTTCGCGTCATATTTAAAAATTATTGGAAACTGTACCTGCATCTTGAAGTTGTGATTCCTATTAGTAGATGGCGCTAAGTTTATAGAGTTTGAATTGGTTTTAATAAGTTCGGTATACTGTCGTTAGATGGCAACTTTAGTTTGAATTTAATGATTTGCTTTATATACAGATGGCGCTTAATATTGCTCTGCAAATTTGAGCTTAAAAAGCCCCGATTATTTTTAATGAAAGGATTTCTGATTTTCTAAAATATTTTTACACACCGCATTCTTTAAGTTTTGGGGATAATTCAAGTTGGTAATTCTGGCAATAAAGGGGATATTTGCTTATTTTTTATGTATGTAAATATGCTGGAATTCATTATTATTCATAATTTGATCAAGTTCGCCGAGGATTAAAAAAAAAAGAAACCAAAGTAAAATTATTTCAGGTTTAGTGGGCAGGGGGGGCATAGCCCTTCCTGCTCCTTTCTGGCTCCACCCATTCTAGAAAGAAGAATATAAATCCATTTTAAATGAGAATGAACATAAAATTAGTAGAAGGAACAATAGGATTGAAATAAATTCTAAAATGTATTTGAAAAATAGATTTTATTTTAATAAAATGTGAGGTACTTAGAATTGAGTGCCCAAATACATATACAATATTTTTTTTCGTTTGCAGTATTATGTGGGAGAAGAAAAAAAGGGTATAAGCATTCAAATTCCTATCTCTCAAAACAATCGCAATGAAATATATAAATTAATATATTATTTATATTATTATATTACAATGGTATGTGCTTCATTTCGAGAGGATGTCTAATCGAGGTTCTACAAATAATTTCGGAAAACAAAATTAATGATAATTTACCACATTTAATGTACATTAAACTATTTGATCACATTTCGTTAACAATGTAGGGATGTTAAGGCAAGGTTAAAGTGATACTTCACTATCGTGTACTGCGCACAATTTTAAAAATAAAATTAATGACCATTGAATATATTTGTACAGCAAATGACTTCACTAAGAGTACACTAACTGTACATCGAACAGGATCTGATCTTATTGATCGTTTTTTTTTTTTGGACCATGAAGCAATCTGGTAGCTCTTTACATTACACAATATATTCATATCAAGATTTTTCTCAGATGTAAAGAGCGTTTTGAAGATTAAACAAATATTTGTACACTTTTTTTACGATATTGAAATGATTGTTTCTTATATCTAACACATACAGACAATGTTTTTGTAATGTTGTAACGTAATAACAGAAAAAAAATATTTGCTCCACGCATATTAGTGTTGACATAATATGCGTGGAAGAACTAAAACAGAGTGCAAATATTTGACATTAAACATGTTTGGCATGTTAAGTGTATACAATTTTAAAGCTTGGCTATAAGTAATTGCAAATACGATGGCTACAATAGGTAATGGATATAAAAATTCAACACTTGTGGTACGTATTAATCAAGTATGCCTTGGTATTTATGTGTCATTGCTTAATAAAATTTTTCCCTTTGTAAATTGTGTCTCTGTGTAATCGCTGGTCAATTTAAACGGTTCTATTTCTATCAATATAACTACAATGTTTATAACAATCTATTTGTGCTAATGGAAAAATATCACATGCCAAATTAGTTTGCGTCTGTAATTTCATATTTGGTATTTTTCCATTAGCATAAATAAATTCTTTCGCGAGTACGGTGCACAATAGATTTTATTTCGAGAATTTCATTTTATTCTAATAAACATCTTTTACATTCCAAATCGCCCTCCAAGTTTCTATATCATCTTGTTACTATATTTTGGTAACCCAAAAGAACCTAAAACCTCATTAAATCTTCAATCAAAATTGTTAATTTGTCGATCGTGGATCATCCAAAATGGCTCTTTCTTTCTGGGCTAGGGCATTTAGCCACATGAAAAGAATTACTCAAAATTCACGGGAAGTATTGACTTGTTTTTTTGAGCAGTCACGACGTAGCCGCCAACAGTCGGCCGTTGACCCGACAAGTTGAGACGTGTTGACGAAATCTTTTAAAACATCTCAAAAATGCTTTAAAAAACTGTAAATTATTTTAAAACAACTTGAAATTTAGCAATTTTCTGCTGAATTATTCCCAATGCTGGTGATCTTGAAATTAAGTGTCACGTCTTTGATTTGAAATTTACTGAAATTAAAAAGATTCTTTTTTTGAACTGCTCTTCTGATGTACCGAAAACATTAGGTCAGAAATAGGAAATTATTTTGGGATGTGTCAAAATGGATTTTGAAAATAACGATTAACAAAAATCATTTCAAATGTGATCTGCTACAACAGAAAGAAACCCATTGTGAAGATAATAAAATACATTTTTGTTGATTGAATTAATGAGGTACCTAAAAAAATTGTTTTTTTTTTAAATTTAACAATAAATTATCCCATTTTGGGTTTTATAAATTTCGTATTTACAATGGCCGTTCGTTCAGAGATAATATTTAAATGTTTCGAAATATTGTTTTTTTTTGCTATTTTCCTGACAAAGGAAATTTAATAAAATAATAAATATGTTGTCTTAATTTAGGACACTTTTGGACAACTCTGTACCAGTAGTAAATGAGTAAAATGCTAAAATAAATTGCTCTCTTTTCTTTGATTAAATAAAACTTCATTCTAAATATTAACTTAATCATTTGAAAAACTAACTGAAACACATACAGTTCTCCTCAAGAGTTAATTACCGTAACAATTTTTCTATAAATCAAAAACAAACGTCAAAATAGATAATACATATAATACAACTATGTAATTTACATAATTTAGTATATTTACAACTTCTTTTCTTCTTATAATTTTAAAGCAGTCTTCATAATTCATTTCCATCATTTCAACTTTCTTTTACACCAATACTATGTTTCTCATCGAGTTTGAGCAGTCTATCACTTCATCGTAACCACTCTCATCGCTGCAAGCGCTTTTATTTTCTTCGTCTTCTTCAGAATTACCATCACACTCATCGTCATTATTATTATTGTTATTGTTGTTATTGTTAGTGTATTTTTCTTGGTGATGATCACTTTGTACTTTCTTCTTGAACACTTTCAAGCTACTAAAATCGGTCTGGCTCTCACCAACAGGTACTAAGCTCACCTCGTCAGTTTGGAGAATGTTTGTACTCAATGTGGTTGATCGCAATCCGCAGTACCTCCTCATATCTGTATTTCCTAACCTATCTAAACTTCGCACCCTATTCAGAACGGTACCGCCTACTTTAAAATCTACCTCAGTCTTTTTGATTGTCTCCTGGGTTTCTTGCTCGATCTCCTCTTCCAAGGGCGATTCTTCTTCGAGAATCGTCGAGAAAGTTTGCTGGTCTAAGTCGGAAGTGACTGTACTTGCGCTTTCGCAACCGCTGGACAATGAGCTTTCATCAGAATCCATTGGAGGAATTAGATCCGGGGTTTCTGATAATCCTCGCAACCAGCCGTTAACATTGCAAGATTCTATCAGATCGTTACGTAAGCTCTCTTCAATTAGTTCTTGTAAGATCATCTCGCTTCTCTCGTCGGCAGTTAGAAACGAGGTCTTTTTCTCATCCAAACTATCACAGCTCTCGACTAACTTGCAAGAATCCAACTTGTTCTTCATTAATCTGTTTCTGTCTAACAAGGCACTGGTGCTGTCGTAATGCCTCAGAACCTTCTTCACGTTATTCCTGGGCCTACCTTCGAAGATCTCCTCCGTTTCTTCTAGGTTTTCTTCGATTATCGTCAATTTTGGTGCAGATTTCGACCTCTCCAACGGTGGCCGATAATTTTGCCCTCCGGTACTTAACAAAATCTTCCTCCTCGGCATCGTTGGATTCTCATAAACTGAATTCACCAACGATAATCTAGCATTCTGTCTGCTGATCTTATCCCTTTTGAATTCAGTTAAAGCCAAGGCAAGAGAATGCTTTAATTTGCTCTCAATCTGGCGCGCTATATGCGATGACGTACAGAGAACAGCGTGACACCTCAATTCGTGACGCAGTCTACGTCCCTCATGGCGATATACCCAGCAGAATAGACGCGGGAAATGGGGAGGTGACGCGCAAAAGGTGAGACGATTTGCCCAGTATTCAGTTAAGCCGTGGTCTTTTGTCGTCGCTTTCAACCCACCTCCACTGACTGTGAGTTGCATGCGGACGTCAGGGCGGGATGATTGAGTGTAATTTCTCCATAGGGTGGCCAAAGGTTTCTCAACGCAACCGTCGCCTGAAAATAAAGAGAAGACATGGTTACTTTGATGTTATTCGATATATTTGATATTAAAAATAAGACATTTTGATGTTAAAAGTTCAAAGAATTTGACAAAAATTAAAAATAAAAATCATTGATAGTACTAAATAAGACTATCTTGTTTTCTATAAAATATACACTGCCGTTCAGTGAAGTTCGGTCATACAATAAAAATCTATTATATCACACTGTATACGATTATTAATACATAAAATTAGAAAAATATTAAGCATGCACTCTTTTCTAAGGGATTAAAGCCATAAATTATTATGTAAAGTAGAAATATTGTGACAACCACAATAAAGTCCCTTTTATTATCATTCCAAGAATTTCTCGGAAGTACCGATCTTTTGAAACGGGTCGTTTGGGGATTATTAACGAACAATACATTTAGGAAATATACCGCAGTATCATTCTTGTTTATTTATCACAGGCGTAAAGATATAAATTTGCTTCGTTTTACTGTTAAACGTGTGTTGGTGTGCATCTGTCGTTTTTGCGCGAAAGTTTTAAGAAAATTTACTTCAAAATGGCACGTGGCAAGTCTACCAGTGTAGAAAACGTTCACGCATTATTACGCCGTTTGAAGAAGGACATTCGGGGCGACAAATTGCTGAAAAAATAAATATGAGAAGTTCAACAGTAAATGACATCATAAAGCGATATCGGACAACTGGAACTATAGAAAATCGTGTTCGTCCTGGAGCATCTAGGAAAACAACAAAAGCTGAAGATTTGAGAATTGTATTATTAAGCAAACGCAATAGAAAATTAACAGCGCCACAAATAGCAGCCGAAGTCAATCGCGGCCGTGAAGAATAAGTTTCGGCGAGTCCGGTAAAACGTCGACTTCAACAAGCGGACCTTCGTGGACGGGGCAACAGAGCAAAATGGCTACAGTAGGGCCGTTCTTATCTAGATTGGTCGTTAGATGATTGGAAACACGTGCTTTGGAGTGACGAGTCAAAGTTTGAGGTTTTTGGGCAAAATCGACGTGTTTATGTCCGAAGATCTAAAACCGAAAAGTGATCCCGAACTGCATTGTGCCTACAGTGAAGCAAGGGCGTAGTTCTGTGTTAGTGTGGGGATGTTTCTCCTTTGGTGGGACGGAAGATTTATGCAGAGTGCAGGGTGTAATGAGGAAGGAAAATTATTTTGCAATACTCCAGAATCATGCAGTGCCATCGGGATTGCGTATAATAGGCCGTAACTTTACATTCATGCATGACAACGACCCAAAACACACTGCGTTAGTGAGTAAGAACTATCTAAAGGAGCAAGAAGAACAGCACACCCTGAAAGTAATGACATGGCCCCCACAAAGCCCAGATTTGAACCCTATAGAGTTGTTGTGGGATGAACTGGACAGGAGGATCCGAAAAATATGCCCAACTTCACAAGAACATTTACGGAATATTTTGCAACACGTATGGATTAATATTCCACAATCCGTTTTAAGAAAACTTATCGAAAGAATGCCTAGAATAGTTCGAGCGGTGATTAACAGCAAAGGAGGTTTTTTCGATGAAAAAAAAAATAATGTTCAGTATGTTATGTTAGGCCAGAATAACTTTTTATTTATTTATTTTTGTCTTTTTTACCTGTACATACAATAAAATTGCATTTTGCTTTTAGTTTCGTTTGTTTTTGTAACCTTTTCATGTTTTTTACCAACCGACCGAACTTCTCTGAACGGCAGTGTATATGGAGAAAGTTGTAATGTGGATGGAGTCGAGAATTAAATGTAAAGAACATAAAATAAAATATGAGAAATATGAGAAAAAAGCTGGTCAAAAGGTTTCAAAACTATTGAATTATAGAAAACAAAAGTAGTCCACCTTGGACTTAGTCCTCTTAAGGTGCTGCTACCAAGGCGAATTTCAGTTTCATGCTATATTCACGCAGGTAAGATTATCAGTAATTCCCTATTTTAAAATTCATGGGACTGAAACAAACATTTAAGACGTTATACACTGTTCTTTACTGGAGAATCCTTTAGGCCGTTAACGAACTCACTTCATTGGAGTAGATTAGGTCGCCCCATAATGACGGCAAAGTCTAACCGCTCGCAATTCATCATGATCCTTCTAATTGACACCAGCGTGGGAGATTTGAAGTGGAAGTAATTCACTGTCTCATCATCGGCTTAGCAAACCATGCATAGCAGGTTTCCACTTAATCCTAGCCGAAAAAAATTACTTCTTTAGCCGATAGTAGCCAGTAAAAATTACAACTATGCAGAAGATCTCTTCTGGACAGTTTTAGGTCTCTATTTGTTTACATAGCTTAAAGTGTGTAAATGTTAATGGCGTGGCAGAAATTAATTTTGTCTCTTTTCTTCAAGAAATTTTCATGTATGATAGGTCTGATCCTTCCCCACGTACTACAGGACTTCTAGTACTTGCAGCTGATCCATGTTGTAGGTTCTCTAATGTCAACAAGAAATATAAAATTTTCTTTTAGTAGAGGAGTATTTTATATGGACATTCTTCCCACATCCAAGATAAATTGGCGATAGTACGAAAAACCTATCTCATATTTTGGTGAGTTTACCTTTGCATAGTACAACATAATACAGAAATAGAGAGAAGCCATACACTTCCTAGAATGGCAAAGACTAGAATTCATTTCATAAACCCGTTGCCGGTTCTCGCTCACAGGTAGAACTCGATCTCACTCGCGTTTCTGTTTCTATGATTGATGATGACGAAACAAACAAACGATTTCTACACTGTCGCAGCTCGTCGAGGCGTTAAGGTATACACCTCAGCTGTTCCTGAAAATGGCAACACTTCGAGAGACCGTAAAGCGAGTCGGCCGAGAGAAAAACTCATTCTCGTACAACGCGATATCTCTTAATGGTCAATGGAGGCGTTACGTAAGGAATTATTAACTATTGTCGGTTTAGATTTCATGTTAAGAAATTGTTGCCTACATATGTGAATAATTTTCCCTGCTACGACTAGCGAATGGTTATGCTTCTAAATAAAATACTCATTAGGACTAATGGTAACTATCAGCTCTTAGATCTTAGGCCTTCATAAGGAGGAGATTTATTGGCTATTAATTTAGTACAGTTATGGAATGAAAGAGATTTAAACATCAAGAACACCATCGAAGTTTACCATAGGAGATACACAGAATTTCGATATGTGTCGAATACTTGTATAGAATTTTTATTGCTCATTGTTTTCAATAGAATTTAGACGCAATTTAACAAGTGTAAAATTACGTTTAATCCGCTTACCGAATTCGTAGACGTGTTGCTTCATCATCTTTGACTATAGATTACCTGTTGGTCCCGTTACCAAATTTGGAATGGTAAAATTTCTCTTTCTGATGCAATTATCAGATTGCGTCCATCTATAGGATATTGACGCCTCCGACTGATGCGTATGTCGATCAATAGAATTAATACATATCGTACGAAAGGCGAGAATTATAATGCAGCTCTGCAAGTAATGCTAGTGACGACGAGAGAATTGATGTTGATTGTTTCGAGCGATTTCTTATTAAGCAATGAGAGCACGTTGTTTTCTTATATTTATCTGCGATGGGTATTAATTTAAATCCGTGTGTTACGTACTTGAAGAGATTCTTAAATCCTCTAAGATAATAATATGTTTCCGATAGATTTATTTGTAGAATTAAATTTTGAAAGTGTTGATAATAATCTAAATGTTGAGCATTAAAAAACATGTCGTGATGGATGGTTATTCTAGATAGAACTGTAGAACTGGTCTTTTAAAACTATCTTTCAATAGCTTTCTATCTTGCATGTATTGTTTGCATTTCCCCCCATTAGGCTTCTCTTCTGATCGCTGATACTTCTTCCAACCACGTTCCTCTTGGTCGACTTTTCGCTTTCTTTTTACTTGTTTAGCTTCGAACATCCATCTAGCTACCCTGGCCTCTGGCATCCTTCTCACCTCGGTTGTGCTTCTATTTCTTCCAGAATAGGTCTTATTTTTAATTTTGTCTAAACGTTGTGTTTCTGATCTTAACTATTTTCATTTTCGATTCTTTTCAATAATCTCACTTCTATGGCTGATATCTCACTTTTGTCTATTTCTGGTGTCGTCCATGTCCTTTCTCTATACATCAGTATTGGTGTTACTTCTTCATCTATTCCTCCATCTCCTGCTAATACACTACCGTTCATATATTTGGGAACGACTAAGACAAACTCCGAAAAATAAGCAAAATTTAAATATTGACAATTGATTGTGTTTTATATGAAAGAGTCTACATTTCTATATGTATGGACATAATTTACAGCAGTATTCTCTTCTATCCCATCAAATTTATTACGCATTTATATTCTACCGCAGCCTCAGGCAAAATTCCTCTTAATCCCTTTTACGGGGTTATAAACGTAAACTTGAAAATATTGTCGAATATTTCCACAAAGGAATAATGTGAGATTCATAGAACACTTAGTACAACAAACAAAGCAGATATCGTCTTGCATTTAAAATAAAATTGATCTTGATAGTAGTTTAGTTTAAATTTAACTATCGTAATAAACGGGTGGTGCTAAAATGGCAAAACGAAAAGAAATTTCCATCGAAACGCGTTCTGCTATTATTACTTTACGTAATGAAGGATACTCAATGGTAGTTATTGCGAAAAAATTAAAAATATCGAAAAATGGTGTATTTACAACATTAAAAAGAGTGGCGGAAACGGGCTCTTTGGCTGATAAGAAACGTTCTGGACGCGAAAAGAAAACAACAGCTGTTGAGGATCAGTTCATGGTTCTTGTTTCAAAAAGAAACAGATTCCTAACGACTCCGGAAATAACGCAGCAAGTCAATGTTTCAGGAAGAAATCCTATTTCGCATTCGACCGCGAAACGAAGATTAATTGCGGCAGGCTTAAAAGGACGAGTAGCTGCCAGAAAACCGCGTATGAAAGTTCAAAATAAAAGAAAAAGATTGCAGTGGCCACAAGAACACAGACACTGAACATTCGAATAGTGGTGCAACGTGCTGTGGAGAGATGAGTCCAAATTTGAAACATTTGGCTCCAAACGGAGGACGTTTGTTAGGCGACAGGTTGGTGAAAGAGTTAGTGAACAGTGTATTTTACCTACAGTGAAGCACAGTGGAGGTAACGTAATGGTATGGGGCTGTTTTGCGGGAACAGCTGTAGGTGATTGAGTAAGAATACAGGGAATACTTCGTAAAGAGGGCTATCTCAAAATATTACAAGAGAATGCCGTACCAAGTGGGGAACGATTACGAGGTCGAAACTTTACGTTTCAAGAGGATAACGACTCTAAGCATTCTTCTCGTATATGCAGAAATTATCTAGCATCTGTGGAAGAAGAAGATCGTTTAAAAAGAATAATTTGGCCACCTCAGTCTCCTGACCTGTCGCCTATCGAATTAATATGGGATGAACTGGACAGAAGGATTCGCCAAAAAGAAGTGACTAATTCACAAGATTTATGGAGGAAGCTCCAGCAAGCATGGACCGAGATCCCAGCAACATTTTTGAAATCTTTAATTCTAAGAATGCCACGAATATGTACCGCAGTAATTAAGTCAAAGGGTGGACATATCGACGAAAAATCCGTATAGACCTAATTATAATTAGTACAACATTTCTTTTTGGAATATTTTTAGTTCTGTATAGTGTACTCAATGTACAGAAGTAAATGAAATTACAAATAACTTTTTGTTTTTATTCGAATTAAAAAAAAACTGTATTTTTTAATCGTCCCCAAATATATGAACGGTAGTGTATATTTAACGTATCTGAATTTGTACAGTTGTTCCAGTTTTTCATTCCATGTTCCATGTTCCCTACGATGATCGTTCTCATTTTTCTGCACTGTTTTGCATATTTATTTTCTCTAGCCCTCTTTATATATACTATTCTCTCTCACATTAATAACAATAAACAAAACGGAATAATTTTCGGAGACAATATTC
Organism: Oryctes borbonicus; assembly: GCA_902654985.2. Lineage (NCBI taxonomy): Eukaryota > Metazoa > Arthropoda > Insecta > Coleoptera > Scarabaeidae > Oryctes > Oryctes borbonicus. Next base: position 7,589,374 of record LR736864.1, on the reverse strand, counting down.
ACACCTAATACTACACTACGCGAACTTACACCGGGACAGGCTCACTTAACAAGCTTAATTATTACATCGTTCTCACTAATTGAGCGAAAAGGCGAGCCTTTTCTCGAACTAGCTCTCACAATCAGCATTCGAGTGTGATAAACGCGACGTTAATTATCGTGATTTGCAAGGAATATCAAGTCGTCCGTATAAAATCAGCCGTTCTAATCCTTTTTAGCTTAATTATCATAACGGTTGCATATGGATTACAAACAACTGCTTTCTCATGACTCATTTCCCCGTATTAGTAAAGCAGAGCAGTCTACGAAAATTTCTTCACAGTCACATCGGTGTTATAATGTACATACCTGAATTGTTGGAGAACTGTATAAAAATGTAGTTGCTGTAAAGGTGAAAAAAATTAATCGAGTAAAGACGGCTTGCGGAGTCGCGTCAGGGTTTCTAATCAAAGTATACACTAAATTATTACAAGATTGATAAGAAATTTGATAATGACAAAGAGCAAAGAAAGATATACGCGAAATAGGCAAAAGTGAAACGATCTGTATAATGGCGATAAACGTGCCTTTATTCTTCTAAATTCAAGCAAAGATGTGAAAAATATTGAATAGAGTACTTTAGCCACCAAGCCAGATTATCCTGAAGAATTCAACGATAGTTGCAAATAACGAGAGAAGGTAGACAAAAGGAAACGTTAATACACGGAAAACATATAAATTTTCACCATTTCCAATTCACCATATTCCAAGCATGTAAAGCCTTTCAAGACGTTTGTAATTATAAATACAAAGCTCAAATAAAAGAGCATTCAAGCAGATGATCAAAGATGTAACGGTTACCATCCTCTAGCGCTTCAGAACGTAAAGCATGTAAAGCTGTGTGCGAATCAAACATTATCGCTTCCAAAGACGTGAAAGAAAAAGGAAGTTTCTCACTGTACCCAACCATAAATTAGCCTTTTGTCTGCCATATGAATATGCGAACATTGTGTATTATTGCACTCCTTTTAGCCGATTCCCCCAACTACGTGCAGAGGCTCTGTTTCCCGCGCGATAGGAATTCTAGGCGACGGTATGGAATACCGTTTTTCTAGCGGATATTACGAAGGGGAATTGGAACGACTGTATTTCGTGTAATGCGTAAGAAGAACGGAGATGCATGTGTATACTACTATTAACGGTTTCTAATTTATACATAGACAAAAACAATGGGCGTACATGTAGCAGGTAGAACGTGTTAGAATTGCAACCATACAGGCGTATTTCAAGTTTTAAAACTGTAAATGAGAAGTTTAATAGTTAAAATATTTGTTTTCTTTGGTTGTGGTAGTACTGATAATACAGTTTTTGCATTTAATTCATTGGTATTTTTAATTTCTATTTATTTACTGCTATGAAATGAGAATATCATCCCCAGCATCATTACTACAAAAAAGTCTTCTGAAAGCGGCGAAGGCGAGCGGATGTGCGGCCAGCGTCCCAAGAAAACGGTGATTTGCTGTAACAAACCCCAATTGCCGAGGAAAGGAGGTAAAGGGTAATTATCCCCTTCATTCTCATTAAAGAATATATATTCGGGAATTATCGCGGTCAAAGAAGCTACGAACCTAAATGAAAAGAAAATTACGTGCTATTCCACCCTAAGTGTCCCACGACAAGAAAGGCGTTAATTATAGCCTTGGTGGTGGTTACAGTGTGTGGTAAAAGTGTTATAAAAAAAAGCGGATTTCGTTGATTGAATTTTTGTTCATCTTTCGTAAAACGTGACATAGGAATGTGATCGCTAAACAGCTTCTTCACAAATCTTTTTTGATACTCTAATAACTTGCTTTGATAATTATTAATGTATCAATCGAAGTTCGTCTAAAAATAGCTTAATTTTGATCTTTTTGTAAATAAAGTTTGGAACTTCAGCATGATAAGAGCATTAAGAGTGCAGATAATCACGTTTCACGGTTTATGACGTGAATTCACTTAGAAAATGTTGATTTTGTCAAACGTATATCGACGTAAAAAGCCAAACTAGTTGAAAATCATAATCTTGTAGTGGCAACAGTTAATCTATCGAATACGACCTTGTTATTATTTAGAACCCATTCCCTCCGACTATAACCGAAACTCGCAGAATTCGTAATCGTTGTAGATAATTTAAACAATTACGAATTTCTATGATTTATCTCTAACAACTCGTTATACTAAACTTGCTTCTTAAAATATTCTTTCTCGCCTATCGGGGTATGGTAATGGTCTTTCCAAACCGCACGAGATGACCTTAAGAACAGGTTCACATCGGACTCGAGCACTCTCCTGTTAAAAGTAATATCGCACATAACCAATTCCTACGTTCCTAATTGACATAATTTGCTTTTTTACGCTCTAAAATTTAATATGCGAAAGTGAGAGGTCTAAGAAGGCATAATTGTTTATCAGAATGGTTATTCCACAAGTTGATTTTGTTTTTATTTTAAAGATGTTTTGTTCGTAACCATTCAATTTCTTTCCGCTCAAGAGCACTGAACATAAGCTGGAGAAGAGGCCTCTGCGAAAGCGGCGAGAAATTGGTGGATCAAATAATTGTCAGACCAATATAATACTAACATAGAGCCAATGGATCAAGAAAAGTATGGAAGTTATAAAAGTTTCCATGTATTTAGTAGATTAGTAGAAGAAGTCAACTTAGCAGAATGATTTTGCCAAATAAATTGTTTCCATGATTCCAGGGCAATGATTTTTAGTAACTTCCACTAGGATAGTTTCAGAATAAAAGAAGGTATAAATCAAGCGCTTCGATCCACACTACAACGATTTTAACAAGTTATGGCCGTAGAAACAAACAATTGAATTGTAAGTGAAATAGTAAGTAGAGACATGAAGAAAAGAAGTCTTTGCGGAGTTGGAAATTTGCTGTTAATAGAACTTTATTTTGTTAAATTAAATTTTATTTCTTATTAACATAGTCTCCTTGTTAGTCTATGCACTTTTTCAGCGATGTTCCCATCTCTTCAATCCGTTTGACAATTCAGCGATGGCAGATCTGCCGATTTCTTTCCTTTCGATCTTTGGGCATTTGAAATTTTTAAATGACAATTACGTATTGATGCGAATCCGATAGGACAAATATTTTGGAACATTCTCTGGTTTCTAATGATGCATAGACAAACTACAAACACAGTTACTTTAAAACTAAAGGAATAAAGAAAGTCTCATGGTGCTAACTTTTCCGCATGCACTGTATATCATCAATCTAAAAGCAGCGCGAAATTCAAATAAACTCGGATAAAAAACCACGAATAGATAATTTGTCGCGATTTCGAAATGAGAATCATTTCATGCCGCTAATTACCGTTCACAGAATTGTAAATCTGCTTCTAACACGCTTATAACACTTCCAAAGTTTTGCAATGCCCCAATACAATGGAAAAACAAGAAATTCCGATACATATCGCCACCATAGAAAAGTACAATTAAAACGCTACGAATTTCGCTGTTTTTTTCTTGATAGATATCGCTATTCGCGAAACGAATGAAAAAAAATGCCGGTCGAGAATGTATCTGTAATTGAGCGTTTCACGTAGAAAATCTAACCGTTGCATAATGCCAGGAAATACCACGATAACGAGCGAAAATTCCCAAGTTATTATTTTATATGAATCTACAAGAACAAATTGCATTTCTATAATCTGTTTTAGTATCTAATAATAGGAAAGTGTAAGTTGGTGTTAGGTATTGTTAGAGAAAAGTGCGAGAGATAGATATTATTGGTAATCTGTGGTGTCTATCAAGTTGGTAAAAATTATTTATCTTACTGAAGATACTTGCGTCTTCCCTTTCAAAGGAAATATGCAAAGATTCATAATGGAGCTAATTTGAAACCATATCTTGAAGATTTGATTTTGGGCAGCTATACATTTTAATATCTTTGAATCTTATTTCCCAAGACGAATTCAACTTGAGAAACAATCACCATATTGAATTAAGGCTCGGTATTAACTTTCTCCAAAATTTTAAACGACTTTCCAGATTGGTATTTTAAAGCTTCTTATGCATCGTTACTTTACAAATGATTCAATCTTAGAGTACGCCGAACAGATCGAACGCTATCTCTTCTTTCGCCAATTTGCCTAGGTGAGTCACGAGGATCTCGCGCAACTGACCATCGGTTAATGCTCTTTTTCTCTTCGTATGAGTCAAAATAATTTCAGCTTGTGCTACTAACTATTTATGATTAAATAGGATGTTTTTTTCAATTACGAATACTAAAGGTACTATCGATGAATCTCGCACTATTGCCTCACCCGCTATGTTTGAAAAAAGGAATAAATTTTCTTACATTTAAACAATAACAAAAAAAATATAATGTTAAGATAGCTTAGCTTCCTCATGGTATTGATGGAATAATTCACGGCAAACGCAATAAAAGGAGAAAGAAAAAAATACACTAACACACGGACAAGTTTCTGCCTACCCGGCGTCATCAGCGTGGTTTCGAGAGTAATTTTTTATCTCTACCTTCTATCGCTGATGCCTCACAGTTAATGCCACAATTTTCAAAACGACAAACTCGACATTTCTTGGCGCTCCCTAGTGCCAAAGAAACGCATAAAGCGGGTACTGTTCCCCAAACCATCCCTCGAGCAGTTCTCTGACGGCTAAACACGAGATGGCGACGCTGGTAGCGCTTGGGAAACCGCACATGTGAATATTTCGACAGGCTTACCATGATGTACATAAACAGAACACATCAGAAAATGCCTAGAAACAATAACCAAAAAATATAATGCTAAGATAGCTTAGCTTCCTCCTCCTTAAACAATATTTTTTTCGATTAAACAAATAAATTTAAATTTCAAAAACGTAATTAATGATGTTGCAAGAAATATCTAAATAGACCTCTTTGATTTAAGACATTTTTTTTATCAGTGTTTAGGATCAATTAGTAACGATTTCACTTCGAGTTACTTATCATATTCCTGAGTCATCTCGTCTACCAAGTCAAGTGCTTCTCTCTCAGAGTTAAAATAGCACTTAACGAGTATCAATTTATAATTAACATAAATAAAAGAATATACATTTACCTTATAATTATTAATTAATCACTCTTGCGAAGAATCCAAGAAAACACAAAAGAGAAAATTGAACGCAATTTGATAACTGGTGGCCGGGCTTTTTATGGTATGTTGTGTAAACTAGCTTCGAGCCATAGCCAATAGCAAACTATTTCCCCGTTTTACCAAACGTTGTACTCTTATAATTAATGGATTGCGGTAGAATTACTTCAATTAACATGGAAAGTTTCGTTTAGAATCTTCGTAAGGATTATAATATTGTTTCTTATTGTGGCACTTACAATAGCGTTCTTGTAGAATTTAATTGCAAAGGAATAGAGACGACATATTCTTTAAAAATGCATGTAAGAAAAGTAATAATAGCAGGAAATTGCTATTGCTAAAGGATTATCTTTTTATTCAACATTTACTATTTCTCGATCGGATTTCTGAAAGATGGCAGAAGAAACAGGAGGTAGGATCGCGTAGGATCTTCAGGAGCAGGCTGCATGAATTCTGAAGCCTGATTCATCTTCTGGAGGAAGGAGCTCTGGAAAAGCGTTATCTTCCTGTTCCGAAACGAATTAAGGATGGACGACGTTCAAGCACTCATTAGAAACATATATCCCTGTGCACCAGTGTGTACCAGTACAGTGCGTGTATTTTTTACAGTTCTTGCATTTTTTAAATATATTTTTTATAATCGCACCCCATTCCCTCCTTGTCAAAAGGTCACACACCGCTACTGAGTGACGATTAAATGTTATCTTGATGGGAATGATCGAGTGAACTGCATCATATCTCAAAATTGGTTTAGTTTCCCAACTACACCCTGTATATACAAACGAAAAGGAAATGCGGATTGTTATGTAACTACGTAACTGCTCGAAACAAAAACAAATAACAGCTTACAATCTGACAATCAACAACATTGAAACGAGAAAACGTAAAGATGAAATACAGCCAATTGTGATCGGAACCAGTTGGCCACCAACAACATCCACAGCGCGGTCGAGAGCCATTGACAATCGACGATCGTCGATGTTTAATTGCCTTTAATTAAATCTAAATTATTGCTTCCGCGATGCTTCGCTTCCTCCTAGCTCCTTCCACGTCAAAAGCGAAGCGCATAAATCTTGCACACGCGATTGCGCAATCTTATTTCGCTGCCGCGATCCAGTCAGAAGACGTTCCAAGTAAAAATGCCGGGGTCTCCGGTTAGCAGGTGTTACCCGGAAAGCGTATTCTTCTGGTGATTTTTTCGTCGAAGATGTTCGCAGATGTCTTCCAGCGAGCTGGAGCGGTGTTAATTATTCTCTCGTGGGATGTTTATTTTCTGTACTGTAAGTTCTAAGAGTTTGTTTCATTTCATTTCCTCGTTCTAAATATGTGAAATATTCTATTAAATCGTAATCTGTCAAGGTAACTCAGATACCGAATGTAATATACATTGTGATTCGTTTTCTTTGTGCTAAAGGCGTGAAAACGGATGAAATCCATCGTCGGATTAGTGAGGTGTATGGAGAAAACATCATGACCCATAGAATAATACAGAAATAATGAGCGTTAGCGAAAGGGAGCATCGAGGTAGAATAGTGGTACTTGAGAGGAAGAAAATATGTGTACTTCCGGTTTTCTTCCTACTATGAGAAACGTGACTGAAGAGGATCGGGCAGCAACTTACCGTGAGATAAAGGCGTCCTTAAGCCAATTATATGTAAAAAAAGATATATTCCCGATGAATTCTACGAAAAAGGCTCGTGTCAATTAATGCGAGGAAATGCCCAAAGAAGCTGTTGATGTCTTTAAAAATCATGTTTTGGAGACATCACCTTCAGAGTGGAAAAAGATGTTTCGAGAATTGTTGGTTCGAACGCATGCAAAAGTATAAAAATATGCTAAACATTTTTTTCTTTCAGTGTTTTTGTAAAATCTCAAAAGGTATCCCTTGTCCATGAGAGTCCAAACATGATTAAGGTTTATTTCTTTAAATTTAAAAACTGAACATGGAATTTCCCTAGAATTGAAAGGAAATTACGAATAGGCTCACCATTAATTAAAAAAATTCTTCCTATCTAACTATAGATCCGATCTAACTAATTAATCTATTTTCCAGATCATTATCAAATAAAATAAGTCTCTAATAATTCATTAATGAGGGCCACAATACAAACTCATATTTAAGAGTGATGAAATCAATAATAAAGGGCACCTTCGAAATCGCAAAATCAGAAATAAGGACAACAAGATTTTCCATTAATGAGTGGCAAAGTATCAAAAGATAGTATTGATTTGTGAAGTTTCTGTTTAAATATATAATTTCATTTTTCCAATTTGTAAGTCTATGTATAAGCTGTTCTCAAAAATAAAATGAATACAAAATAAAATTTTTACGGCACAAATTACCATAGAACGGGCATAAAACGTACATTGAAAAAAAAAACGAATGTCTTGTTTGGCAAATGGCATCGTCTGTAATAAAAAATTATTCCATGTACTTAGGACACCTGTATAGCAATAGTGGACATTCCTAAATTCCCGTTTTTTTTTTTTTTTTTTTATCTTTTTAACATAATTACGTAACGATGCATACTTCCTTTTTAGCTAATAATGCGTAATAAATAAAAAAAAAAAACTTATCCCCTGTTGAGATCTTCCGATTCGTTTGACTCGACTGATTTTATGAACGTATAGTGGAAGTCTCTATCTACGATATAGGCATATGTAATATGTACGCGGCAAAATGCACGAAAATACCGTTGTATTGCTGCGTGAATCATCGAAAGGATATATCGGCGGTGGAGGCAAAGGTTGCCACGATGACTTCATTCTATATCAAAACGCCAACAGCTTCTACATTGTAGAATTTTGTAACAGATTGTGGTTAATCTAGATGCATACGTGTAAACTTATTTCTTCTTTTCTTCTGAAGTACTCACGCAAAGGTTATTTAAATCTTTCGTACAGTAAATCTCCATTTCGTTTGTAACTAAATACTCTTGCCTTGCAGCTAAAAATCTTTTTTTATGCCCAGAAAAATATTTTGGACCGTTTGATATCGATATAAAAAGAATTTGTGTAAATAACGCCATGCTTTAATAAATTTAACACAATTTAAATGTTGTAAATCAAATATTACGCTCATTATAAACTGTAAATATTTTCCAGCTTTCAAAATAATCATTATTAGACGATCGGCGTTTTTAGATGACCTTCACTTGTTATCCCGAAATATTTACATCAAGAAATAAGTTTTGCATGCTCAAACGTATTAGTTTATCAATTCCCGCTCGTCGATGAACAAATATTAAAAAAAATAAATACTCTCTGACGGGATTATGACGTTTGTTTATTTCTAACGCAAGATCCGTGGCGACCATTTTCGACTATTTTTAAATGTTAATTCGAATTGCAAAAGGGGTGTTTGCCTAGTTACTTCTAATTCTTCGGGGAATTCAATGTTAATGTAATGTATTGCATTATTTTATCACGTCAGATAAAACGGATTAAAACATTACAAAATAAAATACAGCAAAATAATTGTAAGTACAGAGATAGATGATGCATTACGATAAATATTGACATAGACTTGATAATCAGGCGAACCCATAGACGACTTACATAATTTCAAATTTATCAAGGAAATATGACAGCAACTAATAATGATCATACATTGTGTTAAGTGCATCCTAGTAGATCAAACTTTAACCAAATTAAACTAAAGATAAATCCAATGTTTCAAACAATAAAGAGAACATAGTGATTTTATGGAGAATGGGCAAAATCAGTAATTTGAATGCGGAGTATTTTGTTTTATTTCTGTATTATACACCTTTACCAACGATGTTCTCATCTCTTCAATTCGGCCAAATAGTTGCTATCTTATGCTGCAAAATAGGCGGATGGCCTCCTCATTAGATGAAAATCTCCGTTCTCCGAATGAAATCTTGAGCATAGGAAACAGAAAAAAGTCTCTGGGGACCAGATCTGGTGAATGGTATGGATGGTTCATCAATTTGAATCCAAATTCGTGAATTTTTGCCATGCCCACCATTGAAGTCTGTGTCTTGGTGAGACTAGACTTTTCTTTTTCTTCAAAGGGGACTGTTTTTCAGCGAATTCTATCTTCAGCTTGTCAAGTAATGATCCACGTTCTTGTTTTTCCTTTTAGATAGTCGATTAATACAACCCCAATAACGATTCCAGAAAAAAGTCGCCATTGCTTTCCCCCCGGTGGAAGTCTCCGTCTTTTTTGGTGTCGATTGACCCTTTGCATTCCACTGTTTCGACCGTGCCTTGGCTTGAGGAGTGTATTGGTGTATCCAAGTTTCATTTACAGCTACTAATCGACGCCAAACCTACTTATTGGGTTTAAACTGCTTTAACAATGCGTGGCAAATGTTCATTCGAATGCGTATTTGGTGCTAAGTGAGCAAGCGCGGTTACAAGCTCTGCTATCTCTCCAACCTTAATTCGTCGATTGTCTAGCACCGTTTGGTAAAATTTCCCAATGTTGCAGTTTTTGGCCGTTCCGAACGTTCATCATTGGCTAAGTATGTATTTTTCAATGTTATAATTACGTTTTTGTAAGCCACGTTTTAAAAGATCTTCAATTCGCACAGGACCTGAATTATATACATTTTTTTCGTTAACAATTAAATACAATATCAGCTCTATATTATGTTATAATCTTTACGAACTAGTCTTCCGTGTAGATATGTTAAAAACCATCACGCTGTAGTACCTTCAATCACCTTCTGAAGACCACGAAAAGGTCGATGTGAGTTTTCGCTATTCGATACACTTCAATGCTTGCTGGGAAAAATTTAGAAGCTCCATCGATGTAGACTTGTCCTGAACTCTTGTTGACCATAAAGAATTGTTTGGAATTTGTCTAAAAGGCTCAGCTAATACTGATGTTAAAAGTAACTAAGAACATCCAATCAGTAGAGTTTGTAGTAAAAATTACCAAGACTCAAGAACAAAATAGCAGACCGCTGCTCAAAGCTTATTATTTATTTTTCCTTTTAGGTATCTTAATAAGAACAAAAACATCAAACCGTAACGAACCAATTACAGATTTTAAAATAAATTAAAAAATGCTCATTCTTCTTTTTCTGAAATAATAAAAGCGATCTGATACGTATCTCTCTACGATAGCATAGCTGTCCTTGAAATGAGGATAATTACTAGCTAGCACTTCATTGTATTCACTGATGTATGAAATTATAAACTGAATTCTGAATGCCTGTATGATGTAACGAACAAGTAGCAAAAAATCAGTCGGATTGCTCATGTGTGAGATTGTTATTGGTTCTCATTGGAAGTTCGTGAAAAAGGATTATCGATATTTGAATCATTTCTCAATTATCAAAACTAAACGTGCTTCGTAAAATTGTTTGTCTTAATTTATCAGCGAAGTTGACACAGCCAACACACAATTTATCTAAATCACATAACGCTATACAAACAAATAAATTATTCTTTGAACACGTTGAACTCCAGCTTGTTATCAGCTAAACGAACGGAAACAATAATATTTATGTAATATACAAATAATTTAATTATCGCATAATAGCGTTTACAGATTCTACAAAGTACAGAACGTTGTTCGGGTTGAGATTTATGGCTTCGCAAAATGTTTATCCTTCAATTACCACGAATAATTTACACATGTTTAAATACTAGAAAATCCATTTTGAACCCATAAATCTTTAATTTTATACGAGTCCTTCTATGTAACGTTTCATTCGTTAAGATAATAGGTCGCGTGTTGTGCGATATCAAAACGTGAAGAAGGCGTTGCGTAATACTTTTCGAATCACGTTCTGCTCTAGGAATGTCGCCGAGTAACTTCAAAGGTCATATAGAGGCTATGAGATGGAGGGGTCGGGTTAATTGTTTTAATTAGAAAATCGAAACGACATCCGTTTAATTTAGGTACATAGGTGATTATATTCGTCGCAATTGCTATGATTACATTTTCCTACCAAATGTTCCAGTTGAACAAAATCCTTTGTACTACAATGCTTTCACACTTAATTAATTAACATGGCGACATTGGGATGAGAAGTACCAAGCCAAAATTATATGTGTTAAAAAACAAATTGTGTATGTTTAAGGGAAATTGTTTAGTAACATTTACCAACAGCGGTGGTGGGTGATGACGCAACGAAGGGCCGCACACAACAATTCGACTTCCTGGTATATTTCCGTTGCATAGTGCGATGTACACTGCCGTTCAGTGAAGTTCGGTCATACAATAAAATTCTATTATAATCACACTGTATACAATTATTAATACATAAAATTAGAAAAATATTAAGCATACACTCTTTTCTAACGGATTAAAGCCATAAATTATTATGTAAAGTAGAAATATTGCGACAACCACAATAAAGTCCCCTTTATTATCATTCCAAGAATTTCTCGGAAGTACCGATCTTTTGAAACGGGTCGTTTGGGGATTATTAACGAACAATACATTTAGGAAATATACCGCAGTATCACTCTTGTTTATTTATCACACGCGTAAAGATATAAATTTGCTTCGTTTTACTGTTAAACGTGTGTTGGTGTGCATCTGTCGTTTTTGCGCGAAAGTTTTAAGGAAATTTACTTCAAAATGGCACGTGGCAAGCCTACCAGTGTAGAAATACGTTCACGCATTACTACGGTGTTTGAAGAAGGATATTCGGGGCGACAAATTGCTGAAAAAATATATATGAGAAGTTCAACAGTAAATGACATCATAAAGCGATATCGGACAACTGGAACTATAGAAAATCGTGTTCGTCCTGTAGCATCTAGAAAAACAACAAAAGCTGAAGATTTGAGAATTGTATTATTAAGCAAGCGCAATAGAAAATTAACAGCGCCACAAATAGCAGCCGAAGTCAATCGCGGCCGTGAAGAACAAGTTTCGGCGAGTACGGTAAAACGTCGACTTCAACAAGCGGACCTTCATGGACGCATTGCCATTCGAAAACCCTTATTACGTCGGGGCAACAGAGCAAAACGGCTACAGTGGGAACGGGTTCTCATCTAGATTGGTCGTTAGATGATTGGAAACACGTGCTTTGGAGTGACGAGTCAAAGTTTGAGGTTTTTGGGCAAAATCGACGAGTTTTGTCCGAAGATCTAAAACCGAAAAATGATCCCGAACTGCATTGTGCCAAGAGTGAAGCAAGGGCGTAGTTCTGTGTTAGTGTGGGGATGTTTCTCCTTTGCTGGGATGGGAGATTTATGCAGAGTGCAGGGTGTAATGAGGAAGGAAAATTATTTTGCAATACTCCAGTATCATGCAGTGCCATCAGGATTGCGTATAATAGGCCGTAACTTTACATTCATGCATGACAACGACCCAAAACACACTGCGTTAGTGTGTAAGAACTATCTAAAGGGGCAAGAAGAACAGCACACCCTGAAAGTAATGACATGGCCCCCACAAAGCCCAGATTTGATCCCCATAGAGTTGTTGTGGGATGAACTGGACAGGAGGATCCGAAAAATATGCCCAACTTCACAAGAACATTTACGGAATATTCTGCAACATGAATGGATTAATATTCCACAATCCGTTTTAACAAAACTTATCGAAAGAATGCCTAGAATAATTCGAGCGGTGATTAACAGCAAAGGAGGTTTTCTCGATGAAAAAAAATATAATGTTCAATATGTTTTATATTAGGCCAGAATAACTTTTTATTTATTTATTTTTGTCTTTTTTACCTGTACATACAATAAAATTGCATTTTGTTTTTAGTTTCGTTTGTTTCTGTAACCTTTTCATGTTTTTTACCGACCGAACTTCTCTGAACGGCAGTGTACATTTTTTCTCTTTTATAGATGGTTCGCAATTATCAAAGAAAAATAAACAAGACGACAGGAGTTATAACAGAAGCTTGTGTTCATGTGGCTAGCACACAAGGATTGTTCTGGAGCTGATAATCCTCAACGTTAATTATGTTTAATGTTCGATAATTAGACATTACTTGATTTCTGCAAATTTGCCCCGTTGATAGCATTGAATAGAATGAATATTATACAACTATACTCATTACTTTCGAAGTAATTAGATCAGAGAATCAGGCCCTAGGGTAATAAGGCTGTATGGATAATTGATATGATTTACTTGTAACTCTCGAAATCTTTAAAATGTTCTGTGTGCATAAATACGTTGAAATTCTGAAAAAAGAAATGATAATAAAAGCCTTAATTTTCTTTAGAGTGGCTCCATTGTCCCAATATCCCCTACCGTCAGATTCGAGTGTGCATCCCATGGAAGATCCCTTTATGTCGTAGATTTGGGAGTATCAATTGGATGCATTTTCTATAGTTTACAAGAATATCTTGATAAAAATAACTTTCACGAGTGATAAGCCATGGCGTTTACGCGCTCTCCCTGTGCTAGCACGTCACGTAAGACATCCCGCGTTCTTTCAAGTAATTAAATTAGAAATTAAATTTAAGCACTATTGCTATAAGCTGCTACATAATCGAAAAAAATATTGGAGAAGTATAAACCGCCAATCGGCAATTTCGCCGGCAGGAAAAAAATGTCTAGAAAACCGGCACACTTTGCGTATGCAAAAACATCATAAACTTGCGCTTATTACAGCCTTCCTCGTCATTTTCTTCGGTCAGCGGTTTTACCGGTGGTGTGTAAGTACCCTTAATCTCAAAGGCCTCATTGGCACTTCTTTAGCTCGAGATGGATCCGAGTTAATGGAATTAACACTAACTAATGCAAAGTGTAGAGGTGTTAGAACGTACTCAATTGTATATTAATCCTGGAAACTACGTGGAGGTGACTTAAAAATTGTCTTTTTTCTGAATTTACAGTACCATTAAAAAATACTGGACCAATAATAGCAAGTCAAACGTCTATTGTGCAATAACAAAACAATAAAAAAATACGATCACCTTTGTTCGAGTTTTACAACAAAAATATAGGCTATTTTTAACGATTGTACATACCTAATCACGGTGCAAAGTTAAAAACGTATCTACCTATACACTACGTTGTTAAGAATTTCACACATAGTACGACTTACGTGCAGCTAACACCCTACGTCTAATCGGCAATTATCATTAATGGCGAAAACAACGCAATTAAAGCTAATTTAAATATTTTTCGAATATCTTGTTTGCTTTCGATCAAAAAACAACGAAAAAAAGAAGGTTGACGTTTAAACCGCGGCACCATACAGGGGAAAAAACGCACTATCAACGGAAATGACAGCTAATTATTTAACCGGTTAAAACATAATTATTAATAAGAGAATTACGCAACAAATTGAAATAATAAGCGAAAATTAGTTATATCACAAAACTCACCTTTAGCCCAGCCGGTAACGACGTTTCCTAGATAGGCGACCTTATACGTTGGATCCGGGTCTGTAATATCAGCGCTTGCGCACTTCCTCAAGCGGAGTCGATTGAAGAACATCCTCAAAGCGCGCTTGCCTCGATCTTTCTGGTATCCGCGCCCGGGCATCTCGCTGTTTAAAGCTTCGATTGATGGCACGCGTTTCGGACCTTCGGGTTTCATCATCAGGGATGTATCGACTACGTCGGCGCCCTCCATTGCTTTTCTTCTTTTGTTTTTATTCCTCTCGGTGACTTTTCTTCTTCTTTTCCAAATTATTTCGGGGAATTTCTTGAGATATTTTGCGAGAATCACCTGGATTATTTATTTTCAAAACATTTTCGATCTAGAATATCTTTTTTATTATCTCGTATTATCTCTCGAATTTTATATTCCTTTTTACGAGCTCATAGAATGTATGTATGTTTTTCACAAATATTATCTTTCTTAATATTTGTACAATCTACTGTTTTATACCCGTTTACATAATTGTATATTTACTCTTTACGTAACTCTAACAATTTATCTGTTCTTATCCCTTTCTTTTCTGATGATCGGTAGAACAAGTTTCTGTCGCTTACTAAAATAGGGTCTTTTGCTACACTTGATCTGGTAACTTTCCTTCAGTCTGTAACGTAAAAAACACAACAATTAATATACCATTAGATTGGGCATCGTTAAACGTTAGGAAAATTACTCTATGGTATACCGTTAATATCGTAATTAGATTCTCGTTTAATTTTAGTTGCTTTGAATGGATATCGTTTTCCTTTAAGGGACTATAATCGTTCGGGGAATGTAATATTGATTACGGTCCATAAATATAATTAACAAAGCTCATTTAGCAATTTGAAACCCATCAATTTTCTAAATACTGACTACGTGCAGGAAAATAAGTTACCTTGGATTTAATCCAAAGTTGGGCAGAATCAATAATTAGTGTAATTCCAAAAATTAGTTAATGTAAGTAGGAAACGTTGTTCCTGCTGCGTTTAAGAATAATTAATTCTTTTCTCACTTTTTATGGTTTAAAAAAATAGTGTACGACATTTCACACATGGAGCCATGAAACAAAGGAAAACTTAAACAAATCACAAAGATAGCAGAATAAGATATTAAAGACAATACGTAACATGGAAAAGTGAACACCTATAGAAGACGTATACGAGGAAACGCAGGAACTGAACTTGGAATGGTAAAAAATCTTCTTACAATGCATCAAATGAACAAAAATTTAATAAAAACCGATTGCATAAAACACTCACATATAAGAGCAAGGAAAACCATAAGTAACAAATACGAAAAATCTCCGACACCTGATACAATACAAAAGTATAACAAGCTTAAACCATATCATAGTCAAAAATAAATTTCAAACGGGTATATATGTATAAACAACGCTACATGTAAGAATCATGGAACAAACTGCCCAGATACGCCTTCAATACCGGTAATCTGAGAAGGAATCAACATTCTCACTAACTCGAATGAAGATAGAAGGCAGGAAGCGACGCCTGGCAACATATGCTACACATTCAAAAGAAAAGCCACTGGAGGGAGGCAAGGTCTAAGTTGTAAATTAAAAATATGTAATCATGCACTTTCTTTAATATCTGAAACGGAAAATGTAATTTACGATCATTGAAGCCCAGTTGTTGACGCAGTCACAATACAGAAATCAGGCGAATAATTTTGCGAAAAAATTGAAATTTCATATACAGGTTTTCGTTGGGTCATTTTTTTACGATTTTAATAAAGGCTTGACGCCTTCAGTCATTCCATTTAACGTTTGGTAATGAAGCAGAAAAGATTGTTTACAACTGGTTTGCGGAATTGCGTGGTCGTGGTTCCGTCAGTGCTGAATTTCGTGATGGTCGACACCAAACTCGATTGTGCGTAACATGATTGAAGAGGATCGGCATGTGATTTATCGAGAGATGGAAGCATCCTTAACATATAAAAGACTGCGTGTTCCTCGAAACGGCCGTCCCGCATTAATTAATTAAATTCGTGTCGTGCGAATATTACCACAGTCCTTGCTATCATTAATAATACTAGCTTTAAAAAGTTCACTTTAATTTTGAATTGTACGTAATAAAATTAATCAGGGAATTAAACCATCAATTAAAATATCGGGTGTTCCATTCCTGTATATTATTAGTTGTGTAATCGAAACTAGTTTTATCGTTTTCCAAACGAATCGAACAAAAAAAATTCCTGCCAATTTAATTATGTAACGATAAAATTGACCAGTTAGAGTAGAAATTATTTATTCCAATCGAAAATCAATCTATAGTTTATAACGCAACACGGAAAAAATATTATCCAGATAAAAACTGATAACTCGTTTCCCCTTAACACCCAAGTAAACAAATTATTAGGTAAGAGCGCGGTCTATAGAGTCTGGCGCTATCAAAGTCTAAACGTGCGAAAAAAAACTCGTCAAACCGAGGATTGACGTCACCGGATCATACGGGACAATATATCAAAATACGTCTAAACAAAAAATTTATAATAGCAAGCTTAGGCGCAAACATTCTACAATAAACGATTTTATCTCTATTATCTCGCGAGGTGTTAGCATTGGTTACGTTCGAATCCCGGTAGGTATTGTCGAAGGTATTAGCTGATAAATCACGACGATCCTTTTTAAGCATATTTTTTTGTTATGTTCGCTTTGAACTTGTATTTATGGATTATAAGGTTTGTCTTTAAATAACGTGATTTAATGTATTTAAAATCACGATTCTTCCTTAGTTTCGAACAATTAAATTGTGCATTATATCTAATTGTTATTGTATTGGGGTTTATTCATACCATTAGATTGCACAATTTTTTATAAATAATAATAAAATGTGAAGAACGTTTCTTCTTTTTCTTTCTTTTAACCGGTTTTCTTCTAAATTTAATTTATTTTTTTTTTGGTAGATCGGTTTTTTTTAATTTTATTTTAAATTAAAAATTATCTGCTTTTTTTTCTTTATGCAAAATACAAAAACCCAATAAATGATAAGAATAATGTCAATAATTTAAATATAAAAAAGAAATAATATAACAAAAGGGAAGTTTGATCAAGAACATATTTCCTATATACAGGGTGAGTCAATATTCACTCCTCAGTCTTCCGACATATGTTCTACTATTAGAAATAAGACGAAAATTCAGAATACCTAAAGCGAAGCTGGTTTCAGGAAAAGGTGAAATTAACCCAAAATTTTTCTTTTCTTAAATTACTGCAAATATTTGAAGAGGATCCACATGTAACTTGCTATAAGATTGAGGCATCCTTAGACTTATGGAAGATTGCATGAACATTTAGTTGAGAAAAAGATCTATTTTCGATGGTTTCCGGAAAAAAGGGCTGTTTATCAATTAATGCGAGGAAATGTCGAAGAAATTCGACAAAGGAACTTCAAAATCCATACACAACATCTTAACATGTGATGAAACTTGGATATGTTCGTACAAGGCAGAACCTAAGCAACAATCAATTGTTTGGATGTTCCTGAAAGAACCGAATCCAACAGAAGTTGTTCGTTCACGAAGCACTTCCAAGAAAATGATTGCTTCTAACGGATGCAAAAGTATGTACCTAAATCTCAATGGAAAAACAATAGAACGATCTTCCATTGTTTTTGTAAAAATAGCTATCTGAACTTGAAGTCTCTAGAACATCATAGAATATACGTACTTGATCATAACTTTTGTAGAAGATAGCGAAAACTTGGCTTCTGCGCAAAAAAGAAACCTCTTCAAAGAGTTTTATGACCAAAAAAGTTTGAGAACTGGTGCTCTTAGAATAATAATAAAAAAAACTCAATCTTACCCTTAAACAACGAGCATTCCCAACTCATTTTCTCAAAATTCACGCGACGACAAACAGGTGGATACTACCTTGCATTTCGCGGGGTCCTTGCGGCCATTATTTATAGCATTTCGACGGTATCATTTTTTCCTCTCGGGGCCGCAAAATATAAATATAAACGTGGATTAAAACGGGCGACCTCGACCGCAAAATGTTTACGTTATTATGACAGTTGCTAGATCAAACAAAGTTAGCACAGTTAGGAGATCGCGCGGTTCAATGTCGATCACGTCGTAGGAACGTTAGGTACACACGGTTGACATAATCCGGACACTTGAAATTCACCCGAAATCCACGGACCGCGCACGCAGAAAACTACCTGTTGTGTCCGCACAAACGTTGAAACGACAATGAAATTTGAAACAACGCGGTAGCCGTGACATTGTAAACATTTAAATGTCTATCATAAAAAAAAAAAAATTAGAATAGCTACGTATGTACGTACATAAATGTTTACGCTTACGTCATTGTAAGCTTTAGCAAACAGAGGTTTGACGTATTACTTGCTGTAGGGCATTAAAGAAACGTCGCAGACAGATGCACAACTTGATTTAAAGATTAAAAAGGTATGTTTTGTCCCGTTGAAGTAGCAAGTAGCAACGAGAGATCCAAAAGGTTTGTCAGAAGAAATACTGCTTTCGGGCGGGAGATTTTATCAATATTTAGGCGTATCGATATCATAGTAACTGTTTTGTTATCACTGCGGTACCTAATATTTTTTTATCTTATTTTATTTTGTAGTTTCCACGATTTCATATTTCATTGGTTTCATATGTATAAAAAGGTCTTATTAAAGCTACTAATATAAATATTTCTATTTGGTGTAAGTAAGCATAAATAATAGAGTATAAAAAAATATTTCATTGCGTTAGGTTTAAAATGCCTTATGCTAATGGATAAAGTTCGCCACTTTCCGTGCGCTTCACGAAATTAGGAGAGACTAGACAGACTCGTGTTTATTCGTCTCATAAGAAAGGGTTCGTGTTGCCTACTGGTTTCCCCGAGAGTCGACAAAACACGAGTCTGTCTAGTCTTTGTCAATTTCCTGAAGCGCACCAAAAGTAGTAAACTTGACTAATGGAGTAGAATCATATTTCCGAAATGGGCAATGGGATGACGATGGGGCGTAGGTTTGATTCATGAACTTGTATGTTGAGGAATTTCGTATCAATTTCCCAGATCATATCTCAGATCTATATCTTCAAGAATTTTAGGATGATGGAATAATCGGAGCGTAATGGTGGCGACCCAGATCACCAGATCTTGCCCTCTTGGATTATTTTATATTTGGGCATGCAGAAAGAGTCATTCACGTGTTATTCAAATTAACACATTCAGCAAAACAATTTCGTATTTAACCGCGGTCTTTAAAAAATTACAAATGTTACCGGAACAGTTACTAATTTGACGGAATAAACCAAATGCTGTAAATTCAGAAATACAGACCATCGCCGATTTACAGGTTCTTCATTGCCAATTTTCACTTTTAAATGATCACTATGCAGTATTGTGCTAAGTACGTAATATATTTTTATTCCTGATTTTGTTTTTATTCCTTCGACTTACTGTAATCATCAAATAAGGCTTCAAATGTTTTTCTCTGCGTCAATTAAGAATTGAACAGAACGTTACATATTTCCGTCAAAGCCGATTTTCCGAAATTTCCTATTCTCGTACCCTAAAATAATACACAAATCTCTCCAAGAGGCCAAACAATGCGTGTGCTTTGTAAATGAGAAATTCTTCCGATTAAACAGTCTTATTTTAAAATAGATCTATCCAAATCAAAATAAACTGTTTTTATTCTTTAGGTATATAATTCAGTATATGTACATACATACATATGTACGTTTGTTCCGGACGCAACTTAAAGTTTTTCCTCGCTCCTTCCTGTTTCCTGAAGCTTGAAAAACAATTGTAAAACGTCGCTAAAGCGAGTTTATTGAGGATATGATTCAGAAATATATTTAGGAGTGTAGATTACGTTTAAAACCCCAAAAACCGCATCTATTTTGTTGGCTTTTTAGATTAAATATTGTTTTGCGGGATAATATTCCGTTAGTAGGTTTTATACGTGGTTCTTCTACGCAGATATCGCGATAATGATTTTTAATGGGTGAACGCATTAATGGTTATTGTTTTCATTGTTATAAGTTTGAATACAATTAGTTTGAAAGCGTTTTAATATAGAATAAATGATGCGCATCTCGCCAATTTTCGGGAATGAAGTTTTATAGATCATTCCGTCGGTTTTCAAAATGTATTCCGCGAAACCTTCAGCTTTCGTTGATGCCAATTTCTTTTACATGCACTTAGTCGATTTCTGCTAATTTTGCGTCGATTCCAAATCTGTTTGGGAAATTTGAACATCCTGTATAGTATTTTCAATCAATTGACAATTTACATTAGTTTAAAACGAAGCAACTCTTCCACAACCAGCATAGTTTATCATATGCAAGTAATTAAAGTTAAAAAAATAATGATGTTACCAAATGGTAACATTTAGGCGCATATTTGCGCTAAAATAATAGGCATGGCATTTAAAATCAGGAAATTGGCATCCACTTTCGGCGTAATCGAAAATAGCGTGTCTTCAAAACAATTTTCGTACAATTGAATCTATGTTCCCAAAATTTAGAATTTTTTTATTTTAGAAGTACTTTCGCTTAAAGCTTAAAACACCGTAAAACCTGCAAAAAGCTCCAATCAGAATTTGGACATTTAGCATTTTATAAAGATAGTAAGTATGCAAATAGCGTTAATATGTAGATTAGTCACACCTGCGAAATCTTTTACATACCATCATATAGATAATACGAAAATGCCAAGCCATAACTAAACTGGTTTGTTATTAATTTATAAACGAATATTTATCAATATTTCTTTTTACATTTATTTATTGTAATCATTTGTATATACGTATTGTTTTAATAACATCGTTTAATATTTACGATACGAAGATAACCTTCCAGGTACAACATTGTTTAAACATGATAATTTTAGATTCGAATTAATTGGTACTAAAGGTAATTGACATTGAAATTTTCTTGGAAATTCAAGCCG
The DNA here is from genome assembly GCA_902654985.2 of Oryctes borbonicus. NCBI lineage: Eukaryota > Metazoa > Arthropoda > Insecta > Coleoptera > Scarabaeidae > Oryctes > Oryctes borbonicus. Next base: position 7,568,032 of record LR736864.1, on the reverse strand, counting down.
CACAAACCATACGAATTAAACTAGATTCGGTTTGGAATTCCCATTTTTATGCCTTTTAATATAATTCTCGTGAGAAAATCAATGGTTTTCTTCCAGGTACTTTTATTCCGGTGTAAGTTGGTAAATATTGAATGTATTTTACTTGTATTTGCCATAATTTCGTTTTCTAGAAGAAATCATTTTATCACTACCAGAAAAGCAACGTTGAAAATACAAAAATCCAGCAATTATTGATTATTTTTACACCTTTTGCCGGGTTCTTGACAGAACTGGCAACTCACGTGATATAATTAATTATACGTACAACGTATGTCATTGGAACTTTTCCAGATTTAATGAAAAGTATTCCTGCATGTTAAATATAGATTCTACAAAGCGAAGAATAAGAATAAAACAAGATAATATCGAAAGTATATGCTTGTAATTTATTTAAAGTTATCAAAAATGGGACGTTCTGTACAATAGTAAGCGATGTATTTGTTTATATATGTAGTTATGTATGAGAATTTGATATTATAAACAAACAAAACAGATACATGTATTATCATATCTTTGTTATTATAATTTTGCAACGCTAATTATATGTCGCAAGAATTCAAGTAGTTGTAGCTTGAATATTTTATCAATATGTGGCGCAATACAACTTCTCATTATCGCTAAAAGTAGGTCATTTATGCAGTGCTTAATACTTCTACTAGGTACATTTTACATTTCTCATTACGATTTTAAATATTTTGGTTATATTATCGATAATTCGACAGTTTGTTGAGGTTATTATTATTATTAGTATTTTTTGATTGCTTGAACTTTTAATCGACGAGACAAAAGTGGAGTAAAATAGGAAAATTAAAAATTAAAACTGTTTGAACTGTTCGATTAAAACAAAAACACATTCATCACTTGGAAAAGACGCGCCCTTTTTTAAGATTATTTTTCATTTGATATGTGCCTCGTAGATGTGTTTGGAGTGGAGCGAATATACTTCTTCCTGCTAAGATCTTTTTCCATTGTTGACTTACAAATGGAAAAGCCTTTAACACAATGCAGCAACATAATAAATCTAATGGTTAGTAAAATATTTACGACTTTATTTGAAAAAAACCTGGCTTTCAAAATTAAATCGGACCCATTGTCATATACGAACAAAGAATGTATTTGCCTGGCGTTTACGGAGCAAGCACCGTGTCACGTACAATTCTGCAGCACGTCATATTTGGACCAATGTAATGTAAAAATAACTAAATCAATAAAATAGATATAAGCAAGCTAGTGAGCGACATCTCTTAGCAATCTCCGCTCAAACCTCAAACGTACTCAAGAGTATCTAAATGCATTGGGCAGTTCAATGCTAGTATTCAGTATTTAGTTGAACCTGAGTTGAGCTTAAAGGTAGCATCAAACTCTAATTGGTTAGCCGTTCAAAGCTGGTCAATAAATTTGCGTTGCTATCACGTAGTCGCGCTCATCCTAGGAAAACGCAACTGATTGCGTTTGCCTTTAAGCACCACGATCAGCTTCCTAAGATCAAAGTCAGAGCAACGGAAACCGACCGGAGCAGCAGGATCGAGTGTCTTGGAATGATTCTTGACAAAAGGCTGAATTTCGCGGAGCACCCCAGAAGAGCTCGAAACAGGGAACTCGGTGCAGTCAGACAGCTGTATCCTATCCTCTCCAACTCCCGCCTCAATGCTCAAACGGGATCAACCTACGCCAGTCCCATCTGAGTCACGGTGGCACCCATCTACATTACCTCCCTTGCGAGTGTACAAATTCGCTGCTTGCGATTAAAACTGCACGTCTCCCCACGCACTTTGCTGGCTACATTGACACACCTGAACGAGGCTGAGGAGCTGCAGGAAGCCCCACCATGAAGAACGCCACCACACGAAGAACCCATTCAGGAGCGTGGCACTTCACATAAGTATCATCATTCATAATGAATACACAACACTAACGCATATCTTTCTTGTTTAGGAGCACAACAGAGAAAGGAATCCAGGACGAAGACTCCAAGGCCCATACACCCAGGAAAGAAGACGCCAGGACTAAGATAATGGCACTGGAAAAAGATGGATCCAGGTCTGGATAACCAACGACAAGTAGTCACGCTCAGTTTGCACCTACTGAATGCGATTTTTCCAGTTTTTCCACATAGTTCCTGGATAGAGATGATACATAGATACATTTGAAGTTGTGACCACGAATAAGGAAAACTTATCTGTTGTGAACACTTGTTTCAGTTGAAAAAAAGGCGTTTCCTCAAATTCCATAAATTTGTAAAATTTACTAACAAGAAGTAGATAGTTAATACAATCGAAAGCGTTAAGCTACATTCACAACTTCCAACTTGTACTTACAATTAAAGGAACTAATTAACGCAGAAATTTACGACTTTCAACAGCCCTCCCAAAAGATAATAAGCACCAGTTGCCACTGGGGCAAAGTGAGTTATTTTACGTGGTTTCCTTGATAAAAACGATGTTAACCTCGACTTTCCAATTGCATCTCGGGACGATATTCACTCAAGGAAGCAAAGTAACCTAAGGTAACGATCTGACCTACAAAAGAACTACGTGAAATTGTTCATCTTCATCTTCACTCCGTGTCGTATACTTTATTTGTCCGGTATATTTGCATAAGAATTTGAAAAATTATGACGTTATTATTTATTAGTGAATCTTTTGACTTCTACGTATACATCATATAGTATTGTATGTGCGCAGTCGGTTGTGTTATTTATTCAAAAACGATTTATTTGTTAAAATCTACACCATTTTCACTATCATTTTAGACTGTTTTATTGTTTATTTATCCAGCGACATCCTGCAACAATTTTTGTTTGTTTCAACGTTAGGAGTTTTATTCTAAAAAAAAACTGATTATTATTCGTTGCGAACAGCGATTCTCAAAAAGCAAACGGCGAATGCTTGGAACTTGCTCGTGCGCACCAAGTCATACATGCAGCATAAATAATTTATTTTTTAATTTATTTTTGAAAGTTGCTGGCGCACGACTTTGGAATATTAAATACGTGCGAGCAAGTTAAAATTCAGACGACGTTTCAAACATTATACACCTCTCTCTGAGGAGCTCCAACCTATTGCCAAAGAGACATTATATTAAGTTCCTACACAAGCGATGGTATTCTGCAGAATTTATAGTTGTTTATTTTGATTTACAGTTTGCAATTAATTTTTTTTCTCTTTGTTTAACGCATGCAAAAATTTCTATTTAATTTCCAATATAACGTATTCCAAAGGCTCTTGCTTCAAATGCCTTTTATATTCTTTATATTTTTATATACAAATTGCATAATACTAAGCCAGTGGCGGGTTAGGTTAACGCTTATCATGTTTCTACTTTTTAATTTTAATGCAGTAAAGAATATTAGTAAATTGAACAAAAATTGTCATATGGATATTTAAAATAACACCCGGTCCTTATGTCTGGCGTTGACAATGTAAAGCAGATATTTTTGGACATTATCAACCTTTCAGAAGTAACATAAAAATAGTCCCACACCAGAGTTTTCCACGCAACCCGTTCGCCTTAACCTAGTTATTACTTAAATTATTTTTAGCCTCCTATTATTTCCGATTATACCGGAAGTCGTAATTTGATAAAAATGACATATTTTCTATTGTAGAAACGTCTTTCGGGTGATGTCCTGTAGTTAATATTTTACTTGACTCGATTTCTAAAGACTTTAGAAATCTTCTGAAGAAGCTGACAGCATGGTCAGCGAAACGTCAAGTAAAATATTAACTACGCGACATCATCCGAAAGACATTTCTACTATGAATTACGGCCGTGAAAGTCTACGCTCAAATATTTTCTATTGCTTTGCTGGATTCCATGGATTGTTACGAAGTGAGTTGTATTAAGGTTCCGTGCCTTTAAAGCTAACTGCTTTTGAGTTATTTCGGCATACTCCGCACCATACAAGTTTAATTGGTGAATCCGGGACAGTTGTTTCGAGGATACGTCGATTCTTATTTTCAACCGAAGACCGGGTTGGAATGGCAAATGATTAAACATGGCTTATGAGCTTTTTGGTGGACGTTTTCCACTACAAATGTTAAGTTCTTTATACCCAGATCGCTTGGCAATTTAGTGAACCACTTCATTTAGCCATCATTGTATTAATCTCATATCTTCCTATAATTATTTGAGACAAACTTAAAATTATTATATAAATTAAAATTAAAAAAAAAAAAAACTTAAAATGATATGATATGATATGATATGGAAATATTGGACAAATTCCATCGCGGTTATTTGCTTATTCGCTACATTTTCCAAGATATCTTAATTCCATTTATCATCAAATTTTTTCCAGTATCGCATTTAATTATGTACCCACACATATACCAGCAAGCCGCTCCCTAATTTCAATCCAAATAACGTATACAATTCCAATTTCCGTTCTTCGCCGTAATTTAACAAGCGCATGTACTATATTTATATTATGTACATATAGATAGATATACACAGATATCCGATATCTGAAACGAAACTCTATCTCTTTCAGCAATATATAGCACAGTCATATCCGATTCTACGATACAAACACAATACAAAGATACCATATTACCAATGATTACATTATCTAGCAGGCCGTGAAAAAACCGACGAGAGCTTAATAATAAATAAATAAGTAGGCCTTGACAAACTTCGATACACGCGTATACGTACAGGAGGCTGGTACAACCAGCGTACCGGTTGGATTGTATACATGTATACATATATTTAAACCAGTGCCTGCTATGCTATGGAATGTTAGAGTTACCGGCGGATATTTGAAAGTAAATATTGTTTTTACAATAATACTGGAGCGTAAGTTTTTTTTTACGTTGAATAGGTATGAGAAATGTAAGACGATAATGAAGTCTGTGGGAATTTTTCAGAGACCATAGAGAATACGCTAAAGCCAAAAGAGAATGTAAATAGGATAAATTCTAATGATTTGAGGTAACGGAGTTGTGCTAAATTGAATTTATAAAGGAATGGTCACGTTTGAGTCTGATGATGGTGGAAATAAAAAAAGACGTCAATAATTAAAAGCTTTTACGTGGTATTAAATTAATTATCCATAAAAAAAAACGGAGAATTACATAAATACGTCGGCCTTAATATAATACCATATTCCTTATACCATAAAGGAAAATTCTTAAATTGAAACTAGCCTTAATGACCTTTGTTCCAAATGGTGTAAAGGAGTTAATTAAGTAATTATATAATTACCTCAATTTTTGTCGCAAATGTATAACAACCAGTTGTTGAAATTTTTCCATAATTACTAATTAGCTCTTGTTGAGGTAATAAAATCTACATTTTATGAATGGAACATTTACAGAAGACATCATGTACGTGTCGAGAGGATCGTATTATATTTTAAGTTAGTTGCTTATTAGTCATGAAATTATATAGGTCCCGAACGGTGATACTTCGTAGGGAATTACAGTGGAATACTGTATTACCCAACAGATGTACACTACCGCCCATATTAGTTCGGACACCTAGTAAAATGTTGTAAACTCTACTAAAAGAGAATATAATTGCGTTTATATATAAATAACATATTTATATTAGGTCCTTTATGAAGTTTATAACCAATTGTACAGGCAAACTTCTAAGAATATCGATTAGAGAATTATTAAAAACCTATTATATTTTATGACCCAATATAGTAATTTTCAGAATAATCCTCATCGGCACAAATAGGATTATTTTCGGGTCAATACTGCAGGTAATAAATTTACAATACTCTTTGGGGTGGGAGCAGGCCACGGGAAAGTTTATTGTGTATTGATAAATGCTTTAGTTTCTAAATAAACCTGCTTGTGCGTGCGTTAGTGTTAATAGCGTATTAAAGTTATTAAAATGCCGAGAGGAAAACCGGCAAGTTTAGAAAAGCGCTCTGTAATTGTTACTTTTCATCAAGAAGGTTATTCGGTGGGTCAAATTTCCGAAAAAGTTAATAAATCGACTGTTAGTGATATCATTCGGAGACATCAACGCACGGCCAGTTTAAGAGATAGGGCGCGTTCAGCGAAATAGGAGACTGTCAGCATCAGAAATCGCCGCCGAAATGAATCGCGACCCTGCAAGAAAAATTTCTGTTACTACAGTGAAAAGAAGATTAAAAGCTGCAAATCTTCACGGCACAAAAAAAAACCCTACTTCGACGGGGAAACAGGTAAAATCGGCTACAGTGGGCAAAGACACATAGAAATTGGACAGTGGATGATTGGAAAAGGGTGCTATGGACTGATGAGTCAAAGCTTGAGGTGTTCGGACAATCAAGGCGCGTTTTTGTAAGAAGAGCGAAAGGCGAAAGAATGTTACAGAATTGTGTAGTGCCAACTGTCAAGCAAGGAAGAAATTCTGTGCTTGTTTGGGGTTGTTTTTCCTACGCCGGTACAGGAGACTTGAAGCGAATGGAAGGTATTTTGCGAAAAGAAGGTTATTTAGAAATATGTACTGCAAGAAAATGCAATACCATCGGGGCAACGTTTAATCGGCGAAAATTTTGTATTCATGCAGGGACAGCGACCCCAAACACTCAGCAGTGATATGTAAAAATTTTTTAAATGAAGAAAAAGATAATGGCACTTTACAAACAATGACAAGGCCGCCGCAAAGCCCCGATCTAAACCCCATCGAGCTGTTATGGGATGAACTGGACAGGAGGAACCGAAAAGTATGCCCTACCTCCGTAGGCCACCTGTGGAACATTTTACAAGAGGAATGGACTAATATGCCAAATAGAGTCTTTGAAAAACTAGTGGAGCAGATGCCTCGGATTGTGAAAGCTGTTCTTCGCGCAAAAGAAAATTTCTTTGATGAACGGAATGTTTAAGAAGTTTTTGTTTATTTTTCGTTAGAATTACTTTTTTTTTACTTTTATACTTTAATTTTAATCGCTATTAATAAAATGCAATAAAAATTTTAAGTTTTCGAAAAATGAGTTTGAATATTTTCTCGTTTTTTTTTTTAACATTTATTTGTGTGTCCGAACTGATATGGACGGTAGTGAAACACATATACCATAAAAAAATTTGTAGTAAAATATTTATTCTCGCAGCACTTCGGATGGATATGGCCGATTTTTTTATAGTCTATTGCTATAAAAAAAGACTATTGGCGATTTTTGAATCACTCACTTGATTCTAAGTATAGTTGTTTCATTTAATATGCGGAACTTAAGCTACTATTACGTACAGTTTACGTAAGTATTATAATGTTGTGTATTGTTGTGGCATATGAAAAGAGATAACAAAAAAACGTTAACCACAATAAAGGACTAGAGAGGATAGAATCACCACTACGTTATCTTAATCAAGCAACGTTGAATGAAACTTATGGTGTAGAATATGTAATTTAAAAATGAATTAAAATAATAAATCGATGTTGTATTATACATATTTATATTTGATTCTTTTTAGTCCTGTATAACAAAATGTAATTAATCGAAAACATTAATTCCCTATTAATAAAATAAAACGAGGACATCCTTCAAATCTCCCTCCCGTTTTCATTCTATTCCCTTAAAACAGAAAAAAGCCAAACAGCAAATATTAAATTTTACACCGGCTAATAAAGGGAGATAGTTATTATTATTATTAAACATAAGTTTGTGGAAAAATGTAGCACTATGCATGAGTATATACGACGCCAAGCTGATGACGCCACCGTGATGATGTTGGGTAGGCAGAAACATGTCCGTTGGTAGTATGTTTTTTTCTCTTCTTGCATTGCTTTTGCCGTAAATAATTCTATCAATGTTACGAGGAAGCTATTTTGGCATTCTGATGTATTCTGTTACTTTTTACTATCCTATAACATCTCAATGTCTCTCTGGCGACTCATGACCAAACCCTTCTAATTCTATCGCTGCTTTAATGAAGTGGTAAGTCACTCTCTTTTCCTTTCTTCTTCCATTCCTTGCTCTTCAGTATTTCCTTATTGCAGCTGGTAATTCCGTACTTTTAACCTGGTCTATTTCCATTGACTAGCGACTTTTGTTTTAGGTCTTCCGTTTGACCTATCTTCAGGTAGCTTCCATTTTATTATTCGTTCTAGTCTGCGATCTCATTCATTTCGATGTTGTTGCTTTTACAACACCTTTGAGTACTTTCTAATATTTTATCTATTTCCTTTACATTGATCACCACCATTGACAGCTAGATATCTGTACGTTGAAAGTCTTGCGACATTTGCAACTTTGATTTTCTAATTGTTGGCAACGCTTACCATCAGTCTAGAGTTCATAATTTGACAAGTACGAAAAACAGAGTCTATTTTTCGTCGAAATTTATTACATTATCCAACTAGATTAAATCAAAAACGAGATGGTTCCCAGCTTACTAGATCATCTATGTTAGCCTTGCCTTTTCACCAGATTTAACAGCCTTGCGAGTGATCCCTAAGTTCCGAACACATTTCTAACTGGTATTCCTGCTAAACCTGTGCAGTCGCACAATATGTGGACGGCAATCTCCTTTTTTGCCTGTCAGAACCTGCAGGCTTTTTTTCTACTAGGGCTAGGTTATTCATGCATTTCTTAAGCATACAATTGTTTCAGCAGATCTTCTGTCTCCACCTAGCACGTCTCCTGTAAACATAGACATGATTGGACAAACAAGCTTTCTTCCATTTCTGTCTATTTAGTATTAACATTTTATTGTTCTTGTCTGGGGCTGATGACTTCAGATCTGCTTGTAATCGGTCCAGCCTCAAGTTTCTTTGACTGGTTCTAGTCATCTGCACTACACGATCCGATTATAGGAGGTTTACTGGTCATTGGCCTGTAGTTTATGTTGTCTTCCCTTTGAATGTGGTTTTGGGTTAAGGATGACTTCCCGTGCAGTTGTCGCTGCTGCAGTTCGACACGCAGATATACTAGTTCTTGTTAATTGTCTTTGTCCAGCATACTATCGAGTCATATGTTATCATCGCTCTAATAATCCTCGTTGATACTTTTGGACTTAAACCCACAGTTTTTTCACATAACCTTCTACATTTGTGCAGATTTGTTGATGGTTTTTATCGATGTGGAAGTATAGACTGTGTAAGTCTTCCGTCCAATCTTACTCCCAAACAGTTTGTTGGTTTCTTTGACAAATAATCTAATATAATCTAACCATTTAACTCCCGCAGTGTAAGAATTCGTACCTTCATAAATTTACATTGATTGGAGACCTTGAGCGATTTAAAATTGAATAACAAAATGCAGATTATCTTTGGACAGGTTTTCTACCATAAGTGCCCTTTTTTTTAAGAAAAAAGCAAGCAGCAAATATTGTTGACAGATACATCAGTAATATTTATGCAAGCAATGTAAACAATACAATATTCTTCTTACACATTCCAATCTTAAATTTACAAAACCGTAATGTAAAACTCGACACACTTACCACCACGTACCAATCAATTTTCTCAGTGATACATCGCAAACAAAGACATAATATAATTTGCCCGGAGAAAACCGTTTATTTAATATTCTTTTACCGCGTGTGCGCCATTCATTCGTTTCCCGGTGTTCTAAATAACATCGCATTTGAGCTGAATCCTTAATTCATTTCCTGAATCATTTCCATTGCACACGAAACACTTCACAAAAGAATTCTGCACGCAACGATCGTGATTCTTTTACCTGATTTGTAAAATTTCACTTCGAAATCGCGAACTAAAAGTAAAGAAGATGATAGTTGGCCTTCGAACGTGACACAATTTCGATTTTAAAATCGATTGCCAAGCGGGAAAGGTCGCGACTTCTTTTATATTTTAAATAATATAAACACAATTTGGGGTCAGTTTTCATCGCGTAAATCCAATGCCGTCTAGATATTTCTGGACTATTACAAACTGTGCAAACACGACTCGATATTAGAGGTGAAGAAGAAGCGAAAGCTTGAAATTTGTTGTAAGAGAAAATAAATCCTTGGATCCGTCGCGCGTTTAATGCCGAAAAAAATCCTTGCATTTATTTTTAAGGATGTTACAAGCAAGTAAGTGTTGGTAGAATGTGTTTTATAGCTGTTAGACCACTGTTTGATTATTTTTTAGTATGTTTCTTTTTATGCAAAAAAAATATATTTTGAGTATAATACGCAATTTGAAACCATTGCTTGGGTAATTTATTGGTCGTAAAAACAAGGATTTTTAAACAATGCGTGAGTTTGAGCAGTTACTTACTTTTAAAATGTGGTCTAGCTACTAATATTTCTTGAAATTGCAACATAAAAAACACCTAGGCTACAGCCTAATCTTTTCGGATCTGATTTATAAAAAATGATATCAATTCTTGGACAAACATTAGCATACAGTTCATTTTAATATAATTTGTTTTTACCGGCAGTGTACTTAGTATACTTGCTCAAATGCGGATTATATCAACCGTTCAACACAGACTTTCATTGATAACCACCTTATTGTAGCAGGTGTCAAAATTCTATGAACTTTGAAAATGTTGAATTTTTTTTCGCTTCAGAGGGAGCTTTCTACAAGTCTTTAATGATCCAAGATGTACGCAATGTAGGGAATATTATATTTTAATGAGGGGAATAGTTAATAAGAGAGTAACTCAACGGGAATGTACACTGCCGTTCAGAGAAGTTCGGTCGGTAGGTAAAAAACACGAAAAGGTTACAGAAACAAACGAAACTAAAAACAAAATGCAATTTTATTGTATGTACAGGTAAAAAAGACAAAAATAAATAAATAAAAAGTTATTCTGGCATAATATAACATACTGAACGTTATATTTTTTTTTCATCGAAATAACCTCCTGCGCTGTTAATCACCGCTCGAACTATTCTAGGCATTCTTTCGATAAATTTTGTTAAAACGGATTGTGGAATATTAATCCATTCATGTTGCAGAATATTCCCTAAATGTTCTTGTGAAGTTGGGCATATTTTTCGGATCCTCCTGTTCAGCTCATCCCACAACAACTCTGTAGGGTTCAAATCTGGGATTTGTGGGGGCCATGTCATTACTTTCAGGGTGTGCTGTTCTTCTTGCTCCTTTAGATAGTTCTTACACACTAACGCAGTGTGTTTTGGGTCGTTGTCATGCATGAATGTAAGGTTACGGCCTATTATACGCAATCCTGATGGCACTGCATGATTCTGGAGTATAGCAAAATAATTTTCCTTCCTCATTACACCCTGCCCTCTGCATAAATCTCCCGTCCCAGCAAAGGAGAAACATCCCCACACTAACACAGAACTACGTCCTTGCTTCACTGTTGGCACAATACAGTTCGGGATCACTTTTCGGTTTTAGATCTTCGGACATAAACTCGTCGATTTTGCCTAAAAACTTCAAACTTTGACTTGTCACTCCAAAGCACGTGTTTCCAATCATCTAACGACCAATCTAGATGAGAACGGGCCCACTGTAGCCGTTTTGCTCTGTTGCCCCGACGTAATAAGGGTTTTCGAATGGCAATGCGTCCATGAAGGTCCGCTTGTTGGAGTCGACGTTTTACCGTACTCGCCGAAACTTGTTCATCACGGCCGCGATTGACTTTGGCTGCTATTTGTGGCGCTGTTAATTTTCTATTGCGTTTGCTTAATAATACAATTCTCAAATCTTCAGCTTTTGTTGTTTTCCTAGATGCTCCAGGACCAACACGATTTTCTATAGTTCCAGTTATCCGATATCGCTTTATGATGTTATTTACTGTTGAACTTCTCATATTTATTTTTTCAGCAATTTGTCGCCCCGAATATTCTTCTTCAAACAGCGTAATAATGCGTGAACGTTTTTCTACACTGGTAGGCTTGCCACGTGCCATTTTGAAGTAAATTTTCTTAAAACTTTCGCGCAAAAACGACAGATGCACACCAACACACGTTTAACAGTAAAATGAAGCAAATTTATATCTTTACGCCTGTGATAAATAAACAAGAGTGATACTGCGGTATATTTCCTAAATGTATTGTTCGTTAATAATCCCCAAGCGACCCGTTCCAAAAGATCGGTACTTCCGAGAAAATTCTTGGAATGATAATAAAAGGGACTTTATTGTGGTTGTCGCAATATTTCTACTTTACATAATAATTTATGGCTTTAATCCCTTAGAAAAGGGTGTATGCTTAATATTTTTCTAATTTTATGTATTAATAATTGTATACAGTGTGATATAATAGATTTTTATTGTATGACTGAACTTCACCTAACGGCAGTGTACGTATTTTTGCGAGAAAAAAGAAAATTGAAAAGTCAAAACGCAAAACTATGCTCTATTCGCAGAATCCAAAAACGAGGTAAAAGACACATGTAATACATCACATCCTAGGAAAAAAGGCCAAACAACGTTCTATTCTTCCTATTCCAAAATAGGGAAGAAAATCTCAACGATACCCTTTCTGGGATCAATGATTTTTGTTAAATGCTCATAAGAACCATAGACCTACAGCTTTGATATCAAACTTTTTGAAGATCTTCACGAAATTAATTAACAAATTTTGCAAGCAAGCGTAATATCTTAGGCCATTTTTTTTCAAAGATCATTGTAGGCTAAAGGTAAAATTTTGTGGGTTTCTATAATACGCAAAATTTTGAGCGTTTGGGTGTAATATACTCTGTTCAACCACTTATTTCCATCGGAATCAAGGTGTAACGTCATAGTACAGGGTGGCGTTGCGTCTGAAAATCGCACACGTCTCGTATGGATACAGCAAACGACGAATTATGCTACGTCGCGTCGTGTAGTACAGCGAGAAATACAGGTGTGGGGAAGATACTTTCGGCCAAAAGTATATCCTTAACTATATTCCCACAGCTTTTCTTTATCAATAATTTCTTACCAATCAGTGAGATTCCTAATCTGTATACAATAGATCATATGGACATAGTCTGATGTATTATTCCAATAAATAAAATTTATTACCGGCAATACACATGTTACACGTAAAAATTGTGTGATGTCAGGATATTATATGTAATTTATATAATTTTAATCTTTTCGAAGATGAAAATTATTCGAGAGCCATTGAATAGTATATTTGTGTTTGCAATATTAAGCGTGTGATCGTGGATCTGCGATAATCATTTATTTGCCAATATAAATTACTTTATTTTCAAGTTCGCGTGTTTTTCTTCGTTAATCCCTGGCGTAAACACGCAACTTATAGCTATGGATTGTTGTTAGAGAACTGGACATGTGTATGACCTTGCATGACTCGCGGGCCGATCAATTGCGTAATTCTACAAATATTGCCTGGAAAAACTGCAATTTAGACAGTAATAATGCAATGCAAAAAATCCATAAAGAAAATATGATTGGAATCCAAAAGTAATTGTTCTATTCGTTCTATTTACGAATAGGAATAGCGTAATACTTGGAATATCGATTTACTGAATCTGTATTGATAAAACTATGCAGCCATTATTAAAATTCACCACTTTCCGTGTGTTTCACGAAATTAGCAGAGACCAGGCAGACTCGTGCTTTGTTGACTCTCGGGAAAACCAGTAAGCAAGGCGAACCCATTCTCATGAGACGAATGAAAATATAAAGTTACTGTTTTCAAATGTTGTTTACAATTTTATATATTAGCTTTGTTATTAGCAAATTGGAATACGCATTAACTGTGTGGCTACCATCTTCAACTAACCATCGGAAAGGTACCACGGTGCTTCTTGAAATATAAATTTTTCCAAATTGGGGGGAAAAACAGAACGTGGTACAGACTGCGATTTGCTGCTGGAAAAAATTGCAGTAATTCAAACATCATCGCGATGTTATAGAAGGGAAAGTTATCTGGAAGGTCGTCCATGGCTGTGTTGATTCTCCCAATTTATTTTCCCCAAATAACTTCCATTTCCTCCCGTTGGTTCCCGTTGGGAAAGTTGCCCATATCTCACAAAACTCATTTATATCTCAAAATTTAGGCGACCGGTTTCGTGTTAAAAAGATACATCATCACAAACTTAATTGTCCTGTCCTGTTCTGGGTGTAGTGTTAGACAATAAATGGTATTACTATTAGAGCTGGGCACGGATGCCTTTTGAGAGGGCCAAAATAGATAGTTACTCGTGTTATTTTGTCCTGGATCCTGTCGATTCTAACTTTAGAGAGTGTCGGTCTCGAGGGTCCTCAATAACTCGGGCCAAAAGTAGGTCGCTGGAGATGCTTGCTCTTTGCCAAGTCGCGAAAATGTTCGCCCAGGAATGAAATGTTTAAGTCGTGGAGGTGTAGTAATTAATAAGCTAAATTTGTAGTACTTCTGGGTTTTTAAAGTGAGTATTTGAGACAGCCGGCCAGGCCAATGCCCCATAAATTATAATAGCTTTTGAAATTCTGGGACGTATAAGCTTCCGCTGGCGTCGATAACACTTTACTCTTGGTTTCTGGGATGGAACCGCGTCGCTGGCGTACCTTTTGCCGAATTTAGTCCACCGTCTTATGGGACATTTTCAAGGCTGTTACTATACTCTGACCTTGTTAATCAGTAAACAGTAACAACCTTGAAGATGACCCATAAGGACCACCAACCCGGGAACCAAGCTTGGCCCGAACGGATTTTTCCTTATCCTAATTGAGTGGTTTTTGAACGTTAACCGTTGATCGGAAACCAAGATCGACCTAACCCATTCGAGCGTAGTTCCTTTTATGAATCGTTGAATCGCAAGACGGTATACGCTAATAGATACTCATATTTTGTACAACATTGTATACGCGATATAACTTGTCTTTCAGGATCGGATAGTTCAGGCATATCGCCACGTTCGCCTTTCTAAATTCTAAATATACTATCCGAGAACTCCGCGCAAATGTTTTACTACAAAATTATCGAAATGTAACGGACTCAACGACCAGTTTATATTTTTTATTAGGTGAAGATTTTTTTTAATTTATTACTAATTTATTTATCCTTTCGAGCGTTAAATCTTAATATTTTAATTAATTCAGTTGGAACCTGTATTAATCGCGAAATTATTTGATTAAACGCATGATTATGATTATTAATTAAGCTTAATTAGTAAGCGAATTTTTTGGGAATTTATAAGGATTGAGGCACTCCAAAGGTACTACGTGATTCGTTTAAAGCTTGCATATACAGCCCCAATCGGAAAAAAACGGAATTAAAAAAAATTAATTTAATGTATGTAAATTTTTAGGGCTACGTACGCGAAAGTGGTGTCTCAAGAAGGTACCCAGCGCAAGACTACTAATCGCAAAATTGATCTCATTATATGATATCGAGTATCTATTATCTTAAATGTCAGGTTCCAAGGAATGAGACTAACAGCAGGATGAACTATATAGTGGCATCAGTTCCTCTACACCGGGTACGAATATTGCGATTGTGGATTCAGGAATAGTAAAAAACTGCCGTTTCTGATCAATCCATAACTTATTCAAATCAAAGTAATCCACATCAAAAATGCAATGACTACTATAGTGAGACGCAGTATTTTCAATCTAATTAGTATCCGAGCCTGCAGACAATTTTCCTTTCTTCTAGACAAACTTTTTTGATCGAAGGGCTTTTTTTTCGGGACCCAAGTCTCCACTAGCTAGTGTAGCAGCACATTTGTAACATAAAAAAGCATTTATTTCGACAAAATTAAAAGTACGCACACGGTGCTTATAATTTACTCAATAGCAAGTAAATATGTATTAGCTTTAAATCGACCAATAGGATCTTTATCCTTAGTCTCTGAAGCAAACAATATCAATGGAATGTAAAGGCTACAATGGTAATTCTGACAACGAAGAAGCAAACAGGCTGAGATTAGCTCCTGCAGCACAGTTAACGTTACTTCGAGATATTCGAAAGAGCGGACAGCATTAAGACTATTCAGAGCGGATCTTCGCATAGTAGTTGGAATTCTATCTGGACGTTGTTGGGTAAAACGGCACTCCCTGTAGATGGAATTAGCCAAAGACCTCTCATACAGAGACTTCCTAGTTGAAGACGAAACAAGACAAGGGGGATGGTCAGTTTCTATGAAGCCACATTCAGCAACGACAGCTTTTTAAAGCTTTGGTTGGTGCATTGTCATGGTGCAACAGGACACCTGGCACCAGTTTTCTGTGTCTTTTCACTTTACTAGAATCTCTTTGGCGATGCATTAAATTTGCACTACCCTTATTTAGATAATCAATCATTCAAATTCTTCGACAATCCCAAAAAATAGTTGCCATTATTCTTCCTACAGAAAGGGTAACTTTGAACTCCTTGGGTGAGCTATTACATTGGTTCTTGCTTTGACTCCGGGTTAAAATCATGAATCCAGGTTTCATTTCCGGTAACAATCCTAATAAAGCTACCCTTGCTTTTTTCAATAACATTAGAGGTGATCATGTCAACAGGCCGATTTGGACGAGGATCATTGCTCGACCATATTTAAACAATTTTGACCACTCGCAAATGCTCGACTATGAATTACGCGGTATTCGAGTTTGTTCATTTTGATACGTGACAACTATCAACTAGCAGAACTAATACTGCTACAAATGAAAAAATTGAAAACTGCCTAGTCCGCGAATATAAAAACGACCCCTCCCAGATCGGAAGCAAAGTTTTTGGGTAAAGTTCATGATAGAAACTCTCCCAATGCTCGATTAATTGAAACAATTGCAGTTAGAAATTGAAAGATGACTATCAAGGTAACATTTGCGAAATTACATGCGCATTTTTGATCATTTGCGCTATGCTGTGTACAAATTTACATGAAATATCTGTTGTTTTAATCTAAAACTTTCTATTCGAAATAAAAACGTTACGGTTTTGACTATAGTAATTTTAATCGCAGATTGCTTTGTATTGATAAAAAAGAAACAAACCATAAGCATTTGAATAAGCATTATAAAATGGCGAAATCATTTTTTTTTTTTTAGTTTACGTCTTCTCAATCTATCCATGTTGTATTGTTATATATGTTATATGAGAATATCTGGATCTAGATATTCTAATCAATTAAAATTGCCGAAATAAGCGCCCTCTACAGAGAAGAATACAAGTAAATATTCAAAATTCTGCGAGGGTAGCAAGCTTCGGCCAGTTCCAATTCACCAATAGAAACTACTTCATTAATAAATAAAATTAATATATGAGTATCTGTTATATATGATGGTATATATATATATACATATATATAGACGTTTAACGGATAGACACAATAGGTGGAATAGTATGCTGTACAACGGAGATGTCGATATAAGGAGTAGTAGAAGCATAATTAAGAACTGGTTTTTCTTTTTCTCAAATCTAGTTTATATAGAAGTTCTTCGCAGTTAAGACGAATACTTACCGGGTTTACTTCTTTTATATGGTTTTGATAGTTCAAATAGGCGAAATCATTCAATCAAGAACGGTAACTTGTAACAACGCGCAACACACAAAACAAGAAGGGAATAACTTCATAAACGTCCTCTATCTCTTTCTCCGATGTCGGTTCTTCTTTTTCCCAGTTAAATATCAACGACACTTACTTCTTGCTAGATATCTTCCGCTCCGTTGAAATCAGCACACGGATGTTCCAGTTTCAACACGAAATAACGATAAAACAACAAGAAAACAAAAGAACTAGAATCGGCTAACGTATCTCCGCGTATAACTAAACGAGTGAAACACGTTTCGCACTTTGTAGACTACGATTTTTGTAACGCAGCCCGGAGTAAGCTATGAAACAATCGCTCTCTGGCGACTCAAACAAATGAGCACAGTTCGGTTAGCTTCTGATCGCGTACGCGCTTAGCGAACAACTGCCGATCGCGCGCTAGACGAACAAGTGAATAAGCACAATCAAGGTAGCGCTGTTGTTGCACTCTCAACCCGTCCATGGACTGCTAGATTGTACAGTCGAGAGCGTCGATTAGAAGAAGTAGAAAAAAAGACGAACGGAAATGGTATAATACTCACGAAACAGAAACGTGTTTCCTTGTTTGCGGCAACCAAGCACCGCCGATCGTCTTTCCTTTCTTATTCTTCGGTTCTAATGTCTTTCATTCCGTACGTGCTATTTGCGCTTTGTTTCTAAGGCGATTGAATGGATTTTTTTCTCGAGTTACGTTTTTCTTAATGGTCGAGTATTTCTTCAAGATTATTTGAGCGTTTAATTCATTGTGTGGGCTTAGCAGCGGCGCCAACTTGTAAACGGTGCAGATTCAAGTAGGTTAAGCATAATTTTAAAACCGAACTGTAGATACTATCTGTTTATTTATTAAATTGAATAAAGTCGAATATATATTACACAGCTGTTATAAAATTCTTTCAGAAATCAGGAAGAACGCAAAATTCTGTCCTCACAGAAATACTGGCTGTATATCACTATTACTATTAAGACAGTCCATAGTTGGTGCGACCTGCACTACTTTAAAAATAAGTGGGTGAAAATTGCTTCGAATGTAGGAGGCAACTATTTTACCTTCTACGAGGGTAGTCTGAAAAGTTTCTAGTCAAATTCAGTTTTATTTCTCAACATAATCTCCTTGAAAGTTTATATTTTTCCCAGCAATGCTTCCATCTTCTTAATCCGTCCAAATAGCAGACTTTATTGCAACCGTCCTGAAAAAAATTGAAATAATGGATTTGAGAGGAAATCTCTGTATGTTACCTTAGAATGCGCTTAGAAGTCACTTGGTGAATTCACTGACTATTGATTATTTTCTTTTGTTTTTTTTTTTAACATTTTTAATAAATATTTTAATAGAAGAAAAGATAGCTTTAACTGTTAAACAACACTCTGATGTCGTACTGACAACATTTTCTGGCACAAAAATTCTAAAATCTTGCTAAATAACTTTTAAAATAAGTACGCTGTATATTTGTATGAAAATTCGGTCGAACCACCATTCGTTACATCACTAATAAACGGTCATCTTCAAACTAGTAACATATTATTTTATCTTTAATTTATTCTTTGTTTTCAGTAAAACTGCTTTTTTTTTATTTTTGTTTCACTTCCTTTTACATAATGAAAAGAAAGTACTCCGGTTACATACTATCCTACTTTTTCCAAAACGATTACATCAATAAGAAGCAATATATCTCGAAGTTTTAAAGTATATTGCGTTTTATATAACTTTATTAAACCATAGTATATAGATCTATTAGAAATTCTAATAGAAGCGTTTCAATGTGCGAATGTTTTATGCATGTACAATGTACTTCAATATAAAAACTTATGTTTTATTTATTGGTGGTTTTATTGTATTGTATTGTTTCTAAATGTACGACGGTGCATTACAATTTTTTCGTTTACAATTAGCGGTTTGCAATGTTATAAATACAAAACAGTTCACTTTTTTTCTTTTTTTTTACAAGAAACCGTATTACGCCGTGCCTCTTTTGATACAAATTAATTAAATAATTACAGGTAAAAGTTACGTATTCCCAGCTGTGCGCTAGCCTTCACTGTAATGTATAATTCTTTATCGTCAATTTTAATCCTCTGACAGATGTTGTAATAACCATCCTTTTGAAATTATTAATTATATTAACGTTGAAAATACATACAGCGATGTTCAAAATATGCGTTTATGTTAGTATAAATGTAGGATATTTTGTAAATTTATTAGAGATGAAGTTGAAGATTATAGTAAACAATACATAAGTATCGGCAACCTCCGCACCACACAAGTTTAATTTATTATATAGTAATATAATAATTAATCTGGTACGGCCGTTTCGAGGACAAGAATGGTTCTAAAACTAAACTTGCATATACTCTCCCTACTTCCTAGAAAAAAATATTCTTTACAAGTGCCTATTTCTACCCCTTGTACGCCTTGAAACTACGACACGCGAAAAACACGGCCAGATGGACGGGAAGATCTCTTTTATGACCCAAAATATAAACGAGTGCCAGCCTACTGCAAAAGGTCAAGAAGGACAGAGTACGACAACCGTTCGTTCTCTCTGTTCATCAGATTTTTCTTACTTCTTATGTAAACCGTCTCGTACGCGTCTAATTCTCGCGGCGACGTTACGTTTTTAATCAATTTTAAGTTTTCTAATTTAATACTACGCCCGGTTTCATTTATATGTTGTGCTACACTCGACGCGTCCAATCTGCCGTAGCGATAATTCTTTATATGTTCTTTAAATCTGGTGTCTATCGCTCTTTTCGTTTGACCAATATAAGCTTTATTGCAGTCACTACATGCAATTTTATAAATTCTCGACTTTTCTTCCATTTTCGGTTTATCTTTAGGATTACCGAGAAGGCTTTTAAGCCTAACCATACGTTCATATTTTGACCGTTCAAAATCTTACTTTCGCCTTTCGATATGCTGTGAAAGGGGAGTTTCACGAATTTCTTACTGTTAGTTTCTACCGGGGTTAACGTCTATTGTTTCCAATTTATTTAGAACTCACAAATTAGTAAATTTAAAAAATCCGCATGTATATCCTTATCTCATTACGCGTAGGGGCAATGCTCATTTCTGGCAAAATTGCTTTACACCGTGTAACGGATAATTAAAATTGGGTCCGTTATTTCTAGAAATAATTTAATTCGGTATACGGCATAAATTTTACCAAAATTTCACGTTATAAATCATAACGGCGATTTTTATAAGGAAAAATGGACTACCGCCAACTTTATATTCACAAAAGTTTTTAATTTTATGCTTTAAATTTCAATCGGTTAAACATTTCAATTATCGTTCATTAGCAATAGAAAATTGTCGTCCACCAACGAAGAGAAACGAAGTATATTATTCACCGAACTGAAATACAACAGCGACATAGCATCATTTTTCTAGATTTTGATAGAAATTTGATCGAGAATGGATAGTTTGACAAGCTGCGTAATGTTTGCGTTAACAGAAATTTGAATAAAAACGGGACATTTTACAAATGGTAAATTCAATGCAAATAACTGCCCATTTTCATTAGTGGATTAGTCAGTTTCAACCTGCGGTTATTTGTAATGTTTTTGTGGATCTTTTTGAGTAGTTGTGACGGAATTGTGGTCCTTCAGAACATTTCCAGTGTTGGTACGTCAATGCTTAAAGTCAGCAAACCACGTTTTTACGGTTGTATATGAAGGAACAGACGCCCCCAATGCAGCGTTTAGCTATGCTTTAATCTCCGAGGGAGATGAACGGTTCTATATTTGAAAACTTTGCAAATAGCAACAGCCTATCTTTGAGACACGACCAAAACAATACACAAACATGCAACAAACAAACAAAAAAAAACTAATGTAAAATGTAATTAATAGGAGACGAGGTAATGAGTTCTCTATTTAATTAATAACTACTTTCAGAAGATGAGACATGAACACATATAATGTTCTCGTAAAATACGCAAAAATTGCACAGCTACTTTCATTAGCAAGCATAATTTACGATCGCTAAACACGTATTGCAATAAATCGACAACATTGTTGAGTGCTATTTGCATGCTACTTGAAATTATTACACTTTCAAGGTGCGTATAAATTAACAAATTTAAAGGTATGAAATGGTAGAATAAATTGATGAGTGTTAGTATTTGGAAAGACACACATTGCACCAATCGAAACTTTAATATTTTTAATTAATAAACGATAAATATGAATCTTTTACGAAGTAACTCTTTCTGAACTAGAAACAGGTCTTTTAGGCCTAGAGCTGTATGATCCTCTTTCATTCCTTTCTTCCATTCTTTTGCTAGGTCTCTCGAGCTACGAATCTTCTTCTCTTTCAAATCTTGCTCTATTGCTCCACCTAGCACCATCTTTTGCTCAGCTACCGCATTTCCTCTTTGCTTCAGGTTACTTCTAAGCTACATCTTTTACTTTTTTATTAGTCTCCATTCTTACGAAGTGTCCCAAACATTGCAATCTTCTTGCTTTCACAGATTCACACAGGCCCAATAGGTTTGTCTCAAAATAAGTCGTACAGTTCCGTGTTAATTTTCTCTACCAGCAGTTCCGTATTCTTTCCTTCAAAAATCTTTAGCAGTATTTTCCTTCACTAGATGTTCAATTTCCGTTGGTTTTTCTGATTAAAGATCCATTTAGGTGAGAGTTGGTCGATTCTTTTTTCTTTTCCTTTGTGAAGGCCTCGTAGATCCATATCCTTATTATCTTCGCACTTGTTGGTTATCAATTCTCCTAGGCACATCTTCGCACTCGCATAAATTATTACTTTGCGTTTGTATTTGCAGATTTCGTTTTCTGTAACTTCCTATGCTGTTCTTCAGTTCCATAAATTTGGTGTTGTCGAAATTGAATTGAAGTTCAATCGTTTCTATCGTTCTAATCAATTGTTTTGTGTTCTCTTTCGATTCTTTTCCGCTTCTCGCTGGCAGTACCACGTCGTCAGTGTATGTGAGGCATAGCTTATATAGCACTTATTCCCTGTTGATCCTACTTTCCCTCGCTATCCCTTCTAGCGCCAAGTTGAAGAAGGTCGTTGTCAGCGGATCACCTTGGTGGAGTCCGTTATCTGTCTTTTACCCTTCCTTAGAACTTCACTGCAATGCTTGTATTTTATCGTTTTTATAATTTTTCTTAATGGCATCTTATGATTGTTTAGAACGTTTATTAATTTTATTCCGTTTATGTTATCGTACGCTTCTTTAGTCTACGAAGTCTCCGAAAAGCATGTTTCTCGGAATATTTTGTTCATAACATACTGTTAAAATTTGTATCAGCATGAAACAAATTTTAACCAGTCAACTTGGTTAATTATTGATCTACTCTTTCTAAAGCCTCCTTAGTAACCCTTACCTCTCTTTCCATATATTCTTCCATCCTGTGTTTTAGTAAAAGTGGATAAGGAAACAATTATAGGGGGGCGAAATAGTGTAGCCAATGCGTACGCAACATTAATCAAATCGAATCTGCCACAAATGTAGACGTTTCGCTACCTAAATCGTAGCAAAAGTTTATATTTAGTATTCAAATTAACCGGTAGAAAGCTAGATGTGTACATAGCTTGATTCCAATATTTTAAACGTATTCGCCACGCTCAAAAAGAAATATAATTTGTGCTAACCGAGTATATTTTAAATAATAATGGAGCCAAAGAGTATGCAAAAACTCATGTAAGTCATTTGCCAATAACTCTTTCGCAATCTGTTTTATTCGCCGACATTAAGCGGATGGATCTACGTGGATGTGGACATTTTTTGTAGTAAGCGAGTAGATGTAATTGCAACATTCGTTTCACAAACTGCTTCAAAAACGAGTAGGCAACAGACCTGAATCGCCGTTGCACCATATGCGAAACGTTTATGAAAGAGATTAATTTGGACGTCGTGAGGTAAAGTTTAGTAAATTTTAGAGCGTCCTTCATTGTTTGAAGAGGTGGCACTGTTTTAAAATTGCCGCCATTATTATAACTGTGTTGTCTTTCTTACATCGGGTTTAATTTTTAATTACATTCTAAAGTAGGTTTTAGTATATAATCTCTTTGACCTAGACTGCAATATTAACAATGAACCGGGTAAGCTAACAATTGTAGTCGAAATTAACAAAGAAATTTTTAAATGTTATTATAAGTTGAAGCAGTTAATCTAAGATGCAAATTTTCGTTGTTTTATACCGTAAAACGGGATTACTTTGGTACCTGGGTTAACTTTAACACATACGTCATTATGATACCGCTTTCCTAGATTGCTTGTTTTTTTTTTAATTTTTACGCGATTCTATCTGTTACAGGTTATTAAAGAATCCCACGCCACCATCAAACAAAATTAGGAAGGCATTTATACAGTAACTGTACTCTTGCCCAATTAGAAAAGGTATGTTTCAGGCCTAGACGAGTCCGTGGTACAAAATTTCCCGAAGAATCTGTTAAAGTAAGCCATTTGGTAGACCTAAAACGGCAGGGTTACAACGTGAAGAAATTTACTAATAATTGATTTTGTTATCACGAAATAATTTAAGTGCCTGCTTAGTTTCGAATATAAAACGCACAGCTTACAGCAATTTGCCGATAATATGATGCCATATCGTATTCTAGCGTCAGCATAACCATAATAGCTGGATGTGCTGCCTCTACATTAACCACTGTTCTTATTCTGCGAAGTGCGTATAGAAAGCTGGACAATTTAGAAGCAAGAACCTCTATTTGATTTTCCTAGCTTAAATGGGGATCTACGTGTCCGTTTTCTTGCAGCAAGTGACTCAAATCCATCCCGACACAAAGGAAATTCGTAGTTCAAGCCACACTCGGGATACACTCCACCATTTTTTAAAGAAAGGAACTTCAAAAACATCCGCTGATGCGGCCAAGTATGCCAGAGTGAGTATCAAAAGTTCCTACGTGTGCAAATAAGGAAGGCCCAAGATAAAAAAACTGATGCGGCAACAACTGGTAGTATGGTCTGCAAAGGTAATTCCCTCTCATAAGATATGACTCAAAAATCTGTAATCTCTGATTTACGTGCTATTAAATATGAAAAAATAATAACGACAACAAAGAACAAAAGCAGACTTAAGACATAACTTTAATATACTACGCTTTTTTGAAACGCCCTGTATATTGCAGAATATTTCTAGAATGCAGATCTAAACATCCTAAATGTACTTACGAGGTCGTTTTTCGAAAAAACAACCTGGTTCGCCATTGTAAGCCCAGGCACTAATCGTGAGATCTAAAGAAGGACGATTCGACTTTAAAAAGGAAGATGTTTCTTCGTTTTTCTTGTTAACTATGATTATTGGGGCCATGCTTCTATCGATTGCGACCAATCCTCCCAGTCCTCTACTAGCCCCTAATAGCACTCAATTAATAATATATTTTTATTATTCACAGAAATGTAGTAGATACTACAAAAGTGTATAAAACGTCCGCGATTTAGGGAAGTCCAATGATATGAATAAAACCGCTTTTATATTGAATTAAATAAAAGTGTTTGTGTTTGTGTTGACTGATACCTGTTCGTCTTTCCTTGTTTATCAGATTATATAACAAACAACGCAATTAGCTAAATTTAAAAATTACTAGATTACTTTTGTTTATTTCTGCTTATTTCTTAAAGACAATCGGGAATGTGGCCCATTATAAAAAAAGATAATTGACCATTATTAATTTATTTCTCCAATTAATATAACGACTTGTTTGTAAGCTTTGGATTGTCGTTTAGAAGATCCGTCATAACACCTGCACGTAAAAACCATCTCAATAATAAAATTCACAAACAATCTGCTCATATATCTTATACAACATTAATAAAAGCTGCTGTTAGATAAACATTAACTCAGAATAAAAGAACAAGAAAAAGCCGCATAGATAATTACGTCTAGCGTCTACGACCAATCGAAAGTACAACGAACTGCGTTTTTCTTCTATCTCAATACAGACCTTCGTAAATAATTTTACTTTCTCCGGACGGCATGGAAAGGACTTTGAACAGTAAATAAGTAAAAATTAATAACAGTGAGGTTGTTGGCAATGTTATTGGAATAACATTGCTCACACACTTGATCAGGTGGAGTCTCTATATAGAGGAGAAAGTTCTCGTTAATTTGATTTTTTTTTGTGCGTGTCGGTACTTTGCTGTTCGCCGTCCGTCAACATGGGAGATGCGAAAAAGCGGGGTGTGAGGGTATTTTTAAGCGACAAAGAGACAGTGAAATGATGGCAATAATATGGCGTACGTGCAGCCTCTCAATATGTACAACACTGTTCGAAACTATAGAGCAATGCAATTTGATTATATACGCTGGGGAAAGATGTTCGATGCAACAAACACAATTAAATGGTTTAAGTGTGAATCGAAGAAATAAATTTAATAAATATGTAATGTGGAAAATCACTACAAGAATAATTAATTCCTTCAGTAATAATATTAAAGAAACTACTTAGGGCCTCGTAGAAGCTTTCAAGAAAAGATTTTTCTTATCCACATCTGTACTCCTAAACGCTGCAAACTTTTCCAAAAGTTTCAAAACGTGCATGTTATTGCCTTGCAGAGATATATTCCAGATTCCTGGCATTCAAAAAGCGGGTTCGGCAAAAATACCTGGAGTATTCCTGAATTTCTTGTAGCTGGGATAAGACGTTCCTACGTGAACGCCGACGTGAACCGCAGCAGTACAGCAGGGTCGTGTTCAGCTGCCATATCCATGCATAGCTTCTTGGCTTTTAGTGGCTTAGTCTTTATGTGGTCCAAATTTAATTGGGAGTGTGAATAGGCTCCTGCAGTTCTCCATAGCGACTAGATATGGATCGGGCACCATCAGAACACACACCGATGCACTTTTCCCAACCCAAATCATTTTCGGTTATAAACTTGTTAAGCTCTCTTTTGCAGAACAGGAGGTCCTCAACGATCCAAGAAGCGTACATAATGAATAAGGCGTGCGTACTCTAATCAAGTTACAGACCAAATTCCGTGCCTTTCATTTTTTCTATTAATTAATTATTGAGATCCTGAGCTATATGATTCTTCGACTAATAATGTTGTTGGACAAACGCACCTTTGAAAATAATTTTCTCTCCGATTCTCTCAGAATAACATTAACCAAGAGCTCTTCTCTCAACTTCCTACTAAAGAATTTGCGAGATTTTTCAACTATATGAAAGTGATTGGTCTCAAGATGTCGCTAGAGCAGAGCACGCACTGAGGTCTCTTTTCATTGTTTACTTCTACTGAAGTAGAAACAAAATTCAAATAGTTATCATCGCATTTACGATATATCCGTTTCTTTGCTACCCTACCACTTGTCGATACTTGATCACTCTCACTTGAACTGTCGACTTGCTTATTTAATAAGAACCTTTCCATTTTCCGACGACTACAAAAGCACAAAGCGACACACTGAAACAAAGCGCGCATCTTAAAACCGTTTATTTTAGTCTTATTTTTCGACTTCGATTGTTTAGGAACTGAACTGGTTCGCTCCGCCTAGTTACAATTTTTGCGAAACTCTGACTATGTCCTATAGTATGCTTATAAGTTCACTAGAAAGTTCTATAAACTTCCTACTTTTGTGGAGAATATTCCTTATCTTTCTAAGAAGTTCTACAAGCCACTAGAACAATCTAGCCTAAAAGTTATTCCATTAGCTTCGAAGCCGTTTAGAAATGTTCATTCTAGAGCACTTCGTCTCGGTCACCAACAAGCTATCCACTATCCAAGGGGTGTCGGCGAATAAAAGGTGTCCGCTAAAAGAAAGTACACTGCACACGGATCTGGTGGCCTATAACTCATGCAAGAACCTGTACACGTGCAACTTTCGATTTTATCACACTCGGAACGGTTCTTTTTTAATCGTTTTGTCTTTCATATAAGAGAGTATATTTGCACAGAACGCAGATGTTATTCAGCTTCGAATTGGATTGACGCAATAAGCAGGAGGCAGTTTTCCGACTTTCGAAGTTACACAATTTTGCAGTTAGTGGCTTTAAAAGCCCGATGCAAACCATTCACTACAATATTTAATATGAAATATAAAGCGACGCTGGGATACACGAAATTACTAATTTAATTCAGTAAATTTAAACCTAGGCCGTTTTTCTAAAGAACCGCCGTTAGTCTTGCAATATGCAGAACTTCTTCTTTGCAAACGGATGGGGTTTGCCGCGCAGTAAAATAAATTTAAGGTCAGAAAAACCATTAACATAGAATACATTTTATTACTTACGAAAAAAGCAGTTTATAGAATGCCACATGCATACATAGATAAATAAATAAATAAATAATTACATTTGTGAAGACGTTGGCAAGGCAAATTACTTCTACTTTTAACCGCGAATAATAATTCCCCAGAAACAACAATTTCGTCGAACCCACGATAATTAATTTAGCTCTATGGTGTCACGAATCGTAACTTGATACGATGAGCACCTAAAACCTGACCGCTCTCATTACCATAATTTTCGCATTTGCATAGAGATTTGGCTGTATAGGACGCCAACGATATTGACACTTTGAAAAGAGCATAATATTCCCGATAATGTAATGTTGACAGCGTTTTTATGATCCAAAACCTGACAACATTTATGGAACTAAAGAGAGTGATTGACGGTTCAATTTAGATCGTACAGATATCCCATTACTATTCGTCGCATTGGTGAAAGTTATAGAAAAACGAAATTAACGGGATTTCTTCTACGCTTTTTTGTCCTGCAGTTCTATCTATATCTATATATAGAGATCAATTATGCAAAATGTAATCGTCGTGCGTGGAGAAGGGTGTGAGATTTTAGAAATTATTCCTGCATATGAAATTGTCAGATCGAAACCGAAACTGATTCGCTTGATTATAGTTAGGTTATTGGCCTTTCGTAATTTTTATTTTATGCGGGTAACTGACCTCTTCCTAACAGTTCGCAATGATATTTCTCACCTTAGTTTCGCGTGGTAAGCGATCAAAAGTGGCTTTTTTATGGGTTGCGTGACCTTATGATTAAAATATGGAGGAATTCAAAAAATACAAAGCAACTAACAAAGGACAGTTATTAATTCTAACTTACAAATTTTAATTAAATTTCGCCAGCTTGTAGTCCTGTAGGTGTTGTACAACAACAAGTCACCATTCGCAGTTGGGGTACAATTAACTGTGCTCCACCTTTTACGGCGAGGGAGTGATAGTAACAAGGCCATGGAACACTTTACACGCACAGCTTACGCACTAAAAAGCTCTTGAAATTATGACAAGCTTTAAAAGCTCGTACACCACACATAAAAAAAAGAAATAAATTTAAATAATTTTTATAAACCGGGTGATTCTTTTAAATAGCATCCTTGTTACGAGATAGAAGTAAAAGATATTTTTTTCACAATAACATTCTCGGTGAAAAATAAACACTGATCTATAACTTTAAAAATTGATCTGAATGATTACATATGTGCCGGAAGGAAATGTGAAGCTTAAGAGTAAGACTAATTAATTTGAATTTTTAATTTCGATAAGTGTCTATTTAATACTGAGCGTTCGTTAATTATGTTGGAAAGTTATCCTCTGCTTTGGGAAGTAAGCATTACATTTATAAATACGTTGATAGTCTGTGAAAAATAATAGGTAAATGATACGATAAATTTTTATAAAGCACAGACTCACTTTTTGACAGTTATTATCGCATGATCTGCGATAAAAATAGATAAAAAGGTTAATAATAATACTTGCAAATCCTTATTCAGTCAATATCTATAACACAGTACAATATTTAATATGCACGATGTGTACCCGGACGAACCTTGTAAACTTCCTTATTTCGAATTTTGGAAGGAACAATCATTCCTTATAAAAAATTTTGCTTCATCTAGCAAGTCTTTAGCTATCATAAAAACAAAGATTTCTTTCCACATATTGCCCTCTTGCAATACACCTTTTTCAAAAATTGCTCTAAATTTTTCTAACACTAGGTGAATGGTACTCGTACCTCCATTTATGTGCGTTGCCGCTTTAGTCATTTTCTGTCTTAAAATATTTTCATCGGCCTGGAAATCAAACGCATAAACATTTTCGTTTAGGTATCCCCATAAAAATAGTTTAATGAAGTAATGTCTGGAGAGCGAGGAGGCCATTTATTGGGACCAAATCCATTTATTGGGAAAATTTCTTAAAGCACTCCCTAACTAATTTGATTGTACATACACTACCGCATTCCAAACATTAACTTTTTTTTCATCGCTGGCTATTTGTTAAAATTCGATAATTTGGATATTTATGCGCCCAATACATGCAATTTCGGCTGCTTTTTTGGTTGTAAATGTTGCTTCGTCAGAGAAACCAATGTTTCTACAAAAATATCTGCCCGTCATCTGTCTCCCGTTAACAAATAAAATTCTCGTCTCCTTCAAATGTACACTCCCCGACAAAAACTTAGACGCGGTAAGATGTTTTAAGGGTTTTAAGGGTTACAACATTTCTTTGCGAAACTAGCAAGATATCTAATTAAGTTGGTATTCATAAAAGTAGAATAAACTTAAAAATATCTTCTCCAGTAATATATGAACTAAATAATAAATTATTACTCCGATGTTTAAACAATTTCTGCGACAAAAATTTAGACACTCTATTGCAAATGTGAAACAAAAATAAACAAAGGAGTGATCAGTAATGCGTAGATCCTCCATTGTTCTTAATCACTTCCAATAGTCTGTTATTAATACATTTATATAAATTTAACACATAATTTTGAGGGATATTCTGCCGTTCAGTCACTATTGAAGTTTTCAGTTCCTGTACCGTGAAATATTGACGGCCTCCGCCATAAACGCGACGTGCCAATTCACCCCACATGTTTTCAATAATGTTTAAGTCTGGTGACCGTGCCGGCCACTGTAAAGTTCTAATCTTTTTCTCTTTAAACCATTCAGTAATGGTTTTTGCTTTATGAATTGGTGCGTTATCTTGCTGAAAAACAAAATTTCGCCCGGCCCATTGGTTTCCAAAACGTAGAAGATTGTCACGCAATAAGTCTTTATACGTCACAGATGTTATTTTGTTTGTGCAAAACACTATCCCACTTTTATCGCGAATTCCAGTCGCTGCCCATATCATTACAGATCCACGCCCTAATTGTCTGGTCATTTTCACTTTTGGTTCCTTTCTCAGATCATGATAATAATGCGAGTACCCCTCCGGTCCGTCCAAATTAAAACGTTTCTCATCGGAAAATATAACTTTTTCCCATTGTTTCTTCCAGAATACGCGTTCCTCAGCAAATCTCAACCTCGTTTCTTTGTGTTTCGCCGAAAGTGGCGGTTTTCTCAACACTTTCTTCCGTGATGATTGGCGTCACCGGTAATACGGTGACGCCTTTAAAATCCTTTGAACATTACGCATGTGCGTTTGTACAACCGCCTGTTCTGCAATAATTTTCGCCGGCGCAGAAGAATTGGATGCACACCGCAATATCATGCGTTTATCCCGCTCACTTATAGCTTTCGGTCGCCCCTGGCCTTTTGGTTTGCCGTAATTTTCCGGATCTTTTAGGAAATTTCTAACGCAATGATTGCTTCTTCGTAACCGACGAGCAATTTCCTTCTTACTAACACCATCTTGGTGCCAGGCTAGACTTTACCCCTTTCTATCAAGGATAATTGCTTTTTTCTACCCATATTGCAAACACTTTATAAAATATAATTTCTCGTGGTGAAATGTGTACACTTTACCAGCACAACCACTGCATATAGAGAGAAGTATAAAATTAAAACGTTTTTGCGTATATTAATGTAATAAATGCACAGGGTCTAAATTTTTGTCGCATTTAAAATTCCTATTTTGATCTGGGAAAATCTCAATTACCCCTCATAAAGCAATAAATACCCAGAAATATCTATAAATGGACTATCTACATAACAAGTATTAATAACCCTCATTTACATTTTATATAATGTCTATAAATTTTGTTTCGTAAATAAAAACGACACCGCTATGTTTTTGTCGGGTAGTGTATGTAGTCTCACCGGTTTTGTAAGGACAAATTATATTTTCTGATAGAAGTCTCTGTGAACGGCTTTTACTGACGTTTCCTAACCACCCTATATGTTATTTCGAAATTTTGATAGCGGCTAATGACTTGCTAGATAAAGCAAAACCTTTTGTAAAGAATGAGGAAATTTACAAGTATGGTTAGATCAATCCGGGGACACACTATACATACATATATGCTGAAAGGGACAAGTTCCTCTAATTCACTCGTTTTAATCTTTTGTGAGCGAAACCAACAATTTTTTAAAAAATGCAATTCAACGCACATAACACATAACCCAAAATAAGCTATTATTTACGTCTTACATATATTTGAAGATCACGCGACCCATAATAGCGTTCTGTACGAATCACGTAAAACGGATTAGCGACGCGTACGACGAAAACAGTGCAGTAGAGCTTCAATTAAATGAGCTTTACACGCAAGTACGTGCCTGAATGTTTATATGTTTACAGAAATAAATGAAAGAGCTGCGTTTACAGAGAGACGACTCGGAATGCGTATTTTTTCTCTCTATTCAGAACGGAATAACAGTTACAATAAACTAGGCCTTCGCTTCGTAATTATTTAAGTAAGAAAGTATTATTTATGCATATGCCGCACGTATCTAAATGAGCTATAACCGTTACGTTATGAAAGTTGATAAAACGTGCATAGATATAAAGGTGTATACAAGAGAGATGCATCGGTTGATTTATGGTAATGTGCTGGTCATTTGCATATTCTATAAAGTAATTAATTCGTTGTAATAGTATTCTCTTGAGTTCTTCACTAAATAGCTCTTCATTGTTAAATTTTGTTCCGCACAGAGCGCCGAATTTGAAAGATGAAAAGAAAACGTTCCGGTATTTCATTGTCGTCATCGGATCCCGGATCCAGATGATCACCAATGAAACTCTCATTGGTGATCATCTGGAAGTGATGACCAAGCTGTAAGCCAAATATAAAATTTTCTTGATAGGTTATCTAGCAGACCAAACAAGGATGTAGGTGCATCACTTAGAGATATTGCCGATTTTACTCCCAAAAATGACAAGATTAATTCTTGGCTAGCGAAAATCTTATGACTAGGAATGGCTAGGTACTGCAGCGAAAAATATCTTTGTCATTTAGTTATCAATAAACTAAAGGCTCTTTAAGCGCAAAGAGCAACGTGATGTTCTTTTTGAGTGATAAGTGTGCCCTTATGCAAACGAAAATCGAAGATCTAGGTTATGAAATCGACAATGGAACTGTAATCCTGTCAATCAATCAAAAAAATAGATGCAATCGCTCATTTTTCCTCATCTAATAATATTCACCAGGTGAGACAGTTTATAGGGTTTGTCGGTCATTTTAGGACTGCCACGACCAGTCTATCTAATTTCAAATCGTGTTTGCAAAAAATCCCTTTCCCTTCGAGAACAGTGAGTTGGCGCGCCGTCCTTGATGGGACATTTTCAAATAAAGTGTTCAGTTCATTTAACGACTCAGTGACCCAATGTCAACAGGTCAACAGCCCCTTGTGTGGGCAGAGTTCAGCGCTGTGCGTTCGAGTCCCGCTAGAATCAGCAAATTTTCTTAATGGGTCCGGTACACTCCCGAATCCACCATTCGCGCAGTTTGCGTATAATTAACTGGGCTTCACTCTTTACGGCGAAGGGGTGACAGTAACAACCCACAATTTGGACATTAAAAGGTTCCTGAGGTTATGACAAGCTTGAAAAAGTTTATACACTCCATCACTACATTAAAAAAAAAATGGTGGTTACAGTACGCACCGCTGTACAATAATATCAATTGGGAGTCTCTTATATATTGAATTTTACAAGGAATTAAAAAATGCAAAAATTTATAGTATTCCACTAATAAATACTTGTTTTTAACTCGATCATATCGGCAGGCTAATTTTGACGCGAATTATCATCCAAAGTTATTTAACCATGTTTAAATAATTTTGACTTTTCAAGGATGTTTAACTTCAAAGAATAATCATTCTCTTCTAATCTAAGATTTCTTCAAGAAAAATATCTACAATTTTTTTAAAACAATACACAAAAAAGAATTAATTACCATACAAGAAAAATATCATCTATTACACGCAACACGATGTATAATCTGCTCAATCTCGAAACCTAAAGAGCATAACAATATAAAAAGTAAGCAATAAAGTAGTTACTTATTGCTAGTTAGAATAATTATATCTTGACTATCATACGAAACAAACATATTTTTATGAAGCGATGTTTCCACAACACACAAACATTGTGGTTAATCAATTATACGCAATAATAATTAGCCTGTCGAAAATAACAGAAAAAACAGAAAGCTAAAATCTGGTCGCTGCCAAGGACATCCATTCAAATTATTGGATTTTATGCATATTTTCTTAATTGTAAGAGCACGTTTCTGTAATAAAAAATTAATTCACTAGGAATATAGTAGAAGAGTTATCTTGGTCGACATCATACTCTATTTCTATTGTTACTGTCAGTATTTCTCCTGTTAAATAGAGATGTGCAGATAAGTGATGAATTGCCATAATTCAGCGTGCAAATATTGTCGAAGGTAATAATCAATTGCAAGTTAAAGGAAATGTTTGATATTTGTCTAGTTGTTTAGATGTTAGAACGTCTTTATAGATACCTTACGACATAAAAGCAAATGTGCCAAAACATCAAATGCGTAATATGATGATATCAACCAATAAATTTTCTTTCATGATCAATAGCAATTTCAATCCTTCAAATTGCTATAAAATTAAACATTCTAGTTGGCCGAAAACTAAGAAAATTCTGTTCTCAGGGAAGACTCAAAACTAATAATCAATTTGTTGATTGTGTAACTGCCAAAAATGTCAAAAAATAGTTAAACAACTATTTTTCACAAACGTGATATGAACATAATAATACTCAATCAGAAACATTACAATTACATTGCATATGCAATAAAATGAAATTGAATACAAATCAGAGGTTCTGTTGAAGTTGATACATATCAAGGAGACTATAAGGACTTTACTAACAGATTTGTAAGAGTTGCGATTGGATTTGAAAACGAAAGACAACCGAAAAACGTATTTCTTAGAGTCTGTGCGGAATTGGAACACTAATCTCTGAGCGTGCTACTCAACAACCTTTAGTTGAAGTGGAAAACATTTTAAATCTAATAAAAGATCAGCTCATGACCAAGAGTAATCCACACACTTTTCAGAAACAAGAAGAACCAGAAGATTACGCTAGCCTTATGCTATTTTGCCGGTGTATAAATAATAATCCCGCGTTGCAATGCGCATACTCGTAACACCCACATATGACCGAACGATAATCCCCATATAACAGCCCAAACGCTTTTTCAGAATAAGTTTTCAATAGATGTATGGTGTGATAAGCTTGATAGTGACTTAGCCTGCCTTTTCATTTTGGGGCATCACCTCAAAACAGACGAGTACTTCCATTTTCTCGGAAAAAGAAATAACAAGGATTAGTGGAAGATGTCCTTCTAAACGCCATAATACATATTATGTAGTAATCAGGCAACATTCAGATCGAAAATTCCCAGATTAGACTGATTGTTGTCGTTCTATTGCATATATCTATGTATACTTTGTAATAGTACTTGACCAACAAGGAGCTGCTCCTAGCCACTTCCTAATTGTTCTTCCAATGTTATCGGCGGACAAACTTAAAGAAGGCCTATTTCTTGGCCACCAAATTAGAAAAATTTGAAAACTGTTCGTCTGAAGTTAAACTTTATTGATCATATCGTCCGTAGTCACATCAATGGAACGACGTGGTCGGCCCTCATCAAGGATAAGGGATCGGCCTATTGGTGAAGGTTGGTGCAGTCAGAAATAAGAATAAGGTTGGTGGCTCTATTTTAAGTGAAGGGAGTAAAAAAGTATACATTGTAAGAAATGTCGTTAATGTAGGCTTCGATGTACTACGGTTTGTTACTGTTTAAAATAAAAGTGAAGTTTTTTGGTGCAAACTGCTTGTTTTAATAAACAAAAGTACTGTGCACATTGCAAATAACTCGGCCATGCTTAAATTCATGAAACCAGTAGCTGATGGTTATACTGCGGATCGCCGACCACTCCTATCATTTAGCGCAGACGCTTGTACAGAGTCGTGCCAGTTTACTCACGTCCCTCGGTGAAGCCACACCCTCTCCGATCTCCGCGCGAGTCAGTCGTTAATACGTAGTCAGAAAGCACGGTTGTCTATGCTTCATCTTTAGCTTAG
Organism: Oryctes borbonicus; assembly: GCA_902654985.2. Lineage (NCBI taxonomy): Eukaryota > Metazoa > Arthropoda > Insecta > Coleoptera > Scarabaeidae > Oryctes > Oryctes borbonicus. Next base: position 7,532,455 of record LR736864.1, on the reverse strand, counting down.
CTTTAGCTCTACATTTCCAATTCGTTTTCGGAGGCTACGATTTTTTTTTTAATGCTAGTTGTTTAGTTTCTTCGGCAGTTATTTTTTTTTATTTCGATTATTATCTTTATTCTCACATTAGGTTTAGTTTATTCTACCATATAGCTTTTAATTGAGCATTTTCAGAATTCCTTTTTATTTTAGTTAAATTTGATTTCTTTTTATCACCTATTATTGAAATTATTTTTTTTTAATTTGTGCAGATGCTTTCGTTGTTTTCTTTTATATTTACTGTCACCTAACAAACGTCCCCACCAAGAGCTCATGAATACCTGGATGAAGGATCGTGATTGTCTCGAAGTTTAGATCTCAATTTTCAGTTTGTGCAGTTACTGTAAAATGTTCCAAAATATCTCGATCGATGATTTTCTCCCAGAGCTAAATTGATTGAGGATTATATAGTGGTTTCATCGCCCCCTTGAAGTAGCCATTATATTTAGCCATTGCTTTTTTCTGCAACTCCTCGTCTACACCCTACCCATTAAACAGAGTAAGAACTTCATCTTCATTGAACTCATACAAATCCTGGCACAGATTGACGGTTCCGAATTGCCGGCGCATCACATTTCCCAGTAGGGGGGAAAACCCTTTATCAGCCAAACTCAAAATTCCTGTGATATACGCTTCTTGAAAGATATGAGCATATCTTTTCAAAGTATATCCTATTACTTTAATGGGGAATGCGGCAATACATTCTAGCTCTTCAAGCTCTGCTTTTGGATCAGCATTTTTCACATTATACAATGCACTTAAAACAATCAAGTCATAGTCTTCAACAAGCAATAAAACTTTCTTTTTATGAAATGTATTCAAATAAACTGCCAAATCTGGCAAACCCATCCCTACATCTTCATCTGGAATTTCTTCGCAGCCTGTGTTGCGTAAAAGCTTCCCTTATAACCTCTCTATACACCTCCACTGCATCATATTAGCTTTCAACGTCACCAGAATAGATACAAATTATGTTGTTAGTAGGATATTGTCCAAAATGAGTTTTTACAAACTTCTTATTCTCCATAACTTTTAACTTGAACCTTGTTGAATTGAACAGTTTGTAGTTATCTTTTTCTTCCAAATCCGTTACTTTCTCTTTTCCATTTTCATCTACTTCCAACTCAAAGAATCATTGCATCATAGTTAAGTTTTCCCAAACCAATTTTACACCTATTGTTAGTTCACCTAACTTTAAGGAATTAACAAAAGAAGTATTTAAAATAAAAGATTAATTCTCTTAGAAATAGCTTTATATTATATAATTACGGTAAGTACAATTGCCGCAACGTTACTTGAAAGCCGAATACGTAAGATCTAAAATTTTAACAAGAACAAAAACACCCAGAGAAGGATACAAGAATTCCTCAAACAATAATGCCAGACTACTCGTACCAAAACATTTTAGTATTATTGGCTTGTAGAACACAAACTTACTAAAATATTTCGACTAAATATATTCAATCCTATTTTCAACGCAATTTATTTTTAAATCCGCCCGCACCGGAGTACATTCACATTTTCCTGCCCTTACTATGAATAAATACGAACGTATATTCCACTATACAAGTTGGTAAAATATGTACGTCTGCATGTTCAAAGTCAGTCAACGATAACAGACCGGAATAGAAAGATAACGTCAGAGGATGTGGGAATATTACCTAAAAAGAAGAAATAAGAAATGCATGTGGGACGCGATATCCGAGGAAAATCGATCTTGGAAAAACCTACATATATCCAGTCGTTCTGTTGTTGGTAAATTTATTTCTTAATAAAAATAATTTGTGGATTAATTTAATTGGTTGAAATGGACTTTGCACATATTGCACAAGTATGGAACAAGTTCTATTTGGAAAAATAAATTTAAATTGAAGAAAACTTGAGGTTAACTTCGAGGGAAATGTATTTAAATATGTAAATTAAAAAAAAAATGCGGATTGTGCAGACAAAAATTTGACAATAATAATCTTACGTCTAACTAGATACAACGCATCAACCGTTTACGACTATAATTTCTATAATTAAGTTTTGTGAAATTGTACAGTATGTCTCAAAAGTACGCTAGACAAAGAATGTTTCAATATAACGTTTTATCTGCTTCTGTATAAATTATTTCTCCGTCTTACACACAAACTCGTTTACAAACAAACAAGGTATACATGTCCAAAGCTGTGATATAACCAAGTTAATAATTTTGACGTAGCACAACGAAATCGAATCGAACCATTACGCAATATTTACCGGTTGGACGGGCTCAACTCTTCAAACTGCCTATAATATATTACGTACCTAGTTGCTTATAACGCATTGACAATAAAGCTTCAATTTCGAATGATTGATCCTTCTCGGGCAGGGGAAAACATGGAGCACCGAACTAATTAAATAAAACGAATACCAGAGATTATACGATTATGCGCCATGCTCAGTCCAACGCCGATTTTGGTTATAAAGATAGGAACGGGTTAATTAGCCGAATTAAGAACCTGTTCTCTTTTATGGACGAGATCGGATTACGGAATCATGTTGAAATGGTCGGAATGAAGATGTAAAAAATGACTAAGTTAACCTTTGAGATGAAAAAATTTACAAGCTTAAGAAACCGTTTCATAAAATCCATCGATCTATAAATTAAAATATTATTTGTTGATGTTACGAATAAGGCAACTGGTAACTCTTTTATTTGATTTTCGCTTGAGCTACACTTTCTACAAATGAAAGTGCACCACCTAGGAACTCATAATTATTGAGACCTACACTAAGAGAAATGTCTTGTAACCAAAACAACAGTTTTCGTGCTGGATACGAGAATTTATTGAAAAAAGTAATTGGGAATAAATGAAATTTCGTAAAACTAGACTAAACTACGCAGTACTACGTATATTTCGAGAATTTTGACATTATATTTATTAGCTCTCTAATATGTTAATGTTACAGACGAATTCCATATGACGCACGGGTGCATGCTAATATATGCCAAAAGTTTTAAATTATTTAATCTATGCTGGCAAACTTAAACTTTCTCAAAAAAGTCTAACTGAAAAGCCCTTTGAAAGTTTGCCAAATCCTCGCCAGACAAATTCCTATATTCAGATTTTTGAAACTGACTCTTTGCTAGTGAATTATTAATCGTCTGTCTTCCAAAAATCATAATTGAAATTGTCTATTTTTTCTATTTTTATCCCTTTTATGATTATTAAAACCATTAGGCTTAAATGCAGACATCTCATATTATTTTTTTTTTTACAAATTTAGAATATTACAGCTTTCAAAAACAACATTATCTAGATGGCCGCTGTTTATAAAATAATTTTAATAATTAACGCAATCTGCCTGACGATTAAATATTCAATAATTGGGGAAAAAATTAATAATTCTTAAACGCAGCAGGAACAACGTTTGCCACTTGCATAAACTTGTTTTTGGAATTAGACTAGTTTTATACAACAACAAGGCACATGCGATTAAATTGTTTACTGCACTACTTTTTTTAACATTGAAAATGTCCTTAGAGAAATTTACACAATGCTATCTTGGGTCAAATTATCGGGAACAGATCCTTTTCACACCTAAATATTAATGGCGAATCAAAAAAAAAGTCTTCGATATGTCCACACAGTAACTTACATGCCGATTCTCGTCCATCGTGTTGCGTACAGCATCGAATAATAACCGATTTTGGTCAACCTTCATGAAATTTGTCATTGGCGAAAGCACGAATACCATGAAATTTTGCAAACCAATTGTAAGCAATCCTTTCTGATGGTGCTTCATTACCAAAAGTTGAACGAAGCAATTCGAAACATTGTTATTGTGTTAGGCCTTCACTGAGTTGCAAAAAAAAACATCCAACGAAAACCTTCACGTGATATCTTCGATTTGTCACGAAATTGCTTTTTCTAAACGTTCACTGAAAACAAGCTAATCGGCCACTACTTCTCAATAGGGCCATCTTATGGTCGTTTGATGATGATACTAACGCGCTACCTTAGTATCATCATCAATACGCAAGTATTGGAGATTCTTGTCTGAAATAGTAAATAAGCAGCTATTTGGACCAAGAAGATGTTTACTTGATTTTTTCCAAGAATTCAATTGATTTGAGCCAAATAGATATTTTCTAATTAAATTTTACATAATCGAAGACAAGCCTTGTTTTTGCCTAAACTGTGTACGCTGTGAAACCTTCAAAAGATTTCCATTGCATTCCTGGATGTCAAACAAAGCACACGCGGCTACGTGCAGAAAATTATCACTCCACTCTTGATTGTTGAAATTAATATCGTTTAACACTAATTATATCTAGGGCGAGAACTAGCAATAAAGACAAGAGTAAACTTACTACATCACTAGCTATTATAAGATACAAAATATTGGTGCTAATGGTGCTCGCAATTCTTGAGTTCTAATTATAGAAAAGAAAAACATGCAAAAGTTAGGATAATCGGTGCTAAATCGACTAGAGATGATTAGTTTGTCTGTATATACGTCAATGTAAAACGAAGTATGTTTCAAAGTCAATATTTAGCGGAATTATTGACGGATGAGTAAAAAATATATATACGCACACTTTTATTGTCTTGTTTGTAGTTGTTGGAAATTAGTGTGGAAACGTGCACCTATCTTCCAGCTATGATGTGCGTGTTTTTGAGATTAGTGTTTTCGTTTGAGTGGGGAAATTGTTTTTCTAGTACGCCTTAGAAAATATTAGTTGGTACAAATATTTTGGCTATAGTTGAACATCCAACTCGAAAACTCGAGTGGTTTCTAATTTAAATTCGAATTGCACGTGACGATGAAGCAGACATAGTGGTGAGGAATATGATCGAGGAGGTAGAATCAAAAGAAAGCGATTTGGGAAGACGAATTAGCATTTATTTTGAGACCAGGGAAGGCCTCTGGCTTGGACGGCATACCAAATTAACCCCTAAGGTCCAATTGAATTATTCCCTATGTTTAGTGACTTTCGCGAACATTCCTAAATGCTCGCGCACATCACTAACTATAGCCCTAATATTAGTATTATTTTAAACATATACGTACTATAATATTTATTTATTTAAATTTCCTAATATTACACGAAAAGAGAAGGGAAATCAAAATATAGCCTACACTATCACTAATATCAATAATAATGACAATTCGAAAGAAATTTAATTTAATTATCACTTCTTTCTATTCCACAAACCTTTACAGTTAATTCTCACACTTGTGCATGATAGCGTCCGTTTATTATAAAAAAACCAAATAAAACTAGCGACGTAGATATCACATGTTGAATTGCTAAAAAAGAGCTTGCATGATTATTTATCGTCTCCTTTGTACCAGGCGCTATTTTAATGTCACGTTAAAATGGAGACAGGTGTAAATCGCATGATGTATTGGTTACTTGTGTATACGTAATACGTCAGCTTATGTAACGGAGAAAACTTTCTTAAGCCGTTTACGTACGTAGGAAATTGGAACGAATATTTTTTTTTTTAGAAGAAATAGATTTTTAACATGACATTTTTGATGATAATTTAAACTATTATTATCTATGTGTTTATAGGTGAAAATTCATTAATAAAGTTCTCCACTTTCCGTGCGTTTCACGAAATTAATTAAGAGATTAGACAGGCTCGTGTTTTGTCGACTGTCGAGGAATCCAGTAGGTCACTTTCATGAGACGAATGTCTCTGCTAATTTTGTGAAGCGCACGGAAAGTGGCGGACTTTATTCATTAGTAGTAGTGGCCGGTTTATATTTTGTCTCCCCCTTGCAACGACTAAATATTGATACTATCTTCAGCGTGGCAAGGCCAAGTAGTTAGCTTCAGCAAATAAAAGCACAGAACCGTGTTTATTGCAAATACCCACCATAAATTAGAATGGGAGTAATAAAATCTACTTGTGAATCTTACAATAATCCAAGCGCACCCCTACCAATGGTAGAAAGTGTCTCAGGGGGAGACAAAACATAAAAATGTCACTGTACATTCATTGACTTTGTTCATACTCAAAATAAACATAAGAATTTATTTATTATTTTTATTGACTAAGAGATGCGCGATTAACATTAATTTCAAAAGTCTCTCAGAATTACTACGCAATACCAATTACGCACACGTGTACCTTTTAAAAATAAGTGCCAATTCTTCATTCAAAGGTGATATGTTAATAGTAGATTATATCATTTGTCCATATAAAATAACAGCATCTCGAATGGAATCGAATGAATAACAACCCTATTTTTCATTCGCTAACAATCTATCAATGATGCAGTATTTGAAACTGTCCCAATGGACTGGACTAACGCACAGCTAGCGTCATTACCATCGATTTCATAGTTGATCCATCTTATTATTTTAATATGTGCATGTGCATTAGGGTCCGCTTCTCGTTTGAGAGTCAATTTTTTAATTAGTGCGTCGATTGACCTTCGCACGTGTCCCACAAAGAAGTCAGAAAATAACCTAGTATAACTAGTTATGTGTCGCCTAACTAAATAGATTCCCTTATTAATGCGTATTATGCCGATTAAGGCAGTCTGAGTTTTCCATGTATGTAGAAAAGGTGTGTATACGAGGAGAATTCGATAAATACTTGGCATTGGAAAGAAAAAAGAAATTTTATGTGTAAAATTCATTTTATTTTTCAACACAGTCTCCTTTGTGATCAATACACTTAGTCCTACGTTTTCTTTCTCTCCCCATCTAAAAAATACTATTTCTCCAACCTTGCAAAATAAACGTTTGTTCCTGGTCAATTCATCTCTTGAGACAAACCTTAGACCAATAATCGGTGGGGGGTAAATTATTGTGGCGCGTACATCTCAAAACACTGTGATCATGATTTTGCTGGCCGATAAAGCGGCTTTGGCCTTCTTTAGCGCCGGTTGAATCGACACCAAAAATCATGCAGATTGCGCTTTAACATCGCCAAACATTCCTTTTAAGTTGACGCACGTGCGTATTTATGATGAATTGTAACCAATCTCGGCACCCATCTTGAAAAAATGAGTTGTTAAAATGATATGCACTTTGTCAAATGAGATGCTTGCCAATCACAACGCACTTTCAATCTTCAATCATACCATGAGTTTTTTCAATCATTTCTGATGTGATAGCCTTATTTGAACGTTTCGACGCTCTTCATAAAAAATGCTTGTACGGTCGCGTTTAAGTTCAGCTGTGCAATCTTTTCTGGTCCATAAAGGAAGGCGCAAAGTCTCCATAATATTCACTTTTACCTACTGTTAAATTACGAAAGTTATTCACTTCTAAATGGCTGTTATTCGCAAATTAACTCCCTTCGTACAAAGTGCCTTACTGAGATGTAATAATGAGGCAACTCTTTGTTAGATCGTTTATATTAGTTGCGCCCTCTTCGCAAGACGCAACACCCTTATAAATGATCTTTCTACCATTTGGACATTTCAAATCCATTTCCAGTAGTACAGAACATGGGCGGTAGTCTCTTTTGCCGTGCCACTGAGTTATTATGTTTCGTCAGACCCAAGTCGCAGCATTTTACTAACATGCCTGGTTTTGTTTTGAAAGAAAAAATATGGCAAAGTTTCTGCCTTTGCCTAGAATGTTGATCAGTTTTAAGTTCAGATCCAGACATAGACATTGTTTGTATTAGCTCTGACCTGAAATTTATTGACATCTTTTTTCTTTCCGCTGTAGCTTTGTCATATTCGCGGGAATAGCTACCAGCTTCGACTTTGCTTGTGAGGACCCCAATGCCTTTAGTGCTGTTTGACTATTCGAATAAATATCTGCGGATTGAGGATATGGTTGAGACTTAGATTTAGTGACGTAACTATCCTCGTATTATCAGAATTTAGATAATTTATTTGGGTTGCTAGATTAAACACAGCGCAAATTTATAGACTCTTTTATAGACCACAGAGTGTAAACCAATGAAACACATATTCGCTACTTTTTTGACCAACCTACAGACTCTTTTTTAAGCTCGATATTGGATTGTTCCCAAAAAGAAAACGGCCATTATTAATATAGACCGTGTTAAATTAAAAAAAAAATAAAAAACAGTTGGGGTATGAGTCAAAAAGTTTGGTCTAAATAAAATATACAGGACGATTGGATATTTTGACCATTTGCTACTCTCATAATTTAATATTCACTGCAGGGCATAGAATATTATTAAACCCTTTCCAATATTCTCCGTCAATAATTTAACGTCAACAGCGAGCAATCTTCACCACAACAACCTATCTATTGACGTATACAACCACGCAAATCTCATTGAGAAAGAACGAGAATGCGAGAGAGATCAATCAACGGACGCAGCTGTTTTCAACAATGTCGGTTCTTCGTTGATTCCCACACACTTTCCCGAAGAAGAACGTCAATTTCGTAACGCCCGTGGAACTTACGCGACCGTAAATGAAGAAAGAAAGAAGGAACGTAAGAATCCGACAAAATGAAATAAAAAAAAGAAACACGAAACACGGTGGGATCTGTTAGTTTGCTAGAACAAGACGGCGCCAATTCCACGGCCTTCTATGGACGGTTCAACGCAGCAATGACGACGGCGTCCAGCAATTGTTAATGCTGCCGCTAATCTACGCCTACTATATTCTCTATAATTGAAATCGAATGAATTCTTTGTCGTCGTTATTGTTGTTTGCGTATTGTTTTCCTTACGGTAAATCGGATTATCGGCTTGCTTGATTCTTCGTCATTCGATCGATAGATTAATGGATAAGCCAAATGGGAGGAATAGAAAAAATAACAAAAGAAAAACGATCCGATTGTTTACCATGTAAAGCATATACGTATATGACTAAGGACAAATTTGCATGATGTTAATCATCATAGAAACCCTTCTCTTCTTGGAAACTAACATTTGACATAATAATAATAATAATTTGGTTTTCGTTTTTCTGGCGTGCAATTGTTATAGCATCGTGTGAGTTTGTTCTTATATGATTAATGATCTCAGTGAGTCATTCGTTCAGTTACACGAAAGAAACAAGTGATTCAGAGGTTAGATTCCTTTTTTTCATTCAGTATAAAACGCTTCTCTGAAATTAATTGAATTAAGACTTGAATAATCTAGTTTTGATCAGGTAATGAGTAACACAAAATTCTTAGCTTAATTATAACATTTTCTGAAATGTTTATAATAGTATGTTTCGATATGGATTAAGAAAACTCAAATTTGAAACAACACTGGCAATTTTATGTTGACAGCTTGTATATGGAGAAAATTATAACAATAAATATAGCAAAACAGATGACAACAACACAATTTTTATTAGAGCAGCTACATATTTTACCGGATTAAATAAACCTTTTGTAATTCTTACTAAGAATTGTTGTTATTTTAAAAATACAACGGAGTTGTTGTCTTAACTTTTTCTCCGTGTATTTATGCAAGTTTTAAAAGCTAAGCTAGTTGCCCCGGATAAGCTATAAATCAACAATTGGAAGTGCGAGAAAACGAATAGCTCAACAAATCCGCTTCTGGCGTGTATAATACAGGAGGAGATCGACCTCTATCCCGGATCAGAGTGGTCGGAATTTGCGCATGTTTTCACTGCTCAACAATGAAAAATAGTTAAACTGAATGTATTTCCACCATAAAAAAATGAAGAAGAAAAGTCTTCAATGGAGTTATTCATGGATTTTTAGACAACAAAGGAGATAACAATTACGCTCAATTGGTGGCAGTGCTTCCATCAGGATTATTCTTTAACGAAACAAAGATATCAAGGGCGTTGGAATAAAGCAAGTCTTGCGGAATACTGCTGCTCTGTGTGTAAGGATGTTTCGGAACAACGATCAATAATGAAGTTTCCACATGATTTTCTTCAGACCCAACCATCTGCCATCAATTTAGAATTCTCATTAAAAAAAATTGAAATGGACTTTCAATTTTTTTTTGCATAATTAATTAAAATGTATCATTTTCTTTTAATCCGTTAGAATAAAATACTTTCACCTATTGTGTATCGTAGAAACAATTTTTTCTTTGTTGTATCTGTTTTTCCCGGCACAAAATGAGCGTGGTTTGACTCATAAAATGAAGGAAACACGCAAAAAACAGGGCGGCATTTGCACAAATAGTAACCTAGTGAAAAACCAGGTTAAATATCTTTTGTAAACTGTATATCCGTTTGCCTTCTCAATTATTAAATTTACTCTCATCTAATTCTTTTATTATGATTAATATAATAACTGCTCTCGATTTAATTAATACAGTTAGACCAACGGCTCAACACAAATACTCAAGTCCGCTTTAATAAAACCATCTTCATATATACGTATAAAATAGAGTCCGTTTATTTCCACTTATCTCGCAGCGCAGCGGTATCTAGCACTTCTCCAGTTTAAAAATGCTCTTGCGGTATGGAATTAATCTGAAATTGGTGTTCTAGATTTTACTTGAGCTATCTGGATCGGCGTTTTAGTGTTCTTAGTGCACAACATAGTTTGCTAGCCAGGAGACTGCAAGAGAAGTGCCTTACATTATCCTAGTATGCAAATACATTGATATTTTCGCCGCACGCCGATGAAAATCAAGAAAAAGGAAGAGTTTCACTCGTTGACTAAACGCACGCTGAATATGAAATAAACGTGGTGATCTACTTTGGACGTGTTTGAATCAGATCCTATAAATATATGTAAATGCACTTCGAGATTTGTTGGTTGGTTTGTTGGAGTCGTTGACTTAGTTATTGGAGTATTAGAATTGGAATTTTGCCTAAAGAAACGTTAGAAATTATTTTTTTTTTATCTAACGTAATATTTTCCGGCTACTTTACTAAATGATATACAAGAACGCAAGCAAAAATCCTGTATACAGTCTGTATAACAGTGTTACGTACTTAAAAATAAACCTGTCTAGAACAACGGCTCTTTTTTTATAAATTGATCCCACGTTATAAAATAGTAGGATCTAAAATAAATACAACGACCAGAAAGGCAATCTTTAATTGTACGACACGAGGTCGTATTATTATTATAAACAGAATCTACCATGCACAGCTCGCCTGGCCCCAGAAAATAATTGCGTGTCGCAACCTAGACCCCACAAAAGAGATAATATAACTGATGCAAGATATGCTCCTTGGAAAACTTTTTTGGAAAACAGTTTTCTTTAGGCCCAGGACTTTGGCTGACTGACAATGTTAAGTTGATGATGTCTCTTCGTAAGACATGTCTCTGGGAGTGCTTAAAATCCGAAAACAAGGCATACTTGAGTTATAAGTTTGGTCATTCTGAGGAAGCTTTGAAGAGAGTTGAATGTTTATAATTAATGTGTCTTTAGCGGTCTTTCTAAACTGCAGGATGCCAATTTTCGTCTCTTAATTACTTCTTAACTTTTATTGGAAATAAACCCCAACTCCATTCTGAAACTTTAGCTTTTTAATAATTGTAAGGTGCTCAATTTAGAGTTCACTTTTAAAATTGTTGATAACTGTGATCAAAAGATTCTTTCAATTATTACTTCTAGTGCTTGTGGATTGGATAATATTAGCATTAGAGTGATTAAATTCTGTTGCCCCTTGTTGTTGCCTTTTCTAGCTTATATTGTGAATGAATGTTTGGTCAATGGTGTGTTTCCTGAGCCCTGGGGGACTACTTGGGTTGGACTCTTGCCCAAGATTAGTGACCCGAAGGGTTATGGTCATCTGCAGCCTATAAACGTTCTTTCTGCGTTGACGAAGATTTGTTGATGATCAATTAAGAACTTATATAAATAGTCACTGCTACTCAATCAGGGACTGGAACGGGTTTTAGCTGTATAATTGCTTCAACTCGCATTACAGATGATATCATCAGCTTTATGGATGATGGCAAGCTTACAATTTTAGTACTGGATTACTCCAAACTCCTCTTCGGCACCGTTAACCACGAGATTCTGTTGGTTATTTTGAATTATATTGGTCTGGATTAATTCGCGTAAATTTTTTAAAATTTATTTAAATCATTGACCTTAGCGACTGGATCTGATTGGTGCTATTTCTGGGATTGCGTTTTTGAAGTCTGGTGTTCCATAAGGATCAATTTTGGGTCCTGTATTATTTTTAATTTACCTGATCGGTGCAGTTAGCCTTATCAGATAGTTAGCAGACGTACGTTGATAACTATACATGGGACTACAACACTACTAAAAGCTTTCAAATGATTTGGAAAATTACCATCAACCAAAGAATCAATTTCAAGTAGTATATGTTGAATCTCGTATATTACTATTAACACTAAAATTACTGACTCAACTAGGTATACTTTTCTTCTCTCTTAAAAAAAAAAAAAAAAAAACATAGGACAATTGGCAATTACAAAAGTACACAATTTCCGTTTGGAATCCTAATTATTCTGGAACAAAAAAAAACACGATTAGAATACCGAAGTACACAACACAATTTGGCAAAGGTCAAAACACTATCAATAACAATAATAAATAATAATTAGCCGCTTGTTACTCGAAATAATAACGAATTTCTAACAGGTTATTTCGATAATTTCCTTACACAGAGTGCCGATTCGCTATTATTTTTATAATTATACGGACTACTGCGATCCTAGAGCGCGTATCATTATTTTGGTATTCGGATTTATACTCAAGGGCACCGTATATTATTATTGTACAACACATACGTAGGTGTTGTTGACCAACATGCATGAAACCTGTTACATCTGTGACCTTAGAGGAAATATAGGATAAGTTATACGTATTCGTGGAAACTCTTTGGTACCACCACGACCATATGCGACTTGATAAGAAGCAAACCCAAACAATAACAACGAAAACACGTTTGTTAAAAGTCTTTTCGTGTCAAACCTGTTCTTTTCGGTGTTCTTTGGTAGGCGTGTAATCTTCAGAAATAATTTTGAAGGAAAATAATGCTAAAGTAGGATGGTGTAGGTGACAAGAAAATAATATTAATGAAAATTACTGCTAATACATACAATTTTTCTACTTATTTTACAAAATTTTAAATATTTCTTTTTAAAAAATGCAGTCCCTAACCACCAGGTTTTTTTTTGAATAGTTAAAAAAAAATGCATCCATAATTTATTATTTCCAATCAACCACTTGATGACTTAAAATCCATTAAAACGTCTTCCGCATCCATAGCGACGACGTTGAAATATGCAAGTGTCAGGTACGATGGTTACCATGGATACATTTTTAAAATCCTAAAACGTTGAGTTATTAAGGCTTTTCTAATAAATATCGCTCATTCGAACTAGGAGAAGCTGAAGATTAAATGTGCCGTCTATACCAAGAAGATCTGGAGAAATGTGTTGCCATCAGTCGGCCACGATACCAACATTTCAATTTTTTGCATCTACTGAAACGAAGGAAGAAGATCCTAGAATAGTACGAACGGCATTTTGTTACAATAGATGTATTAAGGTCGCAGCGACCAAAGGCATCTGTGCCATGGCCCGACTATAATAATAATCAAAAATTCCCCAAAGAATATAAAGTAAGAGTTAACTGCTGCCTTGTCGAATTTATAGTTGAAGAATGAGCGGTTACTTCCCCAATTGCAAAACATACGTTATTATATTTCTGTTCCAAACATTCTTTTTGCTTTAGCACCAAGCCCAAAAAAAAAACTAATTAATACTAACAATTTGACGTACACTGCCGTTCAATGAAGTTCGGTCATACAATAAAAATCTATTATATCACACTGTATACAATTATTAATACATAAAATTAGAAAAATATTAAGCATACACTCTTTTCTAAGGGATTAAAGCCATAAATTATTATGTAAAGTAGAAATATTGCGACAACCACAATAAAGTCCCTTTTATTATCATTCCAAGAATTTCTCGGAAGTACCGATCTTTTGAAACGGGTCGTTTGGGGATTATTAACGAACAATACATTTAGGAAATATACCGCAGTATCACTCTTGTTTATTTATCACAGGCGTAAAGATATAAATTTGCTTCATTTTACTGTTAAACGTGTGTTGGTGTGCATCTGTCGTTTTTGCCCGAAAGTTTTAAGAAAATTTACTTCAAAATGGCACGTGGCAAGCCTACCAGTGTAGAAAAACGTTCGCGCATTATTACGCTGTTTGAAGAAGGATATTCGGGGCGACAAATTGCTGAAAAAATAAATATGAGAAGTTCAACAGTAAATGACATCATAAAGTGATATCGGACAACTGGAACTATAGAAAATCGTGTTCGTCCTGGAGCATCTAGGAAAACAACAAAAGCTGAAGATTTGAGAATTGTATTATTAAGCAAACGCAATAGAAAATTAACAGCGCCACAAATAGCAGCCGAAGTCAATCGCGGCCGTGAAGAACAAGTTTCGGCGTTTACGGTAAAACGTCGACTTCAACAAGCGGACCTTCATGGACGCATTGCCATTCGAAAACCCTTATTACATCGGGGCAACAGAGCAAAACGGCTACAGTGGGCCCGTTCTCATCTAGATTGGTCGTTAGATGATTGGAAACACGTGCTTTGGAGTGACGAGTCAAAGATTGAGGTTTTTGGGCAAACTCGACGAGTTTATATCCGAAGATCTAAAACCGAAAAGTGATCCCGAACTGCATTGTGCCTACAGTGAAGCAAGGGCGTAGTTCTGTGTTAGTGTGGGGATGTTTCTCCTTTGCTGGGACGGAAGATTTATGCAGAGTGCAGAGTGTAATGAGGAAGGAAAATTATTTTGCAATACTCCAGAATCATTCAGTGCCATCAGGATTGCGTATAATAGGCCGTAACTTTACATTCATGCAGGACAACGACCCAAAACACACTGTGTTAGTGTGTAAGAACTATCTAAAGAAGCACGAAGAACAGCACACGCTGAAAGTAATGACATGGCCCCCACAAAGCCCAGATTTGAAGCCGATAGAGTTGTTTTGGGATGAACTGGACAGGAAGATCCGAAAAATATGCTCAACTTCACAAGAACATTTACGGAATATTCTGCAACATGAATGGATTAATATTCCACAATCCGTTTTAACAAAACTTATCGAAAGAACGCCTAGAATAGTTCGAGCGGTGATTAACAGCAAAGGAGGTTTTTTCGATGAAAAAAAAATATAATGTTCAGTATGTTATATTAGGCCAGAATAACTTTTTATTTATTTATTTTTGTCTTTTTTACCTGTACATACAATAAAATTGCATTTTGTTTTTAGTTTCGTTTGTTATTGTAACCTTTTCATGTTTTTTACCAATCGACCGAACTTCTCTGAACGGCAGTGTATACAATCGCCAATTAAAAGTAGACGGTATCATTACTACTCATATTATTTAAAATTGTACATATATTAGCCGCTATATATTAACTAAATTCTGAGAAAAACAACTAATCTATTTTTATTACTAATACCTACAGCACTGTGCTACCATACATGTCTCAGACTAAATTATTAAATTCATATAAACAAGCGGTATTACCAATACCAATACATTCTTTCGAATCGGTTTCTTTCTTAATTAATGCTAATCGTCGTGGTTGATAGACAATTTAAATAAAGCCCGGCTATTGCGTTACATCGCAATGCGACCAGGTGCAGATGTTCTTAAACAATATTTAACCTTGACGTGTTATTGTATATGTACTTACGTGAAATATGCATATTTTATACGCGATTGCCTCTATTTGAGTGATCGAATAGGAATTTCGTCTTGCATAATTGAGCAATTTCGATAGAAATTTATTTCAATGTAACATAACGGTTGTATCTACGAGGTCTCCTAAAAGTGAGTGAATTTGTACGCAAGAACCTGCTGTTGTACTCCTTTCGATTTTCAAAAATGTTCCATAGATACCTACAACAAATTGGTTTTTGTTAATTTATCCGAGACAATTAAATTTAATTAATGAATTAAAACATTCATTAACTTCTCGAACGAGGGTTCGAACCTACGGCTCTCGTTTGCCGGACAGGCGCTGTAAAAATATCTCGATTTCTGTGAATCCTACGAGATGGCCCAAATTGTGTTTTCTAATCGACCTTTACAGCCACCAGGATTGATTGCACTTCAGGAAGAGTTGTTAATTTATCTAAATTGGTGAATACATTCCAGCTAAGTACTTAAATTATCTTTATCTTGTAACAATATTTTTTGCAGAATTAATTGTCTTGTTTTAATATCACTTTTGCCTAATTCTATTTCTACTTTATCGCGTGGCCATTCTGCAAATATATTAATTAATCCGGGACGGTCCTTTCGAGGACACGAATGGTCCTCATCATCAACCGGTGACCGAATGAGGGTTACCCAATTTTGTTATTTTAATTTCAAACTTAATCGGTATCTTGTTCGGTATTTATTAAATACGTTTCTTCTTAGTTCTTTCCCTGAATTCGCGTTTTGTTTTGCTGGTTATTTTGTATTTCTAGGAACTTTGAAAAAACTCAATTTTTCCTGAGCGCTACGGCAGAGCTTTTACTGGGTGGAATAAAGCCTCTATCAAAGAGGAATTAAGGAAAGCCGCTACCGGAGAGAAATTTTGCGGATCCCTTGTGGTATCAGTTGTGGCGACCAAAGATGCCCCATCTCTTACCTGGAACCTTTACTATAAATTCCTATTATGATTATAGCTTAAAAATAACAATAAAATAGTTATTGAAGTCTTCAATCACGTGTACGAAAGTGTAACAAAATTTTTTGGGAGTTTTTCTAAAAAACAAAAAATCTCCCGCTGCTCCTTTCAATAAATTTCCTCATAACCTTCGATAGATCTCTGGCCATACCTCGCCCTGATCCCTGCTCCAGCTGGCAGAATACAATATACCATTCTAGCTATACACACTAGCGATAACATCGGAAAAGTTCACCAAATGTGGTGGACGACCAAAGAGGTCACCAAGGTTAGAAAGATATCAGAGGCTGTGAACCTTGAAAGAATTTCTTGCTATAGAATCCGAATCAGCAAAAAAATATAAGATTTCGCCACCCCACTTGCAAGAAGGGAGGCAGGGGGAATAATTTTAGTACCAATGTATTTCCTCCGCAAAATGATTAAATTATGGAATTTTTTTTCGTGAAGTACTTATTTTTCGAGATATTTGAAAGTTTCAAGTTAAAAAAAAAACACCCGGTACATGTACGTATGTAATGTATGTGGCGAAATATTTAGTCGCGATTGGTTGTATAAAAAAGTCAGGCTGGCAACCGAAAGAGTGTTTCGTAAATTTCGGAATACGTAAGTTAGCTGTTACGAAACAAGCTAGTAAGTTTATATAATGAACATATGCGTTCTATAGTTGTTACGTTAAAAGTAATTGTTGGATATATTATTTTTTGTTTTGTGTATGTAGACTTTTTGTTATCAATAACTAAGGTTATTCACTTCTTTTAGAGAAGGAAACACTTAGTTTAGTACCTTCTTATTGGTTAAAATTAAATGCAAACACTAATACCAACGCGTAACACCTGTATGTACAAGGATGGTCTGTGTTAAGGAAAACAACGCAATTGTTTTGCGCTTAGTAAATTTAATTCTCAATTGCTCTATTCACTTAGTCCAGCGATGTTCCAACTTTTCTAAGCCGTCGAAATAATAGGATTTATAGAACTCTGCAAAATAAGCATCTGTTTCGGAAATAACCTCTTCATTTAACGTGAGCGCTTTTCACCAAGCCATTGTTTCAGGTTTGGAAAAAGAGAGAAATCACAGAGGACAAATTTGGCGAATATGGCCAATTCGTCCCGTACCGGGATTAGTATTACTATGAGTAGGTCGGGGCTTTATCATAATAGTAAAGATCTTCTTTCTTCACTAGATCAGGCACTTTTCCCTTCTCTAAATAATCAATTAAGCGAATTCCAAAAAATCGTTACCAAAACTTCTCCAGCTGTTAGAATCGCCTTCGCTTAATTTGGTGCAGGTTCGGCGAAAAAATCCCATTTTACCGACTGATTTTTGGTTTCTGGCGTATAGTGATGCATCCGTGCCTCATCTACAGTCACGTAATACCGCAGAAACTCGCTCGTATTGCGCTTAAACATGTCCAAACACTGTTTTCGAGTTATCACGTGATTCTTGGATGCGACACCCATCTTTTTAAAACTCATACTGCGGTCTGCCAACACGATATCATGAATTTTATTGATTATTTCATCTATAGTCAACAGCCTGCTCCATATCAGAGACGGATGTTCGGCCACGTCTAAATTCATGAAACCAGTATCTGATGGTAAGTATCGAAGATGCGTGGTCCTTATACACTGCTTCCAACTTCTCTTTGATTTCTGCACACGTTTTTCCATCCAAAGAAATCAAATAATCGACCAGTATTGTTTATTTTTCATGGTTCCATGGTTGTATGTTCTTCTTTTTTAAGAACCGATGTTATGGGAATTATATTATTATTATCCAACTTAATTTTTTTAATTTCAACATGTAATCTTTGTAGTAATTTGTAGCTAATAAACCAATTCGCGTCTAGGTTTTAAAATTAAAGATAATTCTGCATCGTTGTCGCAGTCCTACTAATGCAAATCAATAAGCACAAAGTAAATCGAAACTCAGCGGATAAGAAATGCTTTATATGGTCAAAACAAATAATTTCCTTATTCAAAGTCATTAGTACATACAATCCATATTTTTATGGATATTATTTCCGGTCATAACGGAAGGTACCTTGAGCATTTTATACCTTCAAGTTTGAGAAGGAATCCAACATTCCACGGCCACTAATAAATACTTATACATTGCAATCCGCATGCAAAAGTACATATGTCAGTAAAATCAGAATGCACATAGGTCTGAACAGACACAAGGTTACTGCTCATTAAGACATGTCGTTGAGATGAAATTGTGTCAACTTGTTTAGTTGATAGCTTCGCAATTTTCTTTAATCGCATGTAAGTAGGTATCACCAACATTTATGCAAAGAGTAGGATAATTATTATTGGTAATACTTTTGAATACGTAAACGAGATTATTTGGAAATTTGTTAATTGGGAATTGTGTTATGGAACGAGGTTCTTCGCTTTCCATTTAATTATTGGGTATTTATCAGCAGCAATTTTAATGTTTTTTTTTATTGCCTTAATAGTATTAAGAAAAATAAATATTATTATTTTGTGTTGGTGCTAAAGTTAAACTGATAATAAGGAATATCAAATCTTATCTCGTTTCTCTTCGATGATGTACGTTACTAATGAACGGTAATTAAAATGTTTGACAACTTGAAATTTTATGGCTACCTTATTTAATCTGAAAATGCCTTCTTCACCAATTAAAGTATGATGTTATACGTAGTTGAAATCGGAAAAATCCAATATTGTCCCGATAAGAACTAAGAAAGTTGATGGCCGGAAAGTAGTAAAACGTCATATAAAAATTTCGCCTACACCATCAGATAGAAGATGGAAAATCACCATGAGTATGAGTGTTTAGTTTTCCTTTACAAGGACAAATAAAGGTGTAAGACAGAAACACTTCGCCGAAAACCCTTACACCACTATACACTCCCCGACGAAACCTTAGACGCGGTAAGATGTTCTACGGGTTTTAAGGGTTACAACATTTCTTTGCGAAACTAGCAAGATATCTAATTAAGTTTTTATTCATAAAAGTAAAATAAACTTAAAAATATCTCCTCCAGTAATATATGAACTAAATAATAAATTATTACTCCAATGTTTAAACAATTTCTGCGACAAAAATTTAGACGCTCTGTTGCAAAAGTAAAACAAAAATCAACAAACGAGTGATCAGTAATGCGTGATCCTCCATTGTTCTTAGTCACTTCCAGTAGTCTGTCGTTAATAGATTTATATAAATTTAACACATAATTTTGAGGGATATTCTGCTATTCAGTCACTATTGAAGTTTTCAGTTCCTGTACCGTGAAATATTGACGGCCTCCGCCATAAACGCGACGTGCCAATTCACCCCATATGTTTTCAATAATGTTTAAGTCTGGTGACCGTGCCGGCCACTGTATAGTTTTAATCTTTTTCTCTTTAAACCATTCAGTAATGGTTTTTGCTTTATGAATTGGCGCGTTATCTTGCTGAAAAACAAAATTGCGCCCGGCCGATTGGTTTCCAAAACGTGGAAAATTATCACGCAATAAGTCTTTATACGTCACAGATGTGATTTTGTTTGTGCAAAACACTGTCCCACTTTTATCGCGAAATCCAATCGCTGCCCATATCATCACAGATCCACCCCCTAATTGTCTGGTCATTTTCACTTTTGGTTCCTTTCTCAGATTATAATAATAATGCGAGTACCCATCCGATCCGTCCAAATCAAAACGTTCCTTATCGGAAAATATAACTTTTTCCTATTGTTTCTTCCGGGATATGTGTTCTTCAGCAAATCTCAACCTCGCTTCTTTGTGTTTCGCCGAAAGTGGCGGTTTTCTCAACATTTTCTTCCGTGATATTACCGGTGACGCCTTTAAAATCCTTTGAACATTACGCACGTGCGTTTGTACCCCCGCCTGTTCCGCAATAACTCTCGCCGATGCAGAAGAATTAGATGCACGCCGCAATATCATGCGTTTATCCCGCTCACTTACAGCTTTCGGTCACCACTGGCCTTTTGGTTTGCCGTAATTTTCCGGAACTTTTAGAAAATTTCTAATGGAATGATCGCTTCTTCGTAACCGACGAGCAATTTCCTTTTTACTAACACCATCCTGGTGCCAGGCTAGAACTTTACCCCTTTCTATCAAGGATAATTGCTTTTTTCTACCCATATTGCAAACACTTTATAAAATATAATTTCTGGTGGCGAAACGTGTACACTTTACCAGCACAACCGCTGCATATAAAGAGAAGTAATCAAATTAGAACATTTTTGCTTATATTAATGTAATAAATACACAGGGTCTAAATTTTTGTCGCATTTAAAATTCCTATTTTGATCTGGAAAAATCTCAATCACCCCTCATAAAGCAATAAATACCCAGAAATATCTATAAATGGACTATTTACATAACAAGTATCAATAACCCTCATTTACATTTTATATAATGTCTATAAACTTTGTTTCGTAAATAGAAACGATACCGCGTCTATGTTTTTGTCGGGTAGTGTACTTCACTCTGGCTGGACATACGTTTCGATAGTCTAGCTATCATCATCAGCAGTAAAATTGGATAGCCAAGCTATTATCATCAGCAATAAAATTGAATAGTTAAGCTATCACCATCAGCAGTAAAACTACCGTAGTAATAGTACGCCACATAAAAATTTTCAAATCCATGTTATTAAATTCCATCTGAAGCTTATTCATCATATGAAAAAATATTTTCTAAAATTGTGAATCAGGCGGCGTCAATGCGGCGTTATTACTGCATCCGTTCGCTGAATCTAGTATCGCGAAATTGGATGCAACCAATTATGATAATAAGTTAGGTATTCATTCAATTTTTGAAGTAATTAGACAAAACACCTTCTCCTGGAAATATTTGTATTATGTTTTGGCATTTTCTCTTGTTATCGACACTAACAAAAGTATCATCTCGTATTGTGATTAGAAACACAATAAAATGGATAGAGCAAATACATAAAGCGAACTTATTTATTTAACACGCAATTCTCGCATGTCTTTCGTAAATTCCTCGAACCAAAAATCACCGATCCATTGATACAATTCCATTGAAAACGAATTCATATATCACAAATATATGCACACTAAATATAACCGCAAACACAAACCGTCCGCGTCACCATCCGCAAATTCTAAAATAAGCGTCCATTGAAGCAAGTGTTTATTTTCGGCAGGGGGGCCATTTTTCGTTCACTAATAAAGCTAAAGCTTGCCTCAAAGGAAGTTTTTTTCGATACGTGTCATCGTATCGGGGATAGACCAGACTTTACGCTCGAAGAATCAAACAGGCGGGTGATTGCGATTAGGGCTATATCCAGACGTTTTACGTCCGACGGCTGGTATCGATCGAAAAGGCTACGTCAGAACCATGCCCGACTGATTCCAGCGTCATCCCGCGCTCAGCTAGTTCTAAATTTGGTTCTAATTGGTGAAATCAATAGCATTATTTAGCGTTAATCGATACTAAAATGCAAATTGTTAAGTGTGCTGCTCTCTTTAGTATATTAGCAACGATTAGCAAGGATGTAGTAATATAATGTGTCTATGATATATTTTATTTTCAGTTTTCGGGCTCCAAAAATAATCTTCAAAGTATACAAGCGTAAGTTGTAGTGTTTTGGTGTTAATTAACCTTGCTCAAAGATATTTGATAACGTTATATTCGTAAATTGGGATGTGTTTACAAGCGATGAGGTAACTGCCAAAGTTTTATATTTAGTGTTTATGCAATAGGTCATAAATTGAGCTGATATTAAATATTACATCTTGTCAATAGAGGAGTTGCTAACATTCTTAGCGATCAAAGTTAAACAAACTTGCGATAACACTTAATTAATAGTAATAAAATTTCATAAAGGAAACCAATAGCAGAAATAATAAGAACAAAAAAACTGATGAACTGGGAACTATTGCGTATGTGAGGAGCCGTATAGATCATCCATTTAAAAGGTTTTACAGGAAACAACACTAAAGTATCTACCACACAAATTTAATTAATTAATCCGGGACAGCTGTTTCGAGGATGCATCGATCCATCTTGAATCGTATAAACGAATTCGGTTCAAAATGGGGATCGACGCATCCTCGAAACAGCTGTCCCGGATTAATTAATTAACCTATTCACGATCGCTACCACATATATCCAACAATCGGGATTTGCGCAGAAACCGCCCGCACATATTTGTGACACTGACGCAGTGAATTTAAAAGGGTAGTATCTATATGCCCGTGGGCTCTGAGGAACGGCAGATTTAGTTTAGTTTAGAGTAGATTGACGGTGACACTCAGCTACACTTATGAGTTCGCACACAAATTTTGTGTTTTTGTTCTTTGTCATGTGCGAGAAGAAGAAAAAATACTTTGTAGCAGGGTTTGAATGCACGGGAGGGTTGTCATGGTCAAACCATTTCTTTTATCTTGGCCATTCCCGGGTGGTTCCGAGTTATTATTACCGCCTTTAATCGGTCTGAGAGTGATGCATAATGGCTTTTCCCTTTTCGAGGAGGTCAATTAGGATTGCGTCTCAAAAAACTAACTAACGGTTGGTCATGTGCAATCCGTTGTCTTGACTGCTGTTTAGTCTCCATTGTCACAAAACGACGCAAAAACTCAAATTGTGGACATGAATCACCCAATGTAGATAAAATCCTCGCATAAATTGCCTTCGCTGTTTTCCTCTTATAGACAGAAGAATTGAATCACACCACCGATTCCAATTTTATCTATTTTTCACTGTTGCTTGGAACACTTCCGTTTAAGTAACCGTAAATCAACGAATTATTATCAAAATGACTTTGACCCTCGTGCAGAAACTAATGCAATCTGAGAAGGTTGGTGTTTGGATAGCAGCTTTTCGCAGAAGCATAATTGGTCCATTATTTCTTCATAAAACGCAGTAAACGCAGAAAGATATCGTAATAACTTATGCACCCTTTTCTAAATAGATAATGTCCATCAAGCGCAGAAATTGCCAATATTAAGAACATCTAATTTTTAAATTCATGAGCAAAACCGGAGCTGTCCCGGATTAATCAATTAAGCTTGTATGGTGTGGAGTGTCCCGATACTTTTGTGCTGTTTTGCTAAACTCTTGAGGGTTTGGGTTTCCATCTAATGGATCAATACGACTCCCTCAATTACCACACCAGATGCCGACTATAGAAACAAGTGGAAAAGTTGGATATTTGATGGACGCACCAACAATTCATCAATACAATTTAAAACAATAATTGATGGATTCACCACAAGTTCAACTATCAAGTAAAAACGTATTGACGAATAAATGATGCCACCGCAACTGGGTGGGAAGTGCGGAAATTTCCTTTAGCATTGGTAACTTGGACGAATTCTATCAAAGGAAACGTTTGATTTATGGCTATTCTTGCTATTTCCTAGAGAACTGTACCTGGAGTAGGCACTTCTTTACCTGGATAAATTACATAAAGATCATTTAATTTACCTTTTTTTATTTGTTTTTTCATAATTAACACGTTTTTTTAGCTTGATCGATTATTACATATTTTGTATACTTTAAAATAAAATTATTTTAGCATCTAGAAACAATAACAATTTCAAAGTCAAACGTGTTCCAATCGGTAAACAACCATTACAGACATTAATTATGATTACAGACATGTCCCTCGTAAAAAAAAAGAAATTAAAACAAATGCGTACATCAAAACACCTTCCTAACACGTAAACAATATTAATTCAGTGTACCTACATATTCTACATCGATTGTATTAATATATATAATATAAATATTAATGGCCGAATGGGAATCTCACCTGCTTCTGAATGTTCCTGAACATAACACCGTCTCTTTTTCATCCATTCGTCGAATTTGGGAAAGTTCGTTGACAACCGCAAACACTTAACACGTAACACAAGATAACGCTTTACATAAAACAAACACGGTGAGTTTAGGTGTTGTTGACCTCCCTGTCACGCGATTAGGTCAATGGGTTTTCACAATGATTTTCACCGATTTCGACGATCTAACGTTGGGAAATCGTAGAATTGTGTCCAGTACACGAAAGCTCGTACCGGAATATTGTCGGATTTCACATTTTGTACGGTGTTGTTATAAAACAATTGAGGCTGTTATTTATCGTGTTAGTTGCACTGGTAATAGCATTACAAGAACAAGAAACATACTATTACTCTCTAGGCTACTGCAAAGGACTGTTTTACGTTACTGCATGCTTACGATTGAGTCAAACGGTGAAACAACTCTGTTTTTCTGATGTTAGAAGTAACGGCTGAACTTGCCTTAACTGCCTGAACTAGCCTTGAAGGTGATACGAGATATCTCTAAAAGATGAGAAGCTTTCGATAAGGTGGTGAATTCAATATGTAGAAACGATTGTCATATAAATTATATATTTTAAAACATTTTTGCACGAAATCATTGAAAAATGTCAAAATACACATTACGTAATTAATTGGAAGATAAAAGACTTTCCCTACTAACGGCTATATAAGTGAATAAGTGAATTATTAGTGCCCTGATTGGAGAGACATCAGGAGTTGTTTACATTGGTTGCCCTTGACAGCGGGATGTAATGGAATTTTACGTCCCTAGGGGCGTAAGTACAGTCAGGCAATTAAGGATATTGTTTACAGACCGACAAAGTCGAGGAGAAAGAGAAAGCACATGAACACCAAATAAATACAGAAATACTGCTTCAGGAAATAGGGGAAAATTTTTACAAGCCTTAACCGAGGAAGGCGTAAATTCAAAGGTAATACGATTAATAAAAATTACCATGGAGAATCGATCTGTGACATGACATTCTATGACTTTCAACGTTACGACCAACCTTTAAGAATTGACTTTTCCTGACAGACATGACAATTTTTTAATATTTAATTTACGATATTACGACTGAGATACGACTGAATTTATCCTGAAAATTGTTTTAGGAACCTATTTCATTAAAATTGAAGATTTGGGATGTTAAAAAAATGAATAGAAAACAAGTTATTTAGCCGTTTCCCCAAGATCGTCGTTGACTGAAGTTATATTAATTTCCTTACAACCCTGTCACTTAATTAGTAGGCTATGAAAGGAGTTGAAGTCACTGGGTAGGAGGTCAAAGGAACGTTGGTATTGAAGAGGTGGGCTCTCGATGTTAAATTATTACAATACATATAGACTGTTTGAAATCCCTTTTTTATAATCATCAATAAAATTAATTGAAGTAAAATTTCCATTATTTTTTTTCGATTTATCTCCTTAAAGAAAGAGATCCATCTTACGCAACTAACCACTTTTGAACTGTTAATTTCTCAACCA
Source organism: Oryctes borbonicus (assembly GCA_902654985.2). Lineage (NCBI taxonomy): Eukaryota > Metazoa > Arthropoda > Insecta > Coleoptera > Scarabaeidae > Oryctes > Oryctes borbonicus. The sequence goes on along the minus strand of LR736864.1, from coordinate 7,506,601 downwards.
ATCCTTATGCAGATTCGTAATCGCACAGCTTTTCCGTGGGAGCCAATTGTTTACCAACCGATCAGTCGGCACTTGTTTACCGATCACAGGTGAATCGTATACAGATCGCAGGTGGCCGCCGTAAACTTTAAAAGCGCCTCGCTCCCCGTTTATTTATATTTGTCTTCGTATTTACCAACTTCGCGGTTATCTACGTTATACCGCTCCTTCGCGTTCGCTCATCTCGAACAGGAAGTTTTGCTTTCACGTACTTACATACTTACGGATACCTCCTCATACATTGTAGATACCTTTGGCCTGACGGTCATTATCGTCATAGTTGTTGTTGTTTATCTTGTCGTCGTTATTGTTTTATTGAGGAAGTTACGTCTGACGAAACAACGCAGCATCTCAGAAGTTTCTCTTCGAAATAGGGGAACTAATTTACTAATTTCGCTGATGGAATGATAATGAAAAATACTTAAAAAATTGTTAATACCTGTATGAAAGACAATTAAATAGATCTTCCTTCGATTATCAGCAATTTTTACCTTTATCAATCAGCTAGTGCGGCATCTGTTGATATTCCCCTCATTCTACTAGTTGGTAATTTTCCTTGCAAAAAGTTTTTTTTTCTTGTCGATAAGTATAGGTGTTTTTTCAATTAAGATTAGTTCAATATGAATTCGGCCAATATTCTGCTATTACAAATCTGAAATTCATATAAAATCGACATGCACTTGGTTTCCTTTCTTCTCAGGTTAGTTGTCCACTGAAAAAAAGTTTTACTGCCTTTTTGTATTGTACAATATTGTTAATTGTTAATCCACAATGTAGATACTTAGTGAACAAATATTTTGTTTTAAACATTGTGTTTTAAGCTCATACCTTTTCTGATCCTTTAGTTAGAAATAAACTTTTTCCGAAAGCACAATAAGCAATAGATCTTGCTCTTGCATAGCTTCTTTCCTTGGAAAATATACTCCAGAAAAAAGCAAGTTTAATTTACTATATAGTAATATAATAATTAGTCCGGGACGGCCGTTTCGAGGACACGAATGGTCCTCATCATCAACCGGTGACCGAATGATGTGAGAAAAAACTTTTTCTAAAACTAAACATGCATGTACTATCTCTACTTCCTAGAAAAGATATCCTTTACAAGTGCCTATTTCTGCCTCCTGCATGCCTTGAAGCTACGACGTGCGAAAAAATACCATGCATGAACTATCCCTTCTTCCGAGAAGAAATATTGTTTTACAAGTGCCTATTCTACCCCCTACGCGTCTTAAGCTACGACATGCGAAAAACACGGCCAGATAGACGGGAAGATCTCTTTTATAACCCAAAATATAAACAAGTGCTAGCCTACTGCAAAAGGTAAAAAAGGACAGAGTACGACAACGGTCCGTTTTCTCGGTTCATCAGAGTTTTATTACTTTTTATGTAAGCCGTCTCGTACGCATCTAATTCTCACGGCGACGTCACGTTTTTAATCAATTTTAAGTCTTCTAATTTAATACTATGCCCGGTTTCATTTATATGTTGTGCTACACTCGACGCGTCCAATCTGCCGTAGCGATAATTTCGTAGATGTTCTTTGAATCTAGTTTCTATCGCTCTTTTCGTTTAACCGATATAGGCTTTATTACAGTGACTACATTCAATTTTGTAAATACCCGATCTTTCTCCCATTTTCGGTTTATCTTGTGATATCGTGTTAAATCCTGCGAACCGCAAGATTATACACGGCCATTCCTGCTCTAAATAGGCACAGATCATATTTCCGTATTTCTCATATTTTCTCAGTTACTATAAAATTGTTCGTTAGTTAGAAATATTTCAATATTTATATAGTTATGTATGTATTACCAGATTCCAATAAATACCAATGGAATTTTTTACCAATTCTATTTTACATATCAAAGTATAGCGATTACTTTATATTAAACGTTAGTTTCTGTATTTGTCTGTTTATTATATAGAAAATCTCGATAGAAATAGGAATGTTGCACCTTTCTATTGGCGTAGGTAATGAAAGTAATTTCTATTTTCGGTTTCCTATTTGCAATTTCATAAACGACATGGTGAAATAAATTCCATAAATTGTCGTCGTGTAATAGGTAATAGGTACTATGGGCATAACATTAGAAAACGTTTTCATTTGTTTGTTTGTTATAAATGAATAGAACAATAAACAATAAATGTGAGAAGTTGTGTAACGCCTATAATTGAGGAAGTATCTACAAAACATATTTAGAAACGGTTTTGCCTGCGAAATGTGACTGGAATGCGCAAATTATATTCATATATACGTGTATTCTTTAAAATGTATAGTGGCACGTAAAAAGGATTGTTATTATCACATATTTACGCAATAATAAAGAACACCTTTCATTGATTTAATTGGCAGTTAAGATTTATTGGCAAACTAAAACGAGTAATTTTACATGATATTAAAAAAAATACTCTTAACTTTATTATTTTTCGTTATTTTTTTTTTATACAGTATTAAAAGAATATTTTGGAATTGTTACCAGGTCAAATAATTAACATATATGAAGTATTGAACAATAAAGTTAAAACCTTAATTAACAAAAAAAAAACAGTTTAGATTGCAAGTTATGCAACCAATTATACTGCAACGTATTAAAAGTTGTCTAATTTATTAAATTCAAAGCAGTGCTAAAGATTTTTCTTATTTAATCTACATCTATTACAAATATACCTAATTTATATACAAATTGATTATCAAGTTTTTAAAGAAATTCACGCAATGTTTTAGCAAGAAAATTAAAAACCCCGCCGTTTTCAATACTTACTGCCAACCTACAAAAATAAATAGCAACTCCATTAATACTATGATTGTGGGTTCATTCATTGCATTTATTATTGAGAAACGGTTAGTAGATATGTAACAGTTTGTACTGCAAAGGCAACATTAATTCCAAATTCATATTATCGAATCGAAAACCCAATAAATTTCAATGCGTTCTAGGGATATTTCGTTGCAGCTTCTTGAATTCCAGTGCTGCCAACCTTAGCTCCTTTTACAGAAAATAGGCATCCGGTAGGTATCAAATCTTGCTCTGCGATAGAATTTTTACTTTTATAATAAATTTCTACCCCGTAAAAATTAAAAATATTACACTTAAAGGATAACATTTCACGATTACAATAAGTAAGTGGGTTTTGTTTGGAAATTTTATTCAATGTCGATAAGATGTTTACCGATTTCCCTGTTTGTTTAGAACCTAGGTTATGATTTACATGTGTTTATATTCTTGCAGCGATGGCAGAAGAGAAGAAACCGAAAGCGGAGAAGAAGACTAAAGCCCCGGCAGGCGATAAACCTGCTATCAAAAAACGGCCTTTTAAGAGACACGGCAGGTTATACGCGAAAGCCATATTCACTGGTTACAAGCGGGGTCTACGGAACCAACACGAAAACACTGCTCTATTAAAAGTAGAAGCGTGTGAAACGAAAAGCGACAGTTGGTTCTACGTAGGAAAGAAATGCGTTTACGTATACAAAGCGAAAAACAAGACCTGTGTGCCTGGCAAACCCAAGAGCAAGAAATCGAAAGTTAGAGCTATCTGGGGTAAAGTAACGCGACCTCACGGTTGTACAGGTGCGATAAGGGCGAAATTCAAAAGGAATTTACCAGCGAAAGCTATGGGCCACCGTATTAGAATTGTAAGTATCGTTTTATAATGTAATTTTATCGTAATTGTTTCCGAAATGCATTTTCTATGATGTTTTAAGACATTTGAAACCAGAAATATCTGATATGTTGACAAATTTCACTGAGAACACATGCATGAAAAAGGCTCAGCTGTCATATTAGTATTTCGAATAAAAATCATTGTTGATTAATATGCTTTTCTTTTTTTTCAGATGTTGTACCCTTCCAGAATATAAGGAATTTATATTGTAATATATAAAAACAAAAAACATCAATATATTGCTTATTGATGATGTATTTGTGTTTTATTTCCATTAATATCTTGTGGGTATCGAAGGCAATAGCGAAAATAAAATAATTGGGGCTTTTATCAATTTTTATGGATTCAATTCCAAATAATCGAAACTGACTTATACGATAAAATAAAGATCAGGTAAAGTTGTTTGAAATGCTAAAACTTTATTTAACAATTATTGTTCGTTATATTATTCCCGCTAATTGTAATGAAAAATGCTTCGTTGGCGTCATCTACTGGTATTCTTCAAAATACAAAGCCACGTGCAATACATTAAACTTTTTTAATGATTTATTTAATTGTAGACAATTTTTACCGTAAAAGTACTCCGGAATTGAAACTTACATGGTTGTATAAACATTGAGATTTTGCTTAAAAAACGTACAATATTTTAATGTATGCTGCGAGAATTAATTGAAATAATAAAAATAATATAGATGCTCAGTAAATTTCAAGTTGATTTGTCGATTTCTGTATATTCTATTTGTAACAATAACTTTTTGCGTTACATACAGGTTGTCAACCAAAATTGATTTACTAGCTATGTATGTAACAAACAATTTTGTGGTGGGGACATTGACTGCCTCCACTTGCTAGATATTTTTTTATCTGACGGTAATGTCGAGACATAATAACGCATTACATCATTTTTTTCAGAGATTTGTAATGTGTTAACGACAATCGTAAAAGTATTGCAAACAAAGGATTTCCATTTTTTTTATGATAATAAAAACCAAACCATACAAATATAAATAATTTTTATTACAAGCTACTTACAATCTCAAAAATATATGTACAAGAAATCATTTATAATAAACGTAACAAAAAAAAAAATTAAAAAAGAATCACACCCATCTCGCACGCAACAAACAACACCTTTTCATTCCGATTTTCTTTTTTTATCATATCATCGACTATCGTATATGACAAATACTTATTTAGTTAATTTATTTAATTAAATATGTATATAAATTAATTAAATGCGGCATATCTTCGGTCTCTTCTGGTAGTTTAAATCACGAAAAAAAATCCAGTTCATTTAACGTCATTTAAAGTTGTGAGCAACAACGAAATTATATTAAATATATCACGATTTTACACATATTTACAAACATTGTCGCAAGGAAAACCATCTATGTTTAGAGGGTATGCGTTTTTATCATTAGTTAAAATGGAATCGAAACTGAAACGGGCTGCCCTGGAAGGATTGGAAATTGTGGAAATTATGGAAATTCGGCATGCCGCTCCTGCCTGATTCTGGATCTAATGGATCTTCGCCGTTATCGAACTGTCGTCGTTTTTCTTCGTCTGTAAGCACCTGGAATCGACAAAATATAGAAAATTAATGAAATAAATGGATTTGCAATCAAAAGCTAGCGCAACAATAGCTTACCTCTTTAGCAGCGGCAATATCGATAAACTTCTTTTCGGCGATCTTCTTCATTTTCTCATCGTTCTGGTAATTATCAGGATGCCATTTTTGCGCTTGCTTGCGGTACGCTTTGATGATATCCTTTTTACTAGCGGTTCGTTTCACCTCTAATATTTTATAATAATCTCTCCTTTCCGCCTGTTGTTGTAGCTTTTGCGCCCTTTGCTGGCCTTCCTTGGCGCGCTCGAAATTCGAATCTATCTCCAAGGCCGCCTTGAAGTCTCTAATAGCGTCATCGTACAGTTCCGACTGGATATAGGCATCAGCACGGTCGCAATACACGCCAGGATCGTGGTTTATATCTAAGGCGTCACTACATATTCTCACAGCCTCTGACGTTTGTTCGTCTTTCGAGTAGCAGGTACATAGGACGGTTTTCGCGTAATAAATGATCATTTGTATGTCGCGTTCTTGTTTGAGAACTTTATTGCCGAAATCTATACAATCGGCAAAATTTTTTTCTTCGATTGCAGTCTCAGCATCGGTGAGAAATTTCTCCACCTTCTTGATCTTCTTGTAGAAGGGGAAACAGTCTTTATGTTCGGGATCCAGTTTTAGGCATTCCCGAATATATTTTAAGGCATCAGTCGCTTGACCCAATTGATATAGAAGCGTTGATAGTTTATAATAACCGGCGACGCTATCCGATTGGAGCTTTGTCGCTGCTTTTATATCGCTAACCGCCGATAAAACGTCATTGTTCTCCATGTGTATCTCGGATCTTAATTCGTAAAGCTCAGGAGCCCATGGACTCACTTCTATCACCTCGGAAAGAAGCTGTATGGCACTTGGGTAATCATCGTTGCCATAATAGTAGTCGGCAAGCCTCTTTTTTTCGTTGGTGGGTGCGATTTTCTGTAAAAACTCGTTTGCTTCCTCATTATAAGGCTCTGATGATAACTAAAAATGAAGAATATTATTACCAATTACGTAAGTAATTATTGCAAATTTGTTTTAGGACAATTAAAGGCTTATAGATTTTACATTAACAAAGGTCAATTGCTAAAGAACTATGTCATTAAAGTCATCTTCCAAAATAAATAAGAAACTTACCACATTATAAAAGTCTAATTGCGATAAATCGTAATTGGCTAACTTCAAATGCACATTTCCTCTGCTGATACGTGCTGCTGTGAAATCCGGTTTCAATTCTAGTACCTTATCGAGATCACTTAGGGCATTTTTGGCCTTTCCCAAAGCAAGATATACGGTACCTCTTTTGAAGTACGTTAAATAGTTGCTGGGATCACCCTCTATAAATGAAAAGCAAGTATAAATATGGAGATAAGTTAACAAGAAAAGGGTTTATTACCAACTGCTGAATGATAATGCGATAACGCATCTGCTAACTGGCCTTTGGCTAGGAATTGCCTACCTAATTCTAAATGATTGTTTATTTCTGCCTGAGAAACGCTGTCCGCAACTGTTATCGTCAGAATAACAACAAATAGATTAGTTGGAAGATTAGATGTCAACGTTTTAGGTTAGGTCGCTCTTACTTACCGTCACATAGTACTTCTAAAATTAATAGCACTAGACACGGGGTAAATTTAGTCCGTACACTCTTATTTCGTACCATTTCTTGCAGCGTTTGTACTGGATTAAACATTTCTACGCTTCGAAATCGCACTTCAGGTTGATTCGAACATTTTCCACAGATTAGATAAAATCGGCCTGTAGTCAGCAACTCAACTGTGGCTACGGCAACTGAATTTCGTGGGCTACGGCCATTGGTCCAACGCAGCCATAAGAGCGCTGTGCGTTCAGCGCGCTAGCGCATTACGATCGGCGCGAAATGCAAACAGAAGCAAATTTTATAGTTTATAGCCGAAATTGTTTACAAATTACAACATATTTATTGTTAATTATTGCAACAATAAATCGCCTCGGTCACCTTTTAGTATCTATCCTATTGTATAAATGTGGAGGTGTTTTTATGTTATTGTTATTATAATGGTGTTATTTATTGTTGTTATGATCGTCCGTGATGAATTGTGAAATTATCTTTTGATAAGGCCATGTAATTGTTTTTAAATCAAAAGAATTAAAACATAAATGTTAGTCTACAAAGGTTTCGCAAAGTAAACTTTCATTAACAGAGAGCTGATTCCGTTTAGAACCTCGGATTAAAACATTTAATCGGTGTTGGTTTGTTGATTTATAGGGTGCATAATTTTTATGTGTATAAGTCCGCATAGAATTATCCGTCGTCTAAACAATCTTTATACAGAAATATTAAAAGAAATTGATACATTTTTGAACAACGTTGTCTTAAATCGTAGTAATAAACATAGATGTCTCTGTGCTTTCATGGTAGAAATGTATTGAAAATAGATTAAGGACCATAGGCGTAGCCAGAGGGAGGCAGGGCGGGTCCATGCTCCCCCGAAATTCTCTGAAATAATTTCACTTTCGTTTCTTATTCTTTTAATCCGCGGCGAACCCTAATTGCCCCTCCCCCTTGACCAAATTCTGACTACGCCCATGTTAAGAACCGAATTATTCTATTATCATTGATAATTTATCAATGAAGAACCCAAACTGCATCGTTTTCTATTTTTTTAATTTCGGTATGATGTATGATTAATTCTATTATTAATTAAATAAGATCTTTCACAACAAAATGTAATTCATGTTCGTAGCTGGTAGGTAAGTAATAAAGATAACATTTTAAACAAGCGTCTTTCTTTTCTATTATTAGTCTGCACGAGTTATTAAATGGATAAATGCAAATATAATATAAATATAAGCTATAAGTAGTTGTTCTTTATCACGTTTTGCATCTGCGCGCAACGTTGCCAACTGGTTGAAATAAATTACGAAATTATCATTTGTTTAATAATAAAGTATATCGGGTGACCGAAAATGAGTGTCTGTGCCATCTTACGGTATGACGCACGATTGAAATTGGCATGTTTATATATTTGGCAAAAGGTAACTTAAATTTGCTTGAAATACAGAAACTACAAAAGTGCAGCCCGATCCGGCAAACCTTCTGTTTCATATATTTACGTGGTACCAACTTAAATTGCCCGCGAATAAATATTTTTTGGGGTACATCTAATTTTAAATCTTGCAAATACATAAGTTGGTTTTGTAGTTGGGCTTCTTCGACAGAAGAACATTAATTCAAGCAATGTAGATAGAGTAGTGCCTAAAATCCCTAAAGTATAGCAGACTAAATGCAAAATTTAATATAATTCTATATTATTATGCAAGCAGCAAGCCAGAGGATGAGCTACGCATAGCTCGAAACCGTTGTGTGAGAGTTGAATTTTTTTTTTCCCATTTACTTCAATATGAACTATTTACACAGAGTCAATTATTAGTAGATTATTTTATTTTCTACGTTTGTTTGTTTCATTATTATCAACAGATAAATTTTAGTTGTCATGACAAAACAAATTATATTACAGTAATCCTTCTGCAAATTTTGCAGTACCCTGTATGTACTGGATCTAAGGATTCAGACTATCTACTAGATTACGGCTGAAACATATCTATAATAAAAACTAATATTACTGGAACGAATAGAATAAAACAACAAATATATTTTAGAAATATTTTTAATAATATTAAACAAAAAAAAATACAACAAAACGTAGTATGGCAAATTTTGGCATTAAATGCTTTGGCATAATTTACTTCTTGAACCCACAACTTAATATAAACAAGTACTAAAGTAAAATCTTTTTCACTATTATATTAATATACTCTATTATATTTTTCCGTGTGATTTCTTTTTTTTTAAATCATCAACTTCGTTTTTCATTTTCTAAAGTTTCATTTTTTTAATACTTCTAAACTTCTTAACCGTTAATGTGAAAATACTTTGTAAAAATACTTTTATGACTACAAGGCATAGTTAATAACACAGTTTGTACATTTGTTATTTTCTCCATAATATTCTCATTTTTTTAAATCTTCGTTTTTAATAAAAGGTATAATATAATAGAAGATTCACCAGTAATCGAAAAAAGAATCATCTCGTCATCTAAAAGAAAGGAAATAATGAATATCTCGAAAAGTTCATGAAGGATTCCAAGAGAATAGACAGAATATATAAGATATTTTTACACGCTTTTCCTCTTTGATTAAACCTATAATAATAATATTAATAATATTTATAAAAATCACTAATTATCACTAGATATATGACTATCTAAGTTTCCTTCTCTATTGACTATGCTCAGGTCGATGCCTGATAATTGAGAGGATGTACTACTGGCTTTGTGCAACTCGCGTTGTTCTCTGGTTGATGGGTTGATGACGATTTTACCGTCTGGCATGGTGTTCAATTGCTGTAAGAGCTCGGACTTTAGCGGGGGATCGAAACGATTCTGCTCATTAGATCCGCGATCTTCGAATATGACGTTTTCTTCCGATTTGACATCATCCTCCAAGGATTTTTCATCCTCGTCCAATCTTTTCGAGGTTAACTTTATATTATCACATACCATATAGCCTTCGGGTTGCGCGCTCTTGCTCTGAGCGAAGTGCAATTTAGAATGATCGCGTAGGAAATGCGATTGGGGCACCGTGTAATCGCAATGTTCGCATGTATAAGTACTCGATGATCCAGAGATCGATTTATGCCTCTTCTGATGGTTGTCCACGGCGTCTTTGCGGTGATTCGTATACGGACATATAGAACAATTAAAGAGCTTTTTCTCTTCATTATCTTTATTAGAATTACCACTAGAGCGTCTCTCGATGATCGGGGAACTACCAATCGATTCTTCATTTTCATTCTCCTCACCTTCCTCTTCGTTTTTCACAATCGCCTCGGTATTTTCCGGCTGTTTCTTAGCAGCTATTGCATCCGCACTGTTTTTATGCTTTTTAAGGTGTTGCGTGTAATTCGCATAGTATTTAACGGAGTAATCGCAGATCTCGCACCTGTATTTCTGTTTCGCTCCGTGCAGCGTGAGATGGTTCCTGTATTGGTCGCGTTTCTCGAAGGCACTTGGACATTTATGGCACTTGTAACGCTTCTCCTTCATCCTTCCGTTCTTAATACACGTAGGGTAGATGAAATCGGGATTACCCTGCATGACCCCGCCGAACGGTGGATCATCGTCGATCACCATCGCAGCGGAAGATGGTTGTGGAGCGGATAAGTCAAATTCCACTAGCTCCGACGCGATTCTGTTCTGTTGATGGTTCTGTTGCGCTTGATTTCTCTGCTGGAACAGCTCCGTACCGGAAAGAGGAACCGTAAACAGCGATTTCATCGTTTTATTGTGAGCGATCGAAGTTTCCGGTTCGCTTTCTGCTTCTAATAGTGAATTTTTACAATCTTCTTCGTTTACGACGTAAATTGCCCCGTTTTCGTCGTCGCTAAGCGGGTGGACGTTTGGTTGTTGGTAATCTGGATGCGAACAATATATTTCCTTCAGCGATTTGGTCCTCTCCTGGTAATGTTCACCGTGGACGTTTTTATGCGCTAAAACATGAGCTTTCTGCCTCGCGGTGTAACTGCAATAATCGCATTTGTAAATTAAAGGAGCGCCGTGGAACCTTAAATGAATAAAGAATTCATTCTCCTTCAAAAACCTCGCAGGACATTTAGCGCAGAAGTACATTACGGCATCGCTAGATGTCTCTTCATGTGGTGGATCGCCGGATATATTGCCGTCGTCTTCCTCATCGAAGTTTGCATCCAATTCCATTGGTTGATATATAGCGAATTGTGATAATTCTTTAATCTGTTCTTCGTCCGATTTCGTCAAATCGACCAATCCGTGGATCTTCCCATATAGACCTTGATGAACTTTAGAATGCGACGACAACACTCCCGCATTGTTACAGACGTAATTGCAATCGGAACATCGATGTTCCGTGTCGTTTAACCTTAACGAATTTGGATTCTTCTCACGAGTTCCATGCATCTTCTCATGCTCTTGTATATTGACTTTCCTCAAATTTACATGTGGACAATAACGACATTTATACATCTTGCTGAATTTCCCTCCTTTTGACACCCAAACCAGAGGTATGTCGGAGTAACTTTGCAAATCCACCGAGCTACCACCAAAGGATTGCTGGATCACCTCCTCGATCTCGTCGGAAGCCTCCTCCAAATCAATGACGTCACCGTTTTGCTTTTGAGACGCCGTAAACCCGTGCACCTTTAAATGTTGATGCAGCAGATGGCGCTTACTCACGTTATATCCGCAAGTAGTACATGTGTATTCGCCCCTTCTAGGTTTATGGAACTGCTTGTGGTAGGAAAATTGCGATTTGCTATTGGTGACGTACGGACATTCCGTGCATTTGTAACGTTTGGAGATCTCCAGATCAGACGAGCCTTTCTCGCGCTTTCCGAGATACTCATCCGGATCCGATATACCGTGTAATTTCAAATGGTCGACCAATTCTTCGCGATGCGACGCATTGTACAGGCAAAAATTGCATTTGTGCGCGCGGTCTAGAGTAGCGGAATGTCCTTCGAGATGTTGTTCGAAGATGTCGTTGTCGTTGTTGGAGAATGGGCACTGTTTGCATTTGAAGGTGCCGTTTTGCGGTAGGTCGACGTGGTCCTGCTCCTCGATCTGCTCGTCGATCTCCATCTTGTCCGCGGTGGCGGTTTTAGTTCCGATGACGACGCGGATATCGCCGCTGTGCTTGAGTCGGCAATGGCGCTGTAATGAAATGATAGATTCAATATATACGCCCCAATTTGATATTCCTAAAGATACGAAATAAATACGAATATGTTTGAGCTAGTAACAAACATTATTTGTATAATCAGAGAAAATAGAACCATGTACAGCATGCATTATTTTCGTTATGTTTGTAGGGTTTCTCGGTTATTGACACAGATTCGTCTTTTACTGAGTTGAGCTGTAAACCTCATTTCGAGAGCTTTTAGTAATTATAATTTGTCTAGAAGAATTGTATTTTTTTAAAGTAAGCCGGAAATTATTTATTTATTTTGATCAAGCATGTCTTATAAATGAATAAAATTTATATCTGTTTGGTACTACTTCCTGAAAGGAAATTGCTATCATAGAACAGAACGGAGTTGTCAAAAATTTGTTGAATTATCACTCATAATTGTTCTTCTGACGACCAACAATTTTATTTTTGGTTAATTTCTGGAGTCCATTATGTAGAGAGAGGCGACATATCATTTCACCTTCCGTTTTTATTTCGTATAATTTTTTTGTTTTTTTTTTTTTTTTGTTTTTTTTTGGTATATTTTGGTTGGGTGTGCAAGTGGGTTAAGTTTTCGTAGATTTAAATAGCCTTAAATGTTAGTAACTTAAAATATTAGTTTTTTAAATTATTGGCTTAGAATTTTGTTAATTGTTGTTCAACTTAGTTTGATTGAAAAAGTTTAACAATTACAATAATTCTGTTAAGCCCTGGTACCAACTAAATATAAAATATATAATATTTTAAACCATAGGAATATAAACAGAACACATCAGAAAATGCCTAGAAACAATAACCAAAAAATATACTGCTAAGATAGCTTAGCTTCCTCATGGTATTAATGGAATAATTAACAGCAAACGCAACAAAAAGAGAGAAAAAAATTACAGTAACACACGGACATGTTTCTGCCTACCCGGCGTCATCAGCGTGGTTTCGAGAGTAATTTTTTATCTATAGGTGTTACTGTAATTTTTTTCTCTCCTTTTGTTGCGTTTGTTGTGAATTATTCCATTAATACCATGAGGAAGCTAAGCTATCTTAGCATTATATTTTTTAGTTATAGGAATATATTAAAAAAAAATCAATATTGTTGTATTTATGAAAAGCATCAAACAAGTTTACTTAAAATATTAAGAAACGTACAGAGTGTTCCATTGAAAAAGTCTTGCTTAGTTAAAAATTATATACATATTATTTTAAGTAAGCAAGAAGCCAGCGTTACTACTAACACTGGCTTACACTTCCTTTTTACAAATAATTAACTAAGGTTATGCCTTACGAATCCCAGAAAATCGTCGGAATAACTTTTGCGACTAATGGAATCGTCTTCACCTTCTTTGGTGCAAATTCGCCGAGAAAAACCAATTTTGCCGACCAGTCTTTAATTTCTGGCGTGCAGTGATGCATCAATTCACTCGTGTTGCGCTTAATCATGTCCAAACATTGCTTTGAACTTATCACGCGGTTTTGTTTTTGATCAATCGTCAGCATACACGCACCAAATAAATAATGATAACAAAGACTGTGTCGTAGTATGGCAAACAACACAATAGTATCGGCACAATCCGCACCACACAAATTCAATGAATTGATCCGGGACAGCTGTTTCGCGCGGGATCCTCGAACACTTGTGTGGTGCGAAGTGTGCCGATACTTTTGTGTTGTTTGCTCTACGCAACGGACTTCGCATCGAGAATCTTCTTAGATTAGAAGCAACTTCACATCAAAAATATTGTCAATGATATCTTGCGAATATTTGAAATATTTGCGTTATGATTTTCATAAATTTCCGTAAAAATCACTTCTATTCTTTTTAAGTAAAATATTTAGGAGATTTATTTAGTTTTTTAGTTATCATAGAATAAATTACAGAAATAAATGAAATGCACCTATCAAAATCGATACCACAAGATTGATTGATTATTATGAAGTATTTACAACTGTTATTATATGCAAGTATTTACCGAGAAAAAGCGAATCGATACAAAGGTATTTAGGTATACGTAATGTATAGAGATATTACCACAATACTACGCTAGAGAACGTATCGCAAATATCAATAGTGCGGCTAGTAGATTTAAAATTTCAAGAAAGCGTAGAGATTTGAGGATTTCGAACTTAACAGAAAAACCGTTTAAAACGTTTATAGTAATAAATAATAAAAATGCACTTACTTATTTACATAGCAATCTACCGACTAGTTAGTACATAGTAGCAAGGAAGCAATTTATTTGTTTTGTCCTTTCCTTCTTGATTAGTCAGCCTATTATTAACGAAAAATAAAGTCTCCCATTGGGTTGCATAACGTTTTGCAAGGTCTCTGTGTTGGTTAATCATTAGTCCTCTTTTTTTTCTCTCTTACTAAGAGAGCAATTGTTAGACAACAAAGCACAGCATTAGAAGTAAGATTTTCTATTGTCTTGTTAGTTGTTTTTGAGAAAAAAAGCATTAGTTGTGCAGCTATTACGTGTAATAGTAGTATGCATGACGTTTATCACTTTAAATGATGACGTGCAGAGGAAATTAATATTTAGCGAAATGATAAGTGTTAGATTAATCACCGATATGCTATGATATATTGCTATGCTAAATGCAGCCTGTTTCATCAGAATAGGACGTTATGTAGAACCTTGTGTAGAAGTGTTTAGCAATAAAGAATATATGGCCCAAATAGTAGCGTGGTGACATTTGCAAGATCTTCGCGTATCACTAGAAATATACACTACCGTTAGAAAATTTTAGCACATATCGCGAGAAAATGAACATTATACAAGATACAATTTATCCAACTATAACTGAAAAGTTTCCAGCCTAACACAGAAACAAATGCTTTATTTGTTAAACAAAGTTTTATTTCTGAACGTGGTATCCTTAATTCTTTCAAATAGTAACTAGCATCTGTTCTGCAACGTAGACCTTTATGAATGTGATGGCCTTTTCACAAGATGAAAGTCTCTACCTTCCGAGCGAAACTTTGAGCCTAGGTAAAAGAAAAAGTTTTCTGATGGCCAAATCTAGTAAATAGGGTAGGTTGCCTATCAATTCGAACCCCAATTCGTGAAATTTTTCCCGAGCCGATTCACCCATCGTAGTCCACTGATTCGACCGTGTCTTGGATTCAAGATCTACTGGTGTATCCATGTTTCATCAACTAATCGACGCCAAAACTCAGGCTTATTTCATTTAAACGGTTTCAACAGGGCTTTGGAAATATTCATTCGGTGTAGCAATACTGTTTTTTTTTTTGGTTACATGTAAGCCAACAAAATTCATTCAGTGGCCCCATTCTCCCAAGTAATTTCCATGAAAAATTTATCTCTTGACAAGTCCCTGTTCTGGCATGAGGAACGTGGGTATCTGTCTCCTTGACACCCTGTTCATCCCTAAATCTTCATGTAAAATTAGTTATCTTTGATATCTTTTATTCCAATAGCCCAAACTTTAATTCTTCAATATGTCTTGCGCTCTTGCTTAAAGAGGCATGCTAGATTTTGTATCGGCTTCAATAGATCCAAACGAAATCATTTCGAGCAGAATTTTACACGATAATAATGTAATGAGGCATTGTTAGGATATGCAGCAATCGTTCGTTTACAGCTAATTCTTGAGCTTCTGTATTCAAGTTTTAAATCGCTAATTATTTCCATGGCTAGGTAGATTATATATTATGCAAACACTTTTTTCAACGTATTCGACAAATTTTGACATTGTTTTTTTCCCTCCATTATCGTAAACGTAATCAAACTTTCTGACGGTAGTGTATGCGTACTATTTTGAGTTCTAAATTTACTTTCTAGAGCACACATTGCTTTTATTTTCAAATAGAATGCATATAAAGTTTATATTATTTGAAATTGAACTTGAACTGTCCCATTCTGAGTGAATCATGCTAATCATTTCTGTTAAATACGTTGTCGAAGAATTAAAATGTTAGATAAGAGCGAAATCCATAGCCATTAGTAAAAAGAACATGTAGGGTAACCATACCTGCCTTCTTGAATTTAAATAAAAACAAGATATTTCTTCGTTGATTAAAATTTTAAAAGGAAAATTATAAAAAGGAATGTCATAAAATGTATGCCATGATAAGCATTCTCGTTTTTTATTACTTCTACTTTATTTTGTTGACAAATGGACTAAAGCAATAAACTAATTCTTTTATAATAGCAAAAGTTCTTTCTGTACTTTGTACTTCACATATGTTTTTGATTTAATTTCATCTGTTAAATAACAAAAAGGTTTAAAATGACATAATAGGGGCAGGTACGTTAACGCCCTAGCAAGCTGGGTTAGTATACCTGAATAACATGCTTCCAGTTTGATACCTGATGGCAGTGGCCGCACTGAAAGGGTGCTTGCCCCCGAGCAAACCCACCACCAACACTTGCCTCGTCAATATCTTGACTCGTTGATACCCCAGCCGTTTCAGTGGTGTTCCTTGGAAGGTAATGGTCCCGCACGTGGACCAGCAGTTTCTCGCGTGATACATCCCTAGAACATTGATAAGAGGGTTAGACGATAGAAGACATTGTTAGATTGAGTAGTTTTTTAAGGCTATTATTATTGGTTCTAAACCATTTTTCTCAGTGATTTAGTAATAATAATAATAATAAAAAAAAGATAACGTTTGTATATTGTTGTCGATATAACTTGTTTCTTTTTTTAGTTAAGTTAAAAGTAACGGAAGAATAGGAACTAATGTAAACCAGAAAGTCGACCATGTAATAGAATGTTCGAAAGACAACTTATTTAGCCTAAAATCTCGTATATTATAGATATTATTTGAAAACCTAAGTCGTTCAATATGAATTCAGAAAATTAATAATAAATTATTTCGATTCAAAGAATTTAGCAGTATTTACGTCAACTACTAAGTAAACGAACAAAGACGAAAACGTAACAATGCTATTAATAGGGAGTAATGAATGTAACAGGTACTTTTTATTTTTTATTTTTTCAATATTAACATTTTTTTTTAATAAGAAGTAATGTATTTAATATTCTCACTCTAACGTGTTAAAAATGATAAGAGGTTTGCAGTATAGCATCTAATCATTTCGACTACGTTTGGCCACTCCCAAATGGTTAATTCTTAAATTAAAAAATTTTTCTGAACCATCGGGGTGATGGTCTAACTATAAAAATTATCATCATACAGCTTCTCCTTCTACCCTAAGATTCCCCAAAATGTTGCTAATTTCGTAATGCAACACATATAACACAAATTAACCGACTACAATGTAAGGGGATAAAGATCACTCCAAGGATAAGCCGATTTATAAATACATACACATAAGTACATATGTATAACCCATTTGAAAGAAGATAATAAGCATGGTCCAGGTTGCGTTTGTGCGTGACGTAACCCGCGCTAGATCCATGCAATGTGCGCTAATATGGTGTAAATGTGTCATGCTTGAATGTTACGTTAGCGTCTCGCATGAGTCGGAGGAATTTGCACCTTTTATGATTTAAACTAATAATATGCATTGTTTCTTGCAGCTAACAATGAGAACACACAAACCTCTGTGCTCGATAGATTAGCTCAAAAATTAAGCGGAAAAAAGGAATGGTTTCCATTCATGTGTAAAGACGATGTACGTTTCAATCTAAAAAGTGTTGCTTCAGTTGTCCAGCAGAATTTCAATTGCAAATATGACTTAGGAACTAATTCTAATTTTCTTTTTAAAAAAGAATTTTATATTTCGAACTAGAAAAGATGCCTTCAAATTTATATGGTGCGTTTTATCGTGATAAGAAAGCGCTTGTTTTCTTAGTTTAACATTATTATGTTACTGCTTTTCTTTTTGTTGAGATAATGGATCATGTTACCTTGGTCATGCCACAAAAACCAAGTACTAACGTAAACAATTTTTGCCATCTTCTGATAACTTTAACCGTTAAAAATTCTATTGCTTTAACTGCTTCCGTCTCCCTATGTTTAATGATGAATTTTCAGTCTTATATTTTCAAGTAGCAGTTTCTAGTATTTCTGGTGCTTAGAATTCTACCGCAGTTAAAAAAGATGATTAGGTATACGTGATTTGTTACCATTCTTATGGTTTAAGAGACAAATAATTTATAAAGGCTAGTTTTCCCTATTTATATTTAAAATAATCTGATTAGAGTCGTATGGGTTTGACGCACAGCGGAACAAGCTGTTCCACATTAGACAACCAGGAACCAGCTTCAGTACAGAACATTTCCAAAGTAGCTCTTTACTTAGGATTTAGATATATCTTTATTTTTTGGAGTAATCAATGATGAAAAATGATAATATTTTACTTAAAGGAAATTAAAATTGATGCGGTTTCTTTCCCGCAGATGTGATTGTTTTTTCTTAGATTCCTCAGTCAAACCATCCAAGACCTTTCATTATTAGCAATCTTAACAATTCGGTCGGGAAGGTAATGACCACTGGTATAATCATGTAGTTATGTTAATCGACAATATTAAAAAAGAAAGACAATAACGAGGACATACTGCAGACCATTACTTGACAAGCTGAAGGCAGAAACTGCGAAAAAAACCGCGTTTGAAGGAAAAGGAAATTTTGTTCTACTAAGACAACCGTCTCACATTTCTGTGATGAGTTTTGCTAGGAGAACAGAGATTTTCATCACATTCGTAAACGCCCATTTTACAGACTGAATTTGACTACCCTCGTGCAATTTAGCAATGTTTTCTTCAACTTATTTAGTTTTTCTTTAAGGAAAATTTCTGATTTGAATACAGGATGATCCAAATTAATGGACTACTATTGCCGTCCCCATTATTATACGTCCTACGAAATTGGTTAAATTGGTAAACTAGTAACGTGTATATTGTTAATTGACATGGAGTCAAAATTTCTTGCAATAATTGAAAAAAACCTTATCTGTAAGGATAAATAGAACAGAAGTATTCGCCTACAAGTTAACACAATGGCAGAAGATGGAAAACAATACTGGGGATTGAAACCGACCACAGAGATTAGCACGCCTGTCCGGAAGATGGGGGTCGTCAGGTTCCAATTCTACGAAGGTTGAAATTTCTTTCCATTTATTAAAAAATTTAATTTAATTACATGGATTTTTCAAATTTCGTCGAGATCAGAAGCCAATATATCAAATAGCAAAAGAAAATATAAATCTTAATTTTCAGTTAGTATTTCCTTTAACTAATAAGTGATAATTAAATTCTTTTTCAAATGTTCTAAATATTCAACAAAAAAAGTAAAAACATCAAAATTTATGAAATAATGGATTAAATTAAAAACCTTGCTTGTACAGCACACCGCCTGTCATTAAAAAACAACAACAACAAAAAACACGCACATAATCATTAAACAGAAGTTTTTTTCCTTGATTGGATCGTTGGATATTAAATTAATTTAGTAGACGACGAGTATATTGCCGATATTACGTAACGTGCAGAGGTTACCGCGATGGGAATTTGTTACGAGATTTACCTTGAGCTAAGTGCATATTTGGCAGTTTAGATGGCATCATTATTATTATGACGCATATGGATGCCTCACTAACGATCAGTCAAGATGCAAACGAATATAACAAACTTTAAATATTTGTTGACATTTTAAATTATGGTACATAATGTCTTAAGTTCGCAAAATATTATATAGATGTTCGCGATTTTTTTTTTACCTGGAAAATATAAATAAATAAAAAATAAGTAACTGTCAAGAAAAATGACTTCCTCCTGTTGTGTAAGTGTTACGTAATAAATAGCTCTTTTTCCATACAGGGTGTCTTACGAGCAACTGCATCAAACGTAACAAAAAGTATACATTGGAAAATTCTGAAAACTTGTCAATATACTAAAGCCTACATATCAAAATATTTTCAATAATCCAGAATAATGCCGGAAATAGCTGTCAACCTTGTATTTGAAATATTTCTATTTTAAAAAATTTTTTAATGGGTGAATGCATGTGAACCTTTGCAACTGTGAAACCGAATAAATTTTTCGAAAACATTAAACAGCATGTTCGACAATTACGATTAAACTTTCAAACGGAAAACATTATCTGGATGAATTAAGCCAAATTGGATATCTACCGAATTATACAATGTTCTTAAAAATTACGTAAGCTACAATTTTTCTAAATAGCTAAAAAAAAAGTATCAATTTTAGATAAAAATTCTGAAAATTTGCCATTGAAGCCAACATGTGCTATTGTGAATATAATGAGAGAAGAGAATTATAAACTGCGGGAATTTTTGGAAAATGTCAAAGAAGCAATTGCCTATTTTTTTATTTTTTTACCACTTCATCAATAGGTTTTATTCTTCTTTTTTTACTTATTAAACAGATTTATTTTTTGGTAATTCTAACGCACCTTTTAATTCTATTTTTGTTAACTTATATCCTGCGTATGGTGATCACTGAAAGACCTGTACACTTTAATATATTTTTATCTTACGTAAAATTTATCTCTGAGAAATTTTTAACTGAAAACGTTTTTTCTAAATTGTTCAGGGAAGAAATTACCTTCTGCTTGCGTAGTTTCTTTCTTATTATAACTTTCTGATATCAATATTTCAATTGATTGTTATACTCTCAAAAAATCAGGGATGGGAAAATGGCTTTAACTTTTCTGGACCACTACGAATTGAATGTTGTAGTGACTGCAGCAAGACTATTAGTTATTAATGATCGCATTGGTCGACCTCCAAAAATTATTAACATGCCTGATGTAACCTTTTTGCTAATTCTGCAAATAGTAGATTTTTATAAAATTTCTCATCTCGTCAATCCTTGAATTTATCAAAAAATAATTTATTCCACAACAGATTTTTTTTGTTATTTAAATATTGAAGTGGCAACATTCCTTTTAAGCTGACAAATTTTAGCAAACAAAGTTTTCTGTTTTGACAAATTCGATTCAACCATCATAAATAAATTTTGATACGATGAATTATATTAACAATCCTAAACCTAACGTAATTTTCAATATAATTCAAACAACCTGTCTAAAATATACAATCGTATGTTTCCCTAAACATCGTATCAAGGCTATTACGTATTTTTTTTTCGCATTGTATGTACATACTTTCCGCATCACGTGCCAAATCAGCTGTTTCCCCTACTAATCGGTAGCTGTCTCGATTATTAATCAAAATTATTACAAAAAAAAAGAGACAGATGAAAATTGTCTATGAGTAACGTGAAAAGTGGGCCGTAGAAAAATCGCGTATCGGCGCACGAAAAGTAAAACAAAAAATGTAGTGATAAATTTAGATATGGGCGTCAAAACATCGTTTAAAAATAATCTTCAAATTAGGATTAACGCACGTGACTGTTTTTTTTTTTGTTTTATTTATCAATTTATACGTATACATGTGTGAATTTTAGATAGCACCAGATCATAATGAGAGAAAAAAAGTAATTTAGCTTTTTTTCTCTCGTTAGATTAATTACTTTAATAGGGACCGGTCTCTATTTTATACATAGTGTTTTATTTAATTTAATTTTGCTGAGGTATCGTTATTTAATTGAACTGTCCAGTAGGTTTTAAATCAATTATAATCCTAAAATTAGTACTAGTAATTCTATTTAATAGCTACGCATGTCAACTGTCCCATTCTAAATAATTGGTTGTTTATTACAAAGTAAGCAATTTTTTCATTCAATTTACGTAGCAAACTGCTTTGTTTTTGCATCGAACTCTTTTTCTACAATCTACTCTAAAAAAATTCTTTTCATTTTAATTACTGCCAAAGAGATAGAGGGTTTAAGTTGCCAAATTTTGTATTTGTTACGAAAATGGAACTCCGACAAATAACGTAAGATTTGTTAAAAAAAGGAAAAATTCTGATTTTTTTCTGTTACCTCAAGCACCTTTACTTTTGTTCCTGCTATGGGTTCATAACGAACACAAAATTTAGCAAAATTTTAATCTACTGTCTATCTTAAATAATAACCGAGATCTCGTTGGTGGGGATCGAAAATGAATCAATCTGTATGTTACATATTCTCGTTTTGCTGCAACAGTTTGTGATTGACGTCACTTTCAACTTGGCACACTCACAATGTGGTAAATTCCGCAAACCTGTATACAACGTAAATGTGATTCAATTGCATAATGACCATCAATTCGTAAGCTATTGAAGATCACAGTAAATTTCCTTGAAATTCATAAAAACTTATCACGTCTCGAAGGAAATCTTGCTTCGAATCTTACGTGGTGGTAATCAGCACGTTCGAGCTGAAAAGTTTTTTTTTTCTATTTGTTCTAAATTTGTTACATATTGCGAGATTGATCCAATTAACAAAATCTTTGCTTCCAAAATAAATTGTTACGCAGTCTAATGCTACAGTACTGATTCTATTGCCAGCTTCACACATATCAATCTATCGCATCTACATATCAAATCTTCCAGTAAACATGTTGACTAGCAATATTTTGGCAATCTTAGTAATACTTATAGGGATCACTTCTGAACTCAGAACCAACAAAAGGTCTCCACAAAAATCACTAACAAATAATTATCACTAAATTGGGTGTTAAGAACTTGAAAAATCAGAAAATTTAATGAAAAAATCACCGATTTTCATAAAACGTCAAAACTTGACACGACAACAATGCTGCTCTTGCTCTTGCCTTTTCAGGTAAAACAAAGCAGTTCTTCCATAATAATAAACAATAATAGTTAGTTTACAGTTCTTTTGATTTTTCAAATATTATTGAAATTGTTCAATGTTTTACATAGGAGCAACCATTTTTTTCAAAAACGTTATCAGAATATCTAGCAATAATGTGCAATATTGTTATGGATTGCTAATATTATTGAGAATGTAACATATAGCATGAAAATATTGGCAATGTTGGTGATATTGTCAGAATGTCGTATACTGTTGCTATTTATGCGATTGTTAGGATTGTTATTCCAGCGTACACCATATTGTTTATGTGTTTTTTTTCAGACTATCCTCGTTCTGTACTTTAGCAAAAAAAAAAAATTAAATGGCTATTATTGTCCCTAACAAAGTTGTCAACTATTTCCGGTATAACCAGAAATGGTTATTTATTAATTTATTATATTATTAATTATTTATTATTATATATTATATTATTAATCCAGTAACACATGTTGGCTTTAGTGCGCTGGCAAGCTTTCAGAATTTTTCAGTGTATAGTCTTCCATATATCTATGGATGCAGTTTCCAGTGAGACGCCCTTTATAGGAAAGCATATTTTCATTAAGTTTTTCTTGGTGACTTTGTTAAAAGAGGTTGGTTTCCATCATTCTTATTGGGATACTCCGGAATGATTTCAGTTTTGATTTTCAAAGAGAATTTTGAGTTAAAAAGAAAGGAAAGTTAAGCAAGTTCCAAGTTTTACAAAATTTTCTCATTTTCCAATAATCTATAAAATTATTACAACTTTGAGATTGAGAATATCCAGAAATTCTCTAAAACATTTGATAATGATATCTAAAGCGGCCTAATGTTGTTAAAACTGCTCCTAAACCAAGTCAATGAAAACGCAAAACCATCTAACACACTTCACAACATCTTTCGTTAAGCAAATAAACTGCATAACGCACGGTTTCAAGGTATAACCGTTTTCCGTTTAATCGCGCTTACAAATTATATGGAATCATTAAGCTAACACGAAAACATTCGCGAAAATTATGCGGCTACATGACAAGGCTGTTAACAGGCTTTGATAAGAACTGGCTCGGTTGTCAAGGGAAATTATTTATAGATAGCCGCGAGTATTTTTCGCTTCTTCGCAACGTTTTCGCAATAGTATTTTGGCGCTAAATTTAACATCAACGATAGTGTATATTATATACTAGACATAACCCATAAGCAGCGTGTCGTTGCGAACTCTAAACTTTTTCTTCTCTCTGATATAGTTATGGAGGTATTTTGTTGTCTATTTTTACGGCACGTGTTGTGTACGACGAAACGTGGGCATAAATTCTTGAGGATGTGGAAATTTTGGCGAACGCGTTTGCGACGTGTACATATGTGTAAGTGTGAATGTGTAGATGTTTTCGTTTTTATCCCCAAGGGATTTGCTTTTATATACTTTAGTTTCCATTGGCGAAGTTGGCTATGATGTTTCTCCTAATAGTTACTTACTTGCACATACGTACATACGTGGGAGTTCTATTCTGAATAAAATACCTTACATTATAGTTGGGAGTGTGAAGGTATTCGCGGTTGGGGTTTATTGCGCAAGAATGCTGGGTGATGGTTGATTCTTTCAATTTTAATCTCTCTATTAGCAGATTATTTGGAACAAAGGAAAAATATGATTTGTTAATAGTAATAAATTTTGTTTTTGGTAAAAAGGTATATATGTGTATGGTTATCGCAAAATCATCTCAAATAGCAACGAAGCATTTCCTTTAAAGTTAAAATAGGCTTTTCAAACGTTGCCAAAACATCGTTAAAAAGATATCGTTTATGTCTTACTGGGAACTGCATCTATCGATACAAACTGCCGTGCACTAAAACCGACATGCACTATTGAACTAAAAACTTTTTTTTCTAATCAAAGTTCGCAAGATTCAACTCTTCTAACATGATCGCCTAGGCGAAAAGCCATGACTTTTTGAAAAGGATATGGGTCCATTTTATCCTTCTTTAAAATGCTGTGTACCGATGTATGTATTTTTGAGCTATTAGAATACGCATGGAAATAACCCAAAACATTTATTTCGTTACCTTCTTCTCACGTGACAGGTTTTAATACGGGCTTCTTACAATTAATTCTAAAACGAATGAAATTTGATTCTTTCCTTTCTTTTTTCTAATACCTGCTGACATTCTCCATGAATATAAAATATCAGTATTGAAATAAGTAATTTTTTTTTGATACTGTGCTGTATATGGATCCATCCAAAAGAATTAGTACAGCAGTTACTTATTCTTTTGAAGGAATCCATTTGTATAAATATAGTACGGCGAAATTGTAAAAAATTTGAAATTAAAGCAATAAATGTTTTAAAATAACTGTTTTTTATTTATTTAATACCCCAAATATTGAACATTTAATTCAAAAACTTGTACATTTCCACACAGCATTTTTTAAATTTCGCGGATAATTTAAGTTGGTAATTCTGGTAATAAAGGGCCTTTAGGGTAACGAAAAAAAAACGCAAATATTTTTAAATTTTCTGGCTCTCTTTGATATATTTTTTTTTGTATAATTCGAATTATTTTGTTAAGACACCGAAAAATTTCTAAGCGGGAATACTGCACTTAATTAAGCTTTCTTAAACACTTGCCCGCCGAGCAATGCATCATGAGGATCTCCGGTTAAGTTACCTTTAAAGTAGAAACGGTATAAACGGCTATTATAGTCTTGGGGAAGTCGGTATTTTTCAAATAAAAATATTATTCGGATAGAGGATTTTGTATTACAATAAACAATAACGTAAAAAAAAATTCATCCCGATTTTAATTAAAGTATGGGATAAAAACAATGACAAACTACGACTATAACATTACTAACAAGATAAAACAGGTGTACAAACTGGCAAACGTAAAAATAAATAAATTACATTTCCAAGTTGTTTCCAAAAAAACATTAAAATTGTTTTTATATAAACTCCTTTTGGAGTTTATCAGATTACATCATCAAAAAAGAACCTAAGACATAATTACATTAGTACATTTTTCAAACCTCGACTGTATTGGTGTAAATATAATTCCATTGTACCATTTACACAATGGCATTTTTCAATACTACATACAATAATATGAATCCAAGTACGTTCTAAAGTGTAAAGTGACGGTCTAAAACCCCAAATAAGTGTGAACGCAAAGGTTACGCGTCCACTTTGAGGGAACAAAATTATTCTATTTGTTATGTGTGTATAGAGTATATACATAACACATAACATACTTCGAAGTGGGTGATACGGTACAATGATATGAATATAGGTGTGTATTGATAACGGAGCAAACAGTGATAAGGAAATTTTTTTTTTCACCTTTTAACCGCACTAAAATGAACGGTTTGGAATGCTAAAATTGCACAATTACCGCTATTGTCGCCCGATGTTGCCTTTCAGAAGGAAAGAAAGATGATAAAATTTCTTGGCGAGTAATACGCCCTGATTTAAGGTGATTTCTCCATAAGCAAGTACGTAATAGTACAAACAAAACACGCGTCATCGTAACATAAATTCGCTTGTTGGGCTTGTGCATTGCACGGTCTAAAAATTGAGTGGCACCTTTTAAATGGACGCTTTTAGTACTTTTGGGAACGCTGTTGCTACAATAATGTATTTTAAGATTTAGATAAATTTTATGGCTGAGTATAATTTGCATAGAGATTATACAAAGAACATATATTTCGCGGTAAAATTTATAAAAACGCAAATAAAGATAGCGAAAAAAAAAGAAAGAGGCGATTTGCTAGATTATTTTAAATTTCCCGCGATTTTTTAAATATGGCTTCCTTTTGAATTTCGACAAGTTCTTTATATCCACATAGTTAGACATTTTAATTTGCATAAAATAAATTTAAATATTTGCTTCCCACAAGAAATGACGCAAATAATTGTTGCTAATACTAATACAAAACATAGCTTGACATATTGAAAAATTGCAGTTTCAGTAATTGTGACGTTATTTTCACAATACCTGGATCACATCATTTGTTTCGCTACTAACGTTTTGTTTTCGTATTGTCATTGTTTTGTACTGCAAATTAGTTCCATTCTATATGTTAATTCTGCAATAAAAACTGTTTTCGTATAATTGGTTGTAAAGTCATCAATGAAAATGAGAAAAACGGATTCGAATCTAGAAAGATCTTTGTGCTTAGTCACTCCTAAGTGAGAAAATTATGACGTTTCGCGGAATTAGAAGAGCTGTACTTCTATCTTTTAATTGTAGAAAAATCCCCATTTCTAACTAAACCAATATTTAAAACGGAAAAAATCTTTAATAAAAATTTCGATAGATTTCTTGAGCTACCTAACGACATATACATCTTATAATTATGTCATTCATTTTTTCTTTAATTTAATTTTTCGATTAACTATTTTTTTAAATATCACAATAGCTTAAAAATATTTTTATTAGAATTCCGACACATTTGCCCAACCCAATGCATACATATATATGTCGTAATCACCACGTGCCTATATTAACGTTACGCCACTGAATCCTCTTCAAAACTCCGCAAATATTTACCTGCTAAGGTAAATATTTGTGAATAATGATTTTATTAATTTTTTTTTATATTGATGTTTTGTTGTTTGCAATGATTACTTATCTAAAATTCTTAGAAATGCTACGACAAAGTACGAATTTTTTTTGTTAAATATTTTTGATAGGTGTAAAATGTAATATGTCGTAAATTTGAAAAAAAATACAAATATATTTCGATTTGTTGAAAATATCTACACACCTTTTGATATATTTAAGCCTGAAATCCTGATAAAGAACGCCACATTTTGTATTCAAAAGTTGGGTTTAAAGGTAAAATACGAAACAATAGAATGTTAAAGATGATGCAAGATTATTATACTTTTTGTTACTATTATTTTTATAATAAAATGTAAATAAATAGATTTAAAGATGTAGCAAGACTGACGAACTGAGCCTCCCTGTTTATCAAACTCAATTCACCTCAGCTAACATTCAGTTATATTTGTGGTTGTTATGATCTGCGAAGCTTTTTTTTAACTCAATACTACATCGCAGTTTAGATAAATATTTTGCGTTTTCTTAAACTACAATATCTCACAATTCAGAGATGTCACTTCTGCCATCCCTCAGGATTCTATCGCAGGTCCACTGTTAACAATTGATTTTCTAAATGAAGATCTCAACAGACTCGCAGGATCATTCTCTTGTTTTGAAGTCGTCGGCTTTTGTCTTTTCCAAACGGAGAACTAACCTTAAGCTAGATGATTTGCTTGTTGAGATCGATAATAATAATAATAATAGAGAATGTTGGGCATTTGAGGTAACTCTTTTCGCTCCTCTAAGAATCTGTGACGTATCTACTCTAATTTAAAAATGTTACGCCATTGAATCCCTATCAAAATTCCACAAATATTCACCTGCTAGCGTGATAATTATTTTATTTATTTATTTTTACAATTGGTGTTTTCTTGACAACAATTACTTAGCTAAAATTCTTACACGTAAAATGCTGCGTCATCGTTCGAATGTTACGTTTTACGTCAAATAAATTTTTCTTGTAATTTTTGATATAAGCACGTGTGAGACTGATAAGTAGAGATGACAAAGGCAGGTGAAATTATTACTTTTTTGCAGGGACTAGACAGACTCGTGTTTTGTCGACTCTCGGGGAAATCAGTAGGCAACACGAACCCTTTGTTATAAGACGAATAGACACGAGTCTGTCTAGTCGCTGCAAAAAAATAATAATTTCACCTGCCTCGATCATCTCTGCTGATAGGTTTCTTTCCAACACTTTAAAATGAACAGGTTTTTTGCCTTTCTGGTACTACAAAGTATTTTCTTTTATTAGTCATTTTCGGATAAGTCTTAATTGAAATTAGAAAGACGGACACTCTAAAGGATCTATGCTAATACCAAGCATGTATCTAACACGCTACATAGATAGATTTCTGCATTACCGACAAAGACAGTTTTTAAATCAAGTTTGTTATAATTTTAGTTTTTAAATTTGGAAATAAGAGGAAATCTTACCTAAAATTGCACTTCTTGCATTTCCACATCGTTTTCTTATTGTCCGCGTTGTTCCTCTTCTTCTCATTGGCCAATTTCGCAAAGTAGCTCTCGTCGGCCGCTTTCAACCCGGGTGGTGGACGCTGGTTCCTTAACAGTGGTCTAAAATCGCTGCTGCTCGGCGCTCTGGTGAGCTTTGGTAACTCCGTTTTGCTAGGTAAAGGTACTTGACTAGGAGGTTCGTGGTTTTTAGTTCGCGTGCCGAAACCGCCGCACGTTTCATTGTGATCACCACTAACGTTAATTTCGGTTAAGTACTTATTGTATTTCGTATAGTTTCTTCGACCGGTCTCGTCAGTCATTAGCACTTTAGCACTTTCGTGATTCGGATCGCGTACCGATTTCAGCTTGATATGCTTGGTGATGTCCCAACGCCAATTTGACCGGTACGAACACAGCGAGCACTCGAACGGTTTCCGGTTGAGATGACCGACGATGTGCACGTGGAATCGCGACGCCGTCGATGCCCAAAACGTGCAATGCGGACACTTGAAGACTCTCTTATGCTGAGCAACGCTTATATCGTTACCGTGGGTAGGGATCTTCTCCGTGACTGACGAAGGGGTGTTCTGTTGGATCTCCTGGTTGACCACGAAGCTGCTTTCGCTGCTCGGCGAATGGGTTCTTATCGAAAGGTCCAAACTAACGTTATCGTCTTGTTGTTTATTATCATCCACGTATTCGTATTGGGATTCTTCAGCACCTTCCATTTCAACGTCCAAAGGAACTTCTATGTTATTCCAGACGAAGACGCGATTTTCCATCGGATGCGGTCCATTCTCCAAAGTTTCTTCATTTTCTAATTTAAACGCATCACAATCACTTTCGTTTTTCACCCTTTTCAACGCTTCCGAACACGTTTGGAGGTGATTTAGAAGATCCGTAGAAGATTTACAGCGCTGCCGGCAATATTGGCATCTCGTCGAACTAACCGTATGCACCGGAATTGAATACTGGATTTGGGCGGGTTCCTTACCGCACATCTTCTGATGGGCCGTTGATTCCGTCAAGCATTTGCTCTCGTGACCGCACAGCTCGCACGTCAATTTGTTGGTGGTTAATTTCGCCTGGAACTTATCGAAGAACGACGCGTTATGCTTCTGCTTCGTAGGAATGAGATCAGGAATAATTTTTGGCGTGTCCGCCTTCTCCGGCTTTTTGAACATGTCTTCGCTGCCGAACAACGAAGCTAGATCTTTTAAATCGCTATTAACCGATTTAGCGCAGATATCGTTGTAGTCTTTCTGAGTGTACATCGGTTCAGAAACAGGTGGGGGCGGCGTCGTCATCATCACCACCGGCGAGTAGTACCTGGATGAATTTTTCAGGGTCGAAGCCGCTTGAGAAGGTATCGGGATCAAGTTGGGAATTGGTCTAACCGTCTTTTTGGCGGGTTTCGGTCCGCTACCGTTGCTCCTTACGATGTTGTGCACTTTCTCTTCGTGCTTGGCCATCTCCCCGTCCCACGCAGACTTGTAATTGCACAGCTTGCACTTGTTTTTGATGTATATATTGCCATTGGCGTGATGTATGATGTCATCAGGATCTATGAAGTCCGAGCCGTAAGCGCAATTCGCCTGCTCCGATTTGGACTTCTTACACAGAGGCGGCTTACGCGGAATCAGCCTCTTTTCAGCGGGGATCGCGGCGGGGACAATCTTGCTGTTGTTATTGTTGTTGTTGGCGATTGCAGCAGGCACGGTAGTACCGGAGTCGTCGGCTTCGTGTGGTGCACTGCTATCGGTTGCACTGCCTCGCAATACCTGCAAATTGATATACACGCGTGACGTCGCCGATCGACGATGAGGTAACAGATTTAAAAATACAAGCAATAATAGAAGTGTATACGGGTCTTATTGTGTAATAGAAAAAACAGGTGTAGCGCGCGCATCCGACTAAACTTTTAGCGGACTGAAACGTCGCGCGTACGGTACGAACCTGACGGGGTCGAAAAGGCGAACATCGGGTTCGGCCGTCGTTATCTATCGTGTATTATTATATGGGCTGTCCCTGATAACGTTTCTAGCACGGGGATTTCGATTATTATCAGAACTGTGAAGACATCTCGCTTTATTCTAGCAAATATTTTCGGTGGGTAAATATGCAATATCATGAAATTTTTAATGAAAACAGTGACTATGGAGTAGTATTACAAATACTGAAACATTGGCACACTCTGTACCATTTACGTGTTTTTGTGTGGTGCGGAGTGTATACTTTAGTGTTTACTACGGAATTTTTGAAAAAGATTAGTTTGGATTTCAAGCGAGATTCGAGCAAGATATATTGGTTACATTTTGACCTCTCCCTCCTTATTATTTATTTCATTATTCCTAATACCAAAAAAGGTTTCAAGTATAAGTTTTTAGAAGATAGAATACGTATAAAAAAATTCAGTGATATGTGTGAATTTATTTTGGTCCAAAAACGTCATAGCTACAAAACAGAAACTGAAAAAGAAATTTTATTTTGCATCAACTTATGCCTGTTATAAAAATAAAATTGACGTGTTTCTGCGTTGCAATAGCAAAGAAACCCAATGACACGGGTTCGATCCCCGTTTCCAGCGTTTGATTTTTATCTAAAAGTAGCAGAAACATCGTGTTAATAAGATTATTAACAGTTGGAAATATGAGAAATTAATAGTGATTTTTAGATTTTCGAAATTGAATATTTTGCAAGAAGTTGAGGCCAAATAACTCTAGATAAACTGATATAGGATTAATATGTACCTTTTAAGTCACTTTTTTCTTACGTTATTACGAGAAAAGTAACAAAAAAGTGCAAACAATACATTCTCTAAATAGAAAAAACGTATTTTAATAATCCATCTAATTCGAACGATGCTATATTTCTTACAATAAATCGAAATCCGCGTATTGGAGATGTTATCTAGGCCAGGCTGTATATCGTTCACAGACACACACACAAGCACGTACCTGCGCTGCTTCCTCGGTCTGAACGGAGTCGCTCGCCCCCACTTTGTTGCGACGTCTACCCACGCCTAGGCCGGCCGCCTGGCCCACGGGAGGGACGTGATGGTTCATTTCGTGCACGGTGAGGCTCTGTTTAATATCTGCAGTAAAATTGCAAGCTGAACACCTGAACGCGCCGCTCCCGTTGTGGTTCTTGCAGTGCCTATCTAAATTCCATTTGTACGGCGTGCGAAAGTCGCACAGTTCGCACTTAATCATCGGCATCGAATGATACTTGGTGTGCTTGGTGAAGCGCGCCTTGATATTCGTCGCATACGTGCATTTGCCGCATTTGAAATACTTGGCCTTGATGTGCTCTTCCCGCTCATGCTTGCCGAGCTGGCCTTGATTGCGCGCCGTAAACGTGCACATCGTACACTTGAAACAAGCGTCTTTCTCGTCCTCAGCGTCGCCGTCCGAATCCATCTCTTCTAATTCTTCGTCGGCTGACCGCTTCCTGAGGTTCTTGGAGTTGCCGCGCGAGTTCTCCGGCATCTCGACGCCGTCCGTTGAGCCGTGCACCATCTTCGTGTGACGCAGTAACTTCTGGAAGTGTTTCGACGCGTATAGGCAGTTCGGGCACTCGTAGATCTTCACTTTCTCGTGATGCACATCGCGCAGATGGTAGAGGTAGTGACGCGGGTTCTGCGTGAAGTACTCGCAGCTCGAGCAGCTGTAATTGCGCTTGATCTTGCACTCGGGTAGCGCCTTCCCGTCGACGTACTCGTCCCCCAGGTCGTCCTCAGAAGCGAACAGCGCGTCACCGCTGACAACGCTGCGCACTATCAGAGTATCTCCGGATCGATGTACCATCGACGGTACGGACATGCTAGTCCGCCACCTGCAAGCAAGAACGAATGGATGAAGGAGTTTCTTATGTTATTTACAGGGTCATATCGTCGTATTGAGGCGATGCGCGTCTGCAATGACATTTGCACGGATATGTACGCGATAAACGAAACTGTTGAGTTGACATGGCAACTCGACGGCAGTTGGTGAGGTAGCCGCTTACCTGGACTAGGCGTGGGTTACCAGGGCCGACAGAATCGATCCGAGAGAGAGTCCGTGTGTCCGTACGTCCGCGAGAGCTGCTTGCTTCCAAATTTAACCGCGCCGCGCGAAAGAAATATACGAAAGGGGCAATTACGTCACGCGTACGGCGGGAGCGCGATATTCTATATTGTATGCTAATCGGACTTCTTGCTGTCTTGTCTTAATCGATAGATATGTATATAAGGCGCGTACACAATGAGGAATATGGTATAGTAAGTAAGCAGTAGGCCGGTTGACATTCGACCCCGACTGGACGTCGTTTCCTTGACCCCCTTCCTTCGTCACCTCCTCTTCTTTAGCGAATTAAATTGTACCGAGACGCGAGCAACGCGAATACATGCACACTTCTTACTTCACTTCTTTACACCTCGAGATTACGTCGCTCGTTGACATTGCAAACATCTGCAACGTCAAGCGTCATCATACTAATCGCAATGATACCAATAAATAAGAACGACAATGTATCATATTCTATTTAGTTCTTCTTTCTCGCTCGCGAGGAGACGCCACCTGCGATGTTGCACAACGCCGTTGCCGCTACCGTGCGTTCGTGTACGAACATCTAGCCTCGACGGCCTCTGCGATGGTACTCTTTTGGCATCCGTTCCCCTCTATGGCGGACGTGTGTTCGGCTCGTTTGCGTGGGGAATACAGGCGCTTTGTCAATAAACTCGCACACACACAGACGCACGCACACACCGACGCTCAGCGGGGCTCACAGCAGAGGACCGTTTTCCGTCGTACGCCAAGATCTTGCGCCTTAACACACCGCCGCCCGAACACCGACGGAACAATACTGACGACGACGATGGACGAAGAAAATGAACGCGCCAGCGAGGCCAGATATGAAGTTTACAGCGTCTACGCCGATTCCCACTAGCACAAGAATGACGTTTGCTTGCTGAGTTGACAGTTTGCTTGTCAAAATACCACGGAGTACTTCTTTTTAAAGTATTTCAATGTTTTTCGACTTCCCAAAGAATAACACGTATTTAAATAATGTTGTAGCCAGCAATGCTAAAGCACTTACACGCAAAACAATAAATCCCCAGTGAAGATCACTAAATTCTCAAATTTAAGTTAAACAAGTTTATATCGACTTCCAACAAACTATGAACATAGCACGTGACCGCGTAGTACTGCTTATACAATAAAGTACTGCGCAGGAAGGCGTTTTCGTATATTGTTATTGTATGTACACATAAATAAAAAATCTTTTCAAGAAGTCGGTCATACCTACACAATGCATTAAATCATTAAAATATGAAGGGAAACCGAGTTGTTAATCAAACTGAGCAGCTTTCGTCGTTAAAATCTCGAAATTTCTCTTTTAAACCATTTTCATTTCATTTCAAAACAAAAATTATTTTAACATGTGTACATCACTTCACAGTACTAAAGAATATTCAAAAATAACTAAACCGACAGATTTCAAAATATCACTTTTAATTAACAAAACATTTCTCTAAATAGAAAATTACTGAAATATTAGATTTTTTCGGGAAAATACATCAAAATTCAGGAATGTATCTAGGTACACTGAAGGCTATTAAATATCTGTACTCTGTTCTGAAGAATAATCACATTGATAAAATAAGACAAAATACTTTTGTTTTAATTTATCTTTTAATTTTTTTAATCTCTGTATAATTGAATTCGAGAAGTTCCACTAAATTCGTTTACGAAAACCATAATCCCAGTTAGGTTGGCAGTTCTGGCTATAAAAATGAGACATTGTCAGACACACCAACTTAAGTCATCCGGAAAATTTAAAAAATCGCTACCACTGGTTTTATTATTACATCCTCAACAAATACGTTTTATTTACATGAAAATGTATCAGAAACAGGTAGATAACAATCTTATCTACCTGTTTCTTCCAAATTTTACAAATTCTTATATTCGTATTGCAACCCCTTTTTTGAATGAAAAGGTGGTGATATATTACCAAAGTTACCGTCTGTACCATTGAAGATACAGTGAAATGGTCGTAATACCTGTAATCAACAGGTCAAACTGTCTAGGGGACCATCATCAAAATAATTATTTTAAAACATTTTCCTTAGACATTGTTTTCATAATTTCCTTAATTATCTTATATCTATCCAACTAACAACTTCATTTATAGATTCCTATACGTTGGATCCATTAAAAGTTACCCCGATTTTCTATCTCTTACGTTAAGCGAGCTATAAGTTTTAGAATGTTGGAACTGTGATCCCTATCTTCAGCCTTCTTCGGAGTGTAATTCGAAAAATAAAAGAGATAGATAAATGAGGGTGGCGGAAATCGATTCTCCAAGTCCGATTTTACTCAAAAACATGTAACTAAAGCCTTTGTATTGCACTGAAAAGCCCTCGAGGGGATTTAAAGTAAAACAGGAGAAATCTAAATTTTGGTTTTATATTGGAATTTATTAAAAATTCCAAAATTATCAATTTCGCGTAGAAATCATCTGATGGGATACCTTAAAATACCTCAAAATATTTCCTTTTTGATACAAATTCTTTTTTCATTTTTGAATTCTCCGCATAGTGAGAACAATAAGGAAACCGCATAACGAAATTGACAGTTTTCTTCATTTGCTAAAATGTCACAAATTATATTTTTTAATTTTAGAAACAAGAAATATGGAAATTGAAATAAATATATTCCATCATTTCCTTTTATTTACAAGGAAATACCTCAGAAACACATATGACCACACAAAATACAAACACAACATTAGACTATAATTAATCATCCTGTTTCGCTAGAGGATGTAAGTCTATACATAAAAAAGACGAAGAGTTAGAAAGATTCGTCGAAGCATTGACCTATATCCATTTAAATTAGTTGTCCCTACGCTTGCTCAGGCGGCTTGCATTTTTAAAACACGTCGCATTGAAATCATCAGAATATTATATACAGTTGCTTTGTAGATGCATAAGAACGTCTCGAAGATAATTGACGTAATAAAGAAGATATATTTTACTTCCAACTATGTAATACGTCATCAGGAAATATATGTAATTTTAAGAAATTTGAATTAAAAAAAAAATGATAACAAAAACCCCTTTCCTAGATGTCGCTACTCATTGAATCATTTGAGACATTACCCTGTGGCTTAAAATAACATTGTGTACAAGTTTTGTTGAAGTTTTTCCGATACTTCTAAGAATCTGCTTTGATTTTCTTTCCTGTTTAAGTTGATGAGTCAATTAGTCGGTATATCTGATGGAATGTTCTTTAAGTGCTGTGTTTATTTAAAAATCATTTAATTGTCAATTTACTTAAAGGCTGTCCTTAAATACACATTTTTATTTTTATAAAAAAAAAATGGTGAATGTGTGTAGGTCGATCAGTAATGTAATTTTCAGATAAATTTTCGCCATTTTTCGAAAGAGGTAAGAGTTCGAAAAAATGTACTTTTTCCCGTAAGTCAATTATCACTGTCATTACTGTCCCAATTAGAGGGCCGTAAATTCGATTTACGGGTTATTTAGCTTGGTTGCCATTGACAGCGGGATGTAATGAGATTTTACATCCCTAGGAACATAAAGTAATCGCAATAGATGTCACAATAGAAATTGATAACTGACAACTATGAAAGTATGCCAAATATTTTCGTAAAATTTTGTTGTTTTCTTTCAAAATTTTATGCCGGTAGCGGAAAAACTATAATTCGACGCTAGAGGCGTAAGTGCAATTTTGTGGTAACAAGGATGTTGTTTGTGACACAAATTTTCGTGCAAGCTTATCAGTCAATATAAGACGTCGTCACTATGACCATTCTGAAAATGATCACAACTCGAGCACACAAATGGTTTCGTTACAGAGCCGTGCAGTAAGTCGAATTAGCTAATAAAGCAAGAAACGCAAATTCACAAATCGTACAGTGCTGCCGCCAAACTTTATAATTTGCAATTGTATTTTTGTATTGTATTTAAATTCGAAATACTTCGTGTTCAAATTTCGAAAGGAAAAGGAAGAAAACATGTGTATGATTGAAATAGTTCTTGAATAATATATAAGTTTGAATACTGCGACATGTATGAACAATACGTGTATACGTAAGCATTGCACAAACGTAAAACAAGATAACGTCGTTATCTTGTTTTACAGCGAAGCAAAGAAATATTTTTCCATTGGTAAGACTGCTATCGCTAAAACCCGGTGTAATTTTAATTGGAAACCATTGTTCTCACCAAATACCAACATATAATGGTTTTAGAACGACGAAAGAGGTTTTTTTTTTTTCTTTAGTATGCATAATACAGAATTTACAATTAGTAACAAGAACAATATAGCCATAAACGGCGCAATTACAATTACATTTTAATAAGGAAGAATCGAAATTCCAGCGGTAAAAGAATTACGTAACTGGATTCGGTTAATTTTACATTCATCAAGACGTTCTTCGTCTTTTTTTCGAGTAAAATTTGAAACATTAAACACGTTTTAATCTCATAGATATGGAGTAAGCTAGTAAAATTAGGTTTCCTTCATAAACGTCAACTCTGACGTTAGAAATTCTTATTTGTTTTCTTTCCACAGCAAACTCAGCCCGACTCCTCTTTTTATTTGGTTAGTACTCGGTACAAGCGCTGACGTAATCAAAAAAATTTATCGTGTCAATTCAAGATACACCAAAAAAAAAAAAAAGGTAACCGCGACGAAGAGACGCGAAAAACCGAGAAAATACTACGCGACTACTTAAATAGAACTTATTTGTCAACCAAATAGATACGGATATGGATATATAATTCATGTTTTCCGCGAATGGAACGTCTTCCATTGCTAGCGAAGCTTTCGAAGAATAGGAGAGTTCTTTATTTCCCACAGCCTTTGCGATCAATAAATTACAGGTAGAGAGGAAGAAGAAGAGCTACAAGAGGAGTGGAGTTCTACAGTGGAGCAAAAGAAAGAAAGAAAAGCAGGCGAGGAAGGAAAAGGGCAGACAACGGTCTCTAACAAACGCGCCTCGGACTCACCAGCAAGAGCTGCTGATGTCATCCTTGTATCAGGAGAGCAGCATACGTTTCATATATATATACGTGCATCACATACGTATATCTCGTATACATAGGCGGCTGTGTTTAACGAGTGAGGTAATATAGATGAATATTGTGATGAATATTATGTTAATATCAGTCGAATATATTAGTTTTTGTTGAATTGTTTCGGATGTATGCATTACTGGACGTAAGTTTAATGACATCGCGAAATAATTATGAAAATATTTAATATATAATAATAACAAAATTTGACTTGTTTGTTGCCGTCCGAATGAAACAAATAATTTTCTTTATTCATTTGTTTCGATCCGACATATTTCTTTTTTTTTTATGATCGCTTTTACGCAATTGCAATTGATAGAAGATCTTATTGAAGGAAAAAAGCAAATATTTTCAATTTATTTTCGCTTTTACATATTTTATTTTACGCGGAGTTTTTACCACCAATCACCATCTGGCATCAAATTGAAAATTATTCATAAGGCGCGTCGGGTAATTGAAATCAGGCCGCTCAGATTAAGTGGAAGCATTCTTTTATTAAATCCAGAGGTAGAAGAGATCGAAGAAGCAGATTAATCTCGAGGTGGGGTTATAATATTTGTTGTTTCCATGTCAATGAATGTGGTGACATCCTAGAATGTTCCTTAAATTACCGCCCTGTAAACCGGTGTCATCACTTCTATTATAAAAAATTATTTGACGACCTTGCACCACCGCCAGAATGGCTTCCTTGAAGAGCATTTTCAAAAATAAAAATGAAAAATTAAAAAAAAAAGGCTTGTAGGCAGTCATAAACAACAACAACCTTGACCACGAAAACGCTAGATTATTCATGTAATCTCTGGTTGTTTGTTTATTGTCGATTGATCTGCATCATCTATTCTCGCGTAACAGAAAATTATGATTTTAATATCGAACGCGCTTATATGTAAATCGCAAAAGTTTCGCGGATTTTAAACCGATTACAACAGTTTGTTTGTTTTTTTTAATTTTTGACCTCAGATTCGTAATTTGGTAATGTTTTATTCTCTTTGGGTTTTCGGCAAGGATACAAGTAGCTTCTTTTCCTTGGATTATCAAGTCTACTATTTACCAATCTATCCGACAATTTGGTTGCAAGTTTTTTTAATGGAATTCCGATGCATAATTTTTCAAAAAGATGCGGAATCACATCAAAATAGAAACATTACAAGTTTAAATAATTCGAAGGTCATAAAATAAGTAAACATCACGTTTAATCTCATCCAGACGATTTTCGGAAAGGCATCTGCAATTACGAGCATAGTTAAACAAAAAAAAATATTTTCTACTCTCTATTTACGAATAATTCAATTTTTTATCAATAATTATCAATTCAAATAAATGTAAATTTAATAAAGCACGCCGTATATTTCAATAGTTTTATAATTAAATACATTGATTAAGATGCAATTCCATGCGAGAGGTGTTTAAGGTTAATTAAAGTCAGATATTAAATTCTACTTAACCGCAACTTAATTAAAAGAACACTCTTGTTTGCTAGTCGGTTTGAAATATGTAGGTAATATTTATGTACATATTTATGCGAGTCAGCAATTAGCGGCCATTAGCGTAGTGATGTAAAACGTTCCAAACCACGTAACCGGCTGTTACAACCTAATTTTCTTTTTCACGGTTACTCCGGTGCTTGAAAGTGAAACCAACTCGCAACTCGTAGATCCGTCAAAGGATTCTGTCGTTGCCTACCGTAAATGATTTTGTAGCCGCATAACTAGGAGGTATTTTAGCCTATTTTATTAAGCAAAAGCGCTATTTCTTTTTTATTTACGTTTGCTGAAGTGCTTATTACTTATTACTTTAAGGAATTGTACGTTGGATATTTTTTTCAAATTGAGGGATTTAAACAAGACCAACGTTTTCGTAGTTACGAATAATAAAAATAGGATACGTGATAAATTATAATATAACGTAACAAGAGTAACGTAAAAATTAGCCTAGCAAAACAAAAACAAGATTAGCAGAAAAAAAATAATTGTAATAAGGTTGCATTTGTTAACAAATTATCATATTCGCATTTATACTGTAAAAACAGCGTGCTAGAAGTGTATATTTTAATCAATCTATTAACTGTTGCATCATTTGCATACAGACGTGTTCTATTAAATAACTTAATTTTTACCAGCAAGGGATTTCCTTCAGTTAAAGCTAAATTATGTACAGGTTTTGCAAGCTCATTTCTGCCACTTGTAAATTAGAAACGGAGTTGTTTCTTCGCGTTGCAAGTGTAACATGTGTCTCGATACACGGTAAATCATTTACAAAAAGTAAGAACATAAGTGGACCCACTACAGAACCTTGGGCCGCGCCGCAGCTGCAACTAACATACATTTGTCTTAAATCGTTATTAGAACAACTATATATTTTATTAGATTAAATAAACGCATTGCAATTCTGAGTATAAATTGTTATTATTTTTAAAATACAAGAGCTGCTGCCTCCAAATGTTTCTGTGTGTAGTGTTAAGGTTCCAGGTCCAAGTATTGAACTTTTTGTCTTATTTCGTGCAATCTCGACGTACTTTTCTTTTGCCCTTTCTACATATTGAATAACTCGGAAATACTTGTTTTAATATGGTCTCATATTCGTAAGTATCAATTTTAAACTAAAATTAATGATGCATCTCAAATCAATTGTCTATGCAAATTCCAAAAATTGAGAAATAAATCATGTTTAAAACCGGTCTATTTCCGTATATAACCGTAACGGTGGTTTTAGATTGGACAAGCCTATTATATTTAATTGTAACAAAAAATAGATATTGTTTTAAATAAATGGTTTTATTATTTTTGGTAATATTCGCTATTGAGATTTGTACCTTTATGAATGCTTTTGAACCAATTCCCGAAACATTTTTTCCACTCTGATGGAAGGATTTCCAAAATATGATTTTCGAAGACTTCGACAGCGTTTCGAGGTGATAAAAATCACGGTCCGCACTTTTTGTTTGACATTTGTGATCAAAAGAAATCGTTAGACAATAACTTCGGTCAATACAGGCAATGAGATATAAATTCCATGTTTCTCTCCTTCAGATATTCAATTGATTGACGTGCTGGGTGAAAGTGATATCTTTTCCACACTTAAAATGTTAATCCAATGTAGAATGTACTGCAGTCTTTGGTATGTGTAAAGTTGCTTCTATCTTATGGCAAGTCACATCCTCTTTGAAATTCTGCAAACCAGTTGTAAGAATCTTTTCTGCTGGGTCTTCATTGCCAAAAGTTGAGTGAAACGATTCAAGACGATGTTGTTGTGTTAGACCTTTACTAGAATCGTAAAAAAATCATCCAACGAAAACCTTTATGTGAAATTCCATTTTTTTTACCAAATTTCTTTTTTTTTAATGTCCACTGTAAACAAGCTATTCGGACGATTTATTTATATCGTAAGGATGTACCATAATTCAATGGAATTCTAATTCTCCTCTTCTGAGAAAGTCTGGACATACAGACGAAATATTGAGAGTCCATACAGACCTCTTTCCCGATTAGTCTGCTCTCTACACTCTGACATCAATATGTGTGTGCTTCCCCTTCTTTTTTAAAAAAGAAAAATTGTGGGTGCAAGAATAGTTGGTCACACTCAGACTTGAATGTGCAACATACGGCGACCACAAATACTTACTAAAAGTACGTATACACAAAAGACGAGAACACGAAGGAATCAGTGTGCAGAAAATAATATCTCTGAAGAAAGTTATAAAGCATAACACAATAACTCGTAATCGAATTGAAGACTCTTCTGAATAGTGACAAGCGCAGTTGTGAAACCTACTACAGAGAAGCATAAGATTTCACCTGACAATGGCAAAGCAGTAAATAATCTTTTTATAGGCGCGTTTGGATAAGAGTGACATCTTGACGAAATATTAGTATTTTGAGATATTGCGTCACGACTTTCAGATGATTGAAGACGTCGATACGGAAGAGGGTGATCTGTAATTGCCTCCAAGATGAAAATAATACACTTCCCTTTTGTGTTTATAATTCTTCTGTCTTAAAATCAATCAAATTGTTTCTTTTTGCACTCTTATTTTGTAATGTGCCCAATCCCAGTTGTCCACAAAATTTCAAAAAAAATTAAGATATTAATTATTATGCTCTAGTCAAAAAGTTTAGCGCTTCGAAAATGAGGTCCTCAATTGGTAAAAAAGCACAATTAATAGAAATTGTTAGAGATATTTTTTTGCCAGCAAACGGTACACAAACAGTATTATTATAATTTACAAGAATAAACCGTTTACAATCACAATTAAATTAACTCTACTCATGCGCGTTTATCCAAACGTTTGAATCCTTCCTATTACATCAATGCTTCTTTTACACTAATATGTATTTTTTTAATCAGATCTATAAGGTACTTATAAATATATGATAAAGATTACACAGTCTATATATGCAGAAATACAGCGTATTTGCTATTAGAACGATACAGAATATGGCGCACATACGCAGTTGTTGTTGAAGAATACACCGATTATAAGGAGTACACCGAATGTTTACATAACCAGCGCGTTAAGGGCAAATGAAAGACAACCGCTACGGTATACGCGTAACGTCATCGTCGTTTAAAAGAGGACCTCCTCTCGCGCGTTGTAGCCGAAGATCTTGCCAAGTGAAAACGCCAGCGACGACCCATTGTGTGTCGGCGTCGTGACGTACTATTTTGCGCGAGATTTTTCGATCTTTGATTCTTATATACTGTTTTCCTTTTTCTTTCGCGGCCGTCGTACGAATTGAATCCACAAACATAGCTAGCAGATACGCAAATACCGATTTTTCCTTTTATAATTGCTTGCGAATATCTCGTCGATTTGTTTTAATTTCTGGAAGATTAACTTCTTGTGCATATGTACGGAAAAAATGTTTTTATGAATGGATTTCTCCGGCATTAATCATTCTGCATTCAAAAGGCTGACAGCTCTTGCAGACTTGAAGATCTAACCTCTTTGATATCTTTAGTTATTGCTCATAATTTAAATATGTGTACATATATGATGAATGCTAAACAACATCTACAAGAAAACAACGCGAAATTACAAACAATTTACACGCATACGGTTCTCTTAATATGCACGTGTGGCTGGTGTTAATAGATAAGCTTTAGCAAATACATAAGTCGATTATCATGCGATTTCTTAATAATCGTGCTGCTACTAAAGTACATAAGCGTATGTTTAAGAACAATATAGGTGTGTAATGTCTACAATTATAACTTGACGATTGCTAAAGGAATAAGATAATATTTCAAAACGAAATGCTTTTGTAATTACACGTAATGCAAT
Source organism: Oryctes borbonicus (assembly GCA_902654985.2). Classification (NCBI taxonomy): domain Eukaryota; kingdom Metazoa; phylum Arthropoda; class Insecta; order Coleoptera; family Scarabaeidae; genus Oryctes; species Oryctes borbonicus. The sequence goes on along the minus strand of LR736864.1, from coordinate 7,463,506 downwards.
AGGAACACAATACACTTGAACTTGAATTTTGAGGCTGGTGGATGAGGAAAATGATTTCATTTGTCAAATATTTGTTTAATAATTCTTAGATTAGTGTTTTGGAAAAGAAAAAATTTACTACGTCATGAGACGTCATGTATTGTACATTCCCACTTCCTCCCGAAGCCGCTAAATTTAAATTTTACTCTTATTAATAGAATGAATGCGTTCTGCAAGCGTATAGTTAGTTTCTTACAATAGATCAAAGTTCCTCATATTGGGCTAAAAATTAGTGAATATACTATAGTTTAACATAGAAACATTCTAGAATTCAAAGAAAACAATTGAACTATGTTTTGTTACTAAACAACTCGAATCTGGCAATTTCAATTGTTAATTATCCTTATCCACAGAATTAACAAAAAAGATACAACACATTCTTGGCATTTTCCTAAAACTAACAAATAAATTCGAAAACATTCATCGTCGAAGTGTCGATAATGTTTTGCACGACCATGTACATACGTAGTCTCACACATTCACACACACGCGCATATTAAATCTTCTTCGCGGCTCTGCCAAGGCAAACTTCGATGTGAATCAAATTTAGAGCCTGCAGCCGTTCGAGAGGCTCGCGTACAGCTTCGTTAGTTGCTGGTGTTGGTCGATGATTGCGCAACGCTATTTAAATACCGAAGACGCGAAGGTTGTTGTTATTACTGAAATTCTTCCATTACTGACCTACTTTAGTTATGTAACCTAAAAACCGTTTTTCCGTTAGGCGGGCAGCGGCAGCGGAGTAGTTTTAGTTGAGTCTTTCAAGTCGACCAAGTCGAATCGGATTAGATAGTAAAAGTGAACGATAGTAAAAAGAATACATTAAAACGAGATCTTAGAATGTTAGGAGAAAAGTTTGGATGATGACATCACCTGTTTTTTTTCTTTCGATTTTTTTTATTGTTATAATATACGATGTGACCTTTAAACCAATTCCAAGATGGCTATCTTTAGTGTCGCCTTTTGCTATGGTCGCAGCTGTTTGTGTTCTGCATTCGTTTTTTACCTTTAACCATAGCTTTCATAAGTATGACCATATATAGGTGGGAGCCATGCTCCATGGTAAACAAGTAGAAACAATATTAGCAGATGAGACAATGCAGGTATTACCGCTAAGAAAATTTCCTCTATCCAGAGGAATATGCTGATCACATTGTGATACTTGCCCTAGAGGTATGAATAATTTCAGAACTCATGCAGAGAGCATTAAAAATGGTAGAAATAGAGAAGAAGAGAATTTCAGAGCAAATCCTGTCAAAATCACAGCGATACAGATCAGTCAGGAGACTGGACCTTAGACTGCATGAAAGTTTATGGCTACCTGGTTTGGTGGTCCAAGATTACATAGAAGCATGCGATATCCAATCTCTAGAGACTGACATGGCTATGTATGAAGATGCCACACCTGTGTTAAGGAAGACAACGCCATTGTTTTGCATTTACTAAATTTATTTCTCGATATGATCTCCTTGTAGCTCTATACATTTGTTCCGACTTTTTTAAGCATTCGAAATAATAGTATTTGTCGAATTCTGCAAAATAGGCCTCTGTTTCGGCAATGACTTCTTCATTTGATCTATCTCCTTCAAAACATATGTATTTTATGGAACTCTGTATATCACCACAAATTTTAGCAAGCCCTGTATACACTTACTCAGGAATTCTAAGAATTTAGTACATACTAAGGCTAAAATAGTTTTGCTACTACGTTGTTATCTGTCCGAAGTCTGATTTTCAAATGTTATTTCACTTTTGTTTCCACTTGAGAGCTATAATAGCAGCAATTTCTACTGAATACGTTATTTCTAAAGAAATAAATATTAAAAATAACCGCCGTAGAATACTCTTGGCTTTTCCGCAAGTCATTCATTGGCACGACCGCTCATTCTTAAATATTTCGCATGTCCGCGATGTCGACGTAATCATATGTTTAATCGCGTATGTTACCAATAACATACGGCCTACGTAAGAAGCTACACAAACTATATAGAACGTGCGTTCCATTATCGTCGGGAATTCGATTTTTACGATAAGATTTCTAGTAATGGTTCAAAAACCGTAGCGTAGCAGGAGAAGGTTTTATGACGTCATTTTATGTATGTGGAAAGTCTTATCACACTATTTAAGACATGTGGAAGTGCTAGAATTAATTAATTCTAGTTTTGTTGTTAAATTTGTAACCGTACAGTTTAGCTATATCAAAAGACAAATTTACATGAACTAACGCAGTACTTCAACTGAAATATTTTCAGGGTAAGTATTCTTTTGCCGTAGAATTCAGATACAGGAACCTAATTCCGTATCACCATAATTAGTTATATTATATTTAGACTTTATGATATGAGAAACTAAAGGTTATTTCAATAAAGAAGAGCGCACATAACACAGTCTGCGTAATTGTTAACAAATAGGTGTTTAAATAATCTTTTTCTTGCTAAATAACCTCCAATAACCAAATTGATAATAAGCAGTACGTTTTCTTCCTGCTACTTGCACAGATACGTTACGTAATCTTTGTAATTAATGAAATGTTGAAGAAGCGATATTGGCCTTGTTGCTTTATTTGATTTTCATCAGTAATACTTCATACCCGTGCAATAAAACTATAAATTGCCTTAGTGGTTGTATTGTTCGTCTAGAAAGTATCCGGAATTTATTATTTTTCTTAATTTTAATATATTTCTTTTTTGTTACATCCTAAGACAAAAGTAATGCATCAAGTAAATTGTGCCGACTGTAGGCCATGGCAAAAATCATATAACAACACCAGGTGTCAAATATTGTTGATTATCAACAGGCTTAATATTTGTGAAATAATGTCGCAAGTAGAAAGAAGAAAATTGGTGGAATATTTGTATAGAAAAGGTGTCCAAAACGTTAAAAAATAAGTGCAATTGACTGAACTCGGAAAAAGTGCAGTATATGAGACAATAAAGAGGATAAAAAATAGGAGAGATATGCGCCATGGACCAGTTTCTGGAAGACCGCGTAAGATTAACGGAAACAATCTAAACGCTTTAGTGACTTTAGGACGACAAAACCCGCGCATAGGGCTTCGGCTTGGCTAACAGATTTGGAAATCAACGTCAAACAAGAGTGTGTCCAGAAACTGTCCGCGTTTCACTGAGAAGACAAGGTTACTTATCAAGGAAACCAAAAAAAAAAATCCCTGCAATGACACCTCTACAAAAGCAACGAAGAATAGATTTTTGCCAACGATTTCGAGACAATAATTTTAGTGATGTTTTTATATCTGACGAAAGTTGGCTTCAGCTTGGTGCAAATCATTTAAAAATCCTATCAAGAGAAAATGTTACCGTTCAAATTTCCAAATTTCCCACAAAAATAATGGTTTGGGGAGCAATCTCTCAGCGTGGTGCTACACCTCTCTGCATAATTGATGGCACCGTTAATAGTGCAAAGTATTGTGAAATTCTTAATGGCTTTCTTCTTGAAACGGCTCGTGCTTTATATCCCGAAGGGTGGCGTTTTCAATAGGATAATGCAAGATGCCACACTTCCGAATACACTAAAGCTTGGATGATAGAACAAAACTTGGCAACAATTCCATGGCCAGTAGCTTCACCAGATCTTTGTCCAGAACGAGCAACACCACGAAATAAAGAAGATTTGATTCGGATTCGGCCTTTGATGAGGAGCGACCATGTCGTCCCATTGAGGTGATTACGAACAATATGATCAATAAAGTTTTGATATTGTGCTAGCAGCCGCTGCGACGAGTGAAGATTAGAGAGTTTGCTAATATGGTAAAAATCTCAATTGAAGATTTTTTATTAAAAATTGACATTGAGAAACTATCGATGAGATGGACGACGCATGCCAGAATCGCGTGATAACTTGAAAGCAATATTTGGACATGTTTAAACGGCGTTATGTGACTGCCCTTCACAAGGCATAATCTTTATTGGTTATTTCGTGATTTCGTTGATTTCAATAAAGAATGCGGTGATTCTTTTGTGACGTACTAACGGGATTTCCCTATTTCTCTTTATATACGCTACATTTATTATTCACAGATAGATATAGTTGTTGCACCCATTTGTTCCGATTGATTATTAAGTGTAATTTTATGTTAAAAATGAGTACTTGCCCTAAACGGCGGCGTAAAACATTATCAGTTCAAGAGGAAATGAACATAATTAAAGAAATCGAAAGTGCTAAAAAGGAATCGTAATAAAACACAGTCCTTACACGAATGAAAAGTAAAGATAAAATTCTCGCACAAATAAGCGATTTCGGTTCAGTTCGAAAATGAGTTGATGAAGCTATACTACGAATTGTTTGAATACCAAAGAAGCAATAATAAACCAATTCGCAGTCCTATTCTTCAAACTAAAGCGAAAGATTTCGCCAAATTATTTAACGGCAGTGAATTTAAGTGCCTAGCGAGTTGATTACATCGCCATCAATTAATTTCATGCTGAAGGTGCAAATATAAATTTGAAAGAATCTAAGGATTTTCACAAATATGACGACAATGCTAATGAAGATAATTTGCCCTTAAGTATCAGGTTACAAAATAATTTGCAGGATATTCGTGTAGTATCGTGAATCCAGAAGCAATAGATGAATTTGTGTCAATGGATGATTTCTAGGATACAGATGATACAGATTTTCTTGAGGAAGTTTCAAACCAGGAAGACAACAGCGATGATAATGAAATCTTTATATGAGTTTTAGAAATTTAGATGAGAACTAATCTTATATAGCGAAGTTCCACTTCATAAACATGGTTTCTTTTTGAAAATCAGCTTACTGCTCATCATGAATACGGCTCACTCTTCGAATTCCAGATTGAATTCTTTAACTTAAGAGCTTTCAATTACAAATTTATTCTAACAATACATATGTATATATTTGATTGTATTCTCTTATAACATACTTCTTTTTTAACGCAATGTTTTGTATGGTTCCAGTAAGTACGTTATAAACGGGACTACTGAATAGAATGATTTATTGTATTTACAATTTTCTTTCTTGTTCTTCTGGAATTTCATCACGTAATCAAGAAAAATCATCTATTTCTATAACAGCCAACAGCCCCGATTTTAAATCAAGTAAGTATGAAGAAAACAGGTGCAAACGGTATCCGTTCTTCTTTGATTGATGCTAAATGTTTACATCATTTCGTAATCTCAAGGAACACATATACAACATTCACATAATTTCTTATTTAGATTGCCCGTGCAGTTAATACTTAATTCTCGTATAGTTTCCGATATACAAAACTCGCGCGCACCCATACAAACACGCGAGCACTTAATTTTACAAAACAAACAAACTATAATATTCGAGGCGAAACAGATCGAGCCGATCGAAATTTTCTAAACAAAACAACAGAGTTTTTCGTTCGCTGCGCGATCTAATACTCTATTGGCGCGTTTTATAAAGTTTAAATAAGCCATTTTTCCCCCTTTACCGAATCGGAGTGTCAATGGAGGCACCTCTTTGTTTACAAGAAATCGCGATAGATGTGTTGGTTTGCGTAAGCGCGTAGTGCCACTCGCGGTTTTAGTAGATAATACTTCAGAATTTCGTAAATACGTTGGGAAGCTGTTCTCAAAAAAAAAAAATCGAGGATGTTGCGAAAATTTATATACCTAGGTATGTGTATTAGATATTTACAGAGTGAGTCAGAAATAACTTTAGAATAATGCCAGGACAGGCTAGATTTATTGGTAACTATATAGAAATATGTGTATGCAGAGTCTATACATTTAAGCTCTGAGACACAGTGGCGAAACGTGTAATTTATTTTGGAGAAAAAAACTTCTCTTTATTATTTTTCAATATATTCTTTTGCTACTCCAATACGGCATTTAGATCGTTTAACTAATGCGTAATGCTACTATAAAAATACGATTACTGCTTGTCCTCAAAATGCACTAAAACTGCCTCATCGGCGTTGGATTTTCTCCCTTTTAGCTCCGATTTTAATTTCGAAAATACCAAATAGTCATTTGAGGCAAGATCGGGCCTATACGGTGGGTAATCAAGTTCCTTAAACCCGTACTGGCGCACCGTAGCCTTCGAAATTTCAACTGTACTAACAGGAGCATTGCAAAAGCCAGAGATAAATAAATATCAAGATACACTCTTTTGAACAGCGGTGTATACAGAAGATATTGCAAAAAGTAATAATACCACACGCGCATCGCTAATCCAACCAACGATGACTTAAGCGTCAAAGTCAGCGTGGAAGAAGTCGCCTAATCCAATTAGCAAAATAACAGAAATAAACCTCCCGGTGATGAGCCTTCCTTGCTTGCTTACTTGCCTGTTCCCCTCGCTAGTAGATTCGTTATTTTGAAAGCTAATATAAATGGACGATCGGAATTGGAATTCGCGCGAAAACAACTGCCAACCGTGTACCACCTACATATTATACGTGCCATTTAAAAAAGGACCTTCCGTCTTGAGTTTCTTGTTGGTTTCGTTGTAGAAAGATGCACTATAAAAAACATGACTGATGTTAGATGTTAGACGCCTCAAAGATTCATTCGAATAGTTGTTGAGATAGTAATAGGTTGAAAAATTCGAAAATGATGTATGGCTTTAATCATTTTCTGTTAGTCTACGAACCCCACGTCTAGGACCGCTCGTATATATAAAACGATGAGCGAAACAGTTGACGTGGGTTTATCCATCCATACAGCGCCTTGCCAAATTATTGTAAATGCTCTGAAATTTGAACCCCTTCACATCTGGCGGCAGTGTATAATGTACACTGCCGTTCAGTGAAGTTCGGTCATACAATAAAAATCTATTATATCACACTGTATACAATTATTAATACATAAAATTAGAAAAATATTAAGCATACACTCTTTTCTAAGGGATTAAAGCCATAAATTATTATGTAAAGTAGAAATATTGCGACAACCACAATAAAGTCTCTTTTATTATCATTCCAAGAATTTCTCGGAAGTACCGATTGTTTGAAACGGGTCGTTTGGGGATTATTAACGAACAATACATTTAGGAAATATACCGCAGTATCACTCTTGTTTATTTATCACGGGCGTAAAGATATAAATTCGCTTCATTTTACTGTTAAACGTGTGTTCGTGTGCATCTGTCGTTTTTGCGCGAAAGTTTTAAGAAAATTTACTTCAAAATGGCACGTGGCAAGCCTACCACGAGTAGAAAAACGTTTACGCATTATTACGCTGTTTGAAGAAGGATATTCGGGGCAACAAATTGCTGAAAAAATAAATATCAGAAGTTCAACGGTAAATGACATCACAAAGCGATATCGGACAATTGGAACTATAGAAAATCGTGTTCGTTCTGGAGCATCTAGGAAAACAGCAAAAGCTGAAGATTTGAGAATTGTATTATTAAGCAAACACAATAGAAAATTGACAGCGCCACAAATAGCAACCGAAGTCAATCGCGGCCGTGAAGAACAAGTTTCGGCGAGTACGGTAAAACGTCGACTTCAACAAGCGGACCTTCATGGACGCATTGCCATTCGAAAACCCTTATTACGTCGGGGCAACAGAGCAAAACGGCTACAGTGGGCCCGTTCTCATCTAGATTGGTCGTTAGACGATTGGAAACACGTGCTTTGGAGTGACGAGTCAAAGTTTGAGGTTTTTCGGCAAAATCGACGAGTTTATGTCCGAAGATCTAAAACCGAAAAAATGATCCCGGATTGCATTGTGCCTACAGTGAAGCAAGGGCGTAGTTCTGTATTTGTGTGGGGACGTTTCTCCTTTGCTGGGACGGGAGATTTATGCAGAGTGCAGGGTGTAATGACGAAGGAAAATTATTTTGCAATACTCCAGAATTATGCAGTGCCATCGGGATTGCGTATAATAGGCCGTAACTTTACATTCACGCATGACAACGACCCAAAACACACTGCGTTAGTGTGGAAGAACTATCTAAAGGAGCAAGAAGAACAGCACACCCTGAAAGTAATGACATGGCCCCCACAAAGCCCAGATTTGAGTTGTTGTGGGATGAACTGGACAGGAGGATCCGAAAAATATGCCCAACTTCACAAGAACATTTACGGAATATTCTGCAACATGAATGGATTAATATTCCACAATCCGTTTTAACAAAACTTATCGAAAGAATGCCTAGAATAGTTCGAGCGGTGATTAACAGCAAAGGAGGTTTTCTCGATCAAAAAAAATATAATGTTCAGTATGTTTTATTAGGCCAGAATAACTTTTTATTTATTTATTTTTGTCTTTTTTACCTGTACATACAATAAAATTGCATTTTGTTTTTAGTTTCGTTTGTTTCTGTAACCTTTTCATGTTTTTTACTAACCGACCGAACTTCTCTGAACGTTTCAATCTACCATTATCAATTCTACAACGATAAAATAATACGTAACTATTTTTGAAGCAATGAAAGAACCACTCCGAAAACCAATAAACTTTTTCGATCGTGGTATGCCCTTGTCAGCTATCAAATGATGAACAGGGTATACAACATTGGGTATGGGGGTTACAGTATATCCTCTAGCTTGGTCAATATTTGCTGATTTCTCTATACCGGGACAGTCTTACTTCTTTTCTTCAGAGAATGTCTTAAGTATTGCAGTAAGAAAACGCTCACGAATCACAAATTCATTTCTAGGTAATCACATGTTTAACAAAGCTACGGACACCTTCAAATGAATCACTTGCTTATATAAGACTCATCCCATACCGCAAACTATCTTGATACCTTCATTTGCAAGCTTTATGAGCCTCTTCAGCTGATTGAAAAACATACATAAATGTATGTAATGTGTAATATTATGTTCCATACTCGTAACTCCATAATGTAAACATATACTTTTTACATCATAAATGAATTGCAATTATCGATTAATTGAAGAAATCGTAGATATTACACCATCGAAAGACCGCTACCAATAAGCTGAATAATAAACGATAAATCACGTCGTAAATTCTCGATAATTACGTCGTATTTCTTCGTAGTATGACTCAGGTCTGCATTGTCAGCGATTCTGTCTGAACTCATATACGTAGGCAATCATTTTAATATTCTGGAATCATCTTCCAATCGAACTTGTTAGGAAGAATAGAAGATGTCCATGATTTTCCTATTTTCCAAGAGTAAAATCGTCATTCGATACAACAGTGGCTTCCCTTTCGAATCAATAAAATAGTTCGAGGTACAGTAGCTGTGGAAACGCCTTCGATGGCCAGCTACTACAGCAAGAAGTACGCGCACAAGCGGAGAAAGAGATACACCAGCAGAGAGAGACGACACCATTAAAAGAAACGTCGAATCTAAAAAAAATGGCCTAGAAAACGACGAACGAAGGCAGGTTTCCATGTCAAGGTTAAATCATCGCTATATACCATCGAGCAATGTGTGTGGATCACCTTTTGATCGAAACGGTATATGGTATTCTCCGTCTTCGTCTTGATCGTCTATCTTTTTTTTCCTTCGATGCCATCCTGTTATTCGGTTGTTATTGTCGATTCTCTTGCCGTTCTTGTCGAAGGTGTGCTGTTTGTTGTTGTTCGTCTCTGTTAGTGAGACGGGGGGCCTTTACCGTTGCTTCGGTAAGTCTGCAGAACGAGAAAGGAAAAGCGAGTCCTTGTACACACGTACGGTGAGACCGTACACGCAGGAGATGGTGGGCATGAGGTATTCATGAGGAGATTCCAAAGAAAGTGAAAATTATGTTATTACCTCAGCTGTGTTTTTTACTTTACTCCGCATAAACGTATATGGTTTTGCAGTAACATGATTGGTTTTTAGTAAAATCGAGGATGAATCGACATTAGGTCCACATGTGGTATTGCCGGATTTGGTCATTTATGGAAACGAGTTGAAAATATACCCCATTACAAGATCGAAAGTTACATTTAGATGTTAAAAGTATTCCTAAACATATTATTTTAACAAGACTTTTTATCAATAAAATTTATGCGTAGTGATGGGGAAGCGTTCATGCAAATTTTGGTCAAATTTTGTTTCATACGGTTTCATAATGTTCTTGCAAGAAAATAAATTGTTAGGTCTGTGAAATTGATACAAATATGTTACTTTCTTAAATTCATCAAGCACACACAACGATGAAAAATTGTTAACCAACGAAGAATGTTTCCACTTACAATGACGTCGCTTACAAAGGGCATGTTTGAGGTGAATTGCAATAAACTCTAAGATCTAAGAAAACTTTAAGATCTAAAGAATCGTTTACAAAAATCTGACTAAGTTAACAATTATGTAATCTTGCAATTTCCTGTTAAGATATTGGAACAAGTGAAATTCTCTAATATGGTAGCATCAGGATAAATTTGCTGAAGTCTGGTTAGTTTTAAAGTTTTAAATTTGTTTTTTTTTCTAAATGTTTAACTATGTTTTTTACAACGGATTTAATTCGTTTGAATTCGTATCTGGTAGTGGTATCTCACAAGGATCCGGTCTTGGTCCATTAATGTTCCATAAACGACCTCTTAACATCCTTATATTGCCATGTCACCGCTAATGCCGACGACGTTAAACTATTTTGTACCATTAACAAGACATTGAAAATTGATACATTAAATTATAATAAATGTAATTTTACGTGCTTCACGAGAGGAGCAAACTCTTCTATATACGTCCACTTATCAAATCAACGCTACTTTCATCCGTAAAATTTACCAATATTAAAGATTTAGGTGTCACTTTTGACCCAACTTACACAAATTTGTTCATCTGCCTTTAAAATGCTCGGTTTCCTTATGATGCTCTAAATATGTCAATCACGCACTAGAGTTAGACTTTATGTACGCCTTTATCGTTTGGTATCGTTTTTGCACGTCCCTTCATGCTTTAACTGAACGGGTTTAACGTTACTTTTTCAAATTCTTATCGTTTAAAGTTAATGACAAATATACGCCTTAGCGTGCTTCCCACAATACGCTTCTCGAGTATTATTTGCACAAATTATAGAATTTTCTTTTACGGTCTCTAAATTATCACAAGCAACGCTGAGAAGATATTTAGTGGAATTTTCACCGGAGAGTTAATGCCATGATGTACAGATGTTACCTGCTAGACAATAAATATTATTATTATCATTATTATTAATAATGTGAGATCCTCCGATTCTTCACTTTATTACAACAAATTCTACTATTTTCAAGTAATATTACCCCATTCATCATTGTAAATTAGAAAATCCACATTGATTACATATAAATTATTAAGGAAACATTTGCCTCTAACACATATTGCAACGAATATCAATTATCCTCATCAACCAAGCTCTCTTTAATGACAAAAGTCGTCAGTCCAGTACTTGTTTCGACTTGATTACTAATTTACATGAAGAATTTTTTGCGCCAATTTGATAGTATACTTCGTATACTGGCAATTTCTACGTTTGCTAAGTTTAGAACCACTTTTTACATAACATCCAGTAATTACCAATCGTATGTATATTTTCTAAGTGACCGAGCAATTTTTGCAAATTCCCCAATTAGATTGAGCAATTTTCTGATTGACGTACACAAGACTTGCGCACAGTTAAATACTTTTATTTAAAAAAAAAGTAATTACATCAAACCATTTTGTTTGTGTGTTACTTTATACATAGGTCTTATAGAGAATACTTCGAGGAAGGAAAGCACGATCATAAGCTATCTTCAATTTACTTTTTGCAAGTGCTTCTTTTATTCGATGTAATTGTTATTCCTGTTAGTATGTAATCTTTATTGTAGATTAACGATAAATGGTTTAAAATAAAGATAAACCGAAATAATCTTATATTTTATTGATAACTAACAGTCCGGAAACGACTAAATAACTCTACAGTGCTTGTAAATAACTAATAATAAAGACTAACATGGAAACATCGGAATTTTTATTTTAAATGAAACACCCTGTATATTCCAATTTCCATTTTTTTTAGGTTCCTTTTAATTGTATACCAAGATATTACTCATAATTACAATCATTAACATATTGGAAAAACGAAATTTTATGCAGTGTGGTGGAATCCCCCAATTGGCGTTCGAAATCCGGTGATCCGGAGATCCGGCAGACTATTGAATCCACTTCTGAAGCAACCTAAAATCTATTATTCTGGACTAATAGTATGTATTAGTCGAGGCAGGGTTAATTTGATAATATTTAAGAGATTCACATAGGTTTCACCTGTTCAATTAACATCTAAAAAATAGAGTCCGATAAGCCTGTTTCTGTAAACACCAACGCGAACATCCAATTTTTGGGAATGTTGTCCGACAATCGGAAGAACAACGTCCAACGTTCCGTGTATGATCAGGTAAATTGAAAATAAAGAAAACCATTTTTCAGAAATGTAGTAAATATAGCTCAGGTTGGCCTCAGCTTTACGCTACTTCTTCGCAATAGATTTCATTCATTAAATGGAGTGCCAAATTATATATGAGCCGTCTGAAATCTGTTTTGCTTTTTGTATTTCCGTTTTTGTAGTCCACGTGCGGCTTTATTCTTTTATATAATCCGAAGTGCAATGAATTGAACCTTGGTTTATTGGTGATTTCAAAGTGAGGTTGCTGATATAGGTTCCGCAAGTGTCCAAGGGTGTAGAATCTCTCTTATGAAGTATTGATAAGCAAATCAAATTCAAATCTGCCACGCAGAGTATTGAGACAGAGTCGATCGAGGGAAGTAAAGGTTCCTTTGATGGCAGGTCAAAATATATGGCGAGAAAAGAAGGCAAGTTAGCCATGTAGCGATCTCTGGAAAAATTAGGGATTAAATTCCCAAAAAGTTTGAATTTACCAAGGATTATTAGAAGCTTTAAACTGGTTCTGGTACAATCCTCAATATTAATTAATATATTTAGAAATATCTTGAAATCGATCCCAATTTGACTTCCTACATCTGAGGCTGTCTCTAGTAATTCTTGCACTAATACTTCTTCAAAAAAAAAAAAAAACTCTGGATCCACTCAAAAAGAACCTATCATTGCAACTTGTACGCACGTACATTCTTCGTATTCCTCGTCAATAATCCGTCATAGTAAAAAAACCAGGCAAGAATTACTTGGCAACCGTTGTTGATTCTCCCGAAGCCCACGGTTACCTCGAAGCGCGAAGAAAACATAAAAAACGACGATTACGTCACGTAATTGCGTCCAAGAGCAATCAGTGAAAATGAAATGAGTCACGAGGTCAATTCGCAAGAAGTGACATTCATGGACGATGATACGCGACGATCAACCGAAAGTAAGAACATTATACGTATATGTACTTATGTATTGTGCATGTACACATAATGCTTATATGCATATGTACGTAGTTACGTATTTGTATGAAGAAGCACGTTTGTTGGGGACACGTTTTTATGGATTACGCGAAGGATAATTACAAGTACGCGGTGACTGCAAATGGTTGTCACTTTTTCTTCTTTTAGGTTGTCCACCGAACATTCAAAATTCTGTAAAGAGGATTGTTTTTAGGAGTTGGTAACGACATACCTGCTTGAAATTCGAGGATATTATGGAGTAAATTGAAAGGTGCTAGATCCTGTTTTCTGAGTAAAAGGAGTAAAGTAGAGAGCCACGTTTACACAGGATTAACTAATTTTAAAGGGGAAATTCGAAAAATTTACTTATTGCGATTATAATAAGTATATAATTCATCAAGTAACATATCTTTCCTACCATGCTGTATCAAATAAAACTTTTGCATTGAGAAGTGATAGGTGCACAAGTGGTAAAGCTGCAAAAGAACGCCTGACAGTTTTGTTTTGCGCAAATATGGAAGGTGAAACAGAAAAAATAGTTTTCAAGTTAAGATATTGAAGAGGAAATTTCGATAACTACTGGGTGTGTTACTGATATAAATATTACTCAATTTTAACTGAAGGCCCTGGAAGCATCCTTTATTTTAACTAATGGTTTAGTAGTAACTCGAAAAGTAAGCAAAGTATTGCCGTATGTAGAGCTCGGAATTGTAAAATAGAAATTTCGAAATAAGGAACACGCAACTCTAAATAAAAAATGAAAATAAAATTGATAAAATCGTTGTGAATTATTTCTAACCTTTGTTCTAGTTAACCCTCTCTATAACGAACATCTTCCTAAAAAGCAGGATAATTTCTACCTGATAGTTATCCCTCGTTGAGATATTTCACTGTTTATCTGCTTATTAAATTTTATTTCACAATAAATAAATAATATGCAACATGGTATATGTGCGTGAAACAAAATAATATTATTCGATGCCTCCATAAACGCTGCCACTCCCGCTAGAATCACCAGCGCTAATAGAAATGATAAAAGGCTAGATAACATCACCAATTAGACGATCTAATTCACACATTTTTTTGTTCTTTCTTAATATTCAACATTTTTATCCAATTCGCAGTAGTAACATTTTGAGCTGCTTGTAACAGGTATTCTCTAACTTCTGCCGGTTTAAATGATGTAATAGAATTGAGGAGGGCAAAGCAGTTTTACTGTTATTTGATCCTTTATCAGTTACGTGGTAATTGAATCTATTTTTATTGATACGAATTAAATAAAGAAGTGCCATAGATAATATGCTTTGATCTGAACCTCTCGCAAGTCTTGCTTTCTTGATGTTGCTGTGGTAGTTTTTATAAATAAAATTGATCCCATCGCCTCTTAGCCACCTTGGGCAGAGTACATGTTGGGGCTCGTCTCGAGATGTTAGTCCTCGCGAATGGAAAATTGAACTTACTCCTCAGTTATGTTTCCAAATTTTAATTTTTTTTTCTTATGCAAATAAATTATTATTATTATGAGTAAGGGTTTTACCACCGCCATACAATGCCAACTTTTATTAAACCACTAATCCTCAAGTCTCGATAAAGTGCAAGCGGAAATTAAGACTTGGTAAAACTTCATTTATTTAATTTTAGTGGGCCATTGGCCTTTAATTAATGAATTGGAGATGATCGCATCTGCCGCAAGAAACTGAAGGTAAAGGTATGCCTTACGGCAAACACCATGAAAGTCCGCGAAAAACAATTTAATCGCGTCTACCGCAACCGCAATTGACGCGGATTCCTTTCTCAAAAGACGTGCCTTCAACATTTCATTCAATTGTGTTCATTTTTGCAATGAACACAATTGATTTAAATATAGCAATACCACAAAACATGCAAAGTATAAACATCGCTTTCACTTCAAGGATTTCATCGAATCAATAACGAAAGACGAGTAAGTTTCTGAACGGTCCTCGTATAACGAGACATTGAAATTAGGTCAGGAAGGTTTTTCAAGCGGTCTATCCACTTAATACGTTTACAACTCTGTTATTGCTCTCTTTCGCGTCTTCGAAAAAAAAAGAATAAGTGTAATATCGCTATCGCTAACGCCGCAGGTATACATACCAACACTTAAACGCTTATCCATATACGTACATATAAGCTTTTGTTTACAGCGGCATAATTTTCCATTGTACTTTATTGTTAACAACGTACGCTGTCACACGAGCATTTATAATCGACAATGCGAAAGAAGGTCGACCGAACTCCGCGCTGCAATTACAGATAAAGTCACGCACACACATGCGCGCCTACAGAAGAGTTCTAAGCTAGCATACGTATTTTCACATATGCAAGCCCTGAGCCTCAACGTAAAATTGGACTCGAAGTGAAGGATGACTCAGGCGTCGTGACGTCATCCACACGAAATAATCGAGAGGCTATAAACAATCTACTTACACAGACAAAATCGTATAAACAAAGTTTTTTTGTTGCTATCGAGTTGTTGTTTTCAATGGCAATGGTGATGATGATGACGATGATGTTTGTTAATGTTTCTAGTTCTCTCGCGGCACGTGTATCCAAGAAGTCAGTACTTATGCGAGCAGAAGCGATGGTAATTATAAGAATTGGATGGGTACACAGATCGTGTCATGCTCTGACCGCTTATTAGTGCCTATTTTCTGTGTGTTCTTGTAGATATTATGTATATATATTCTTATGTGACATGTGGTTGTGTGCGAACGTTACGTATTGCCTATTTCATGGGCAATTGCCGTCGCGATTATGCAATAGAACAATGCAAACTATACACGAGCGGCTATAAGTGCCGATAAAAGAATTTGTGCACATGCGTGGATTGTTGTTGAAATTGCGAAAGTCTCCGAAGAGCATGAGAAAAGTCAATTTGAAGGAATAAATTAATTATTGTTACCTACGTACGGGAAGTCATTTCTTGATGATTTTTACTTCTTCGTGCTGATATGCGGTATAACGAATGAAAAGCAGTAGCATATGTTTGCTATTCGTTGGTTATAAAGGTTTTTAGTTTTTCTGGCACTCCCTTCATTAACGCTTGAGCAGACCCTTCGTGTTGCTGCGAAGTCGAACAACTATGGGCATCTTCTTCGTTGCCTTCATTTTCCTCTTGACCAAAGCTTAATATTTTCCAATATTTTCCAATTGATCATATTATTCCTTTCGTACCACTCTAAGTCCGCTTTACTGTCGGCGAAAGACGAAGTCAGGCCAAAAGAAAGTTACGAATAATAGTAATCTTTTCTGTAAGCATTCTTTGACTGCAAATGGGTTGACAAACAAAGGATTTTCGGGGAAATGTCGACTGCCTATCTGTCCTGTGTAAATTCCTCGTCCACATTTTCTAGCAAGACGAAATTCTTGAGTAGGAAGCTGTGAAAAATCAGTTAAAGCAACGTCTAGGATGCAGCATTTGAATTTCTCAACAAAATCCGTTTTTAGCACAATTTTTTGCCTCGTTGTTTCTCGCATCATTCTAGACCTTAAAAGTCTTCAATCCAGCCTTCTTTCTCACCCCGCACCTTTTGAACCATTTTCTGTTTAAAATGTTAGGATTCTTCTTAAACAAGGCGATGATCTTTGCCTTTCTGTGTCAGAGATCTCTTTTTTTTCCAGAATCCGCCTTCTGTACTTTGAGACTATTTTCGGGTTGATTTTTTCCTAGCAGTTAATAAAAACGCCTACTAATATAAAATCACGCGCTACATTGTCTGACGCTCATTTCAGAGCTAATAATGCAACTACTTTTAAGATTGCGTCATCTTTAAAAAACACATGCCGAGGACAACTTTTTTTTAATGTAATCCTTAACTGGTCCATTTGTTGTCCTGCTCGGCTATATATCTTTACAAAATTTCCACCCATTAAATGTTTAATTCAAAAGCATCATTGTGTTAAGATGATGGACTAATGCTGTTTGTGGACTTCCCGAAATTAATCCAGGTTTCGGTTATTTGTGGCAACTAATTTGCTGAAAAGCTGTTTTTTTCCTTTCTTAGAGGAGGAGAAAGATAGACAAACAGAAGAACTTTCTTATTCTATTTAATGCAATGCATCATAATCGCGATGAAAAAAGATGTTCAGAGAATGATTTAATTAAATTAATTTGTATTTGGTAAACTTTGCCAATGCTTACCAATGGAGATATGAAGCATCTGAACAAGATACTACACCGAACAATAACTATTTAATATTCAACTACACTGTGCTGCAAAAGTTTTCAAAGCGTGTTCCGTATCACCCAAACGTTCCGCTAATATCTGGCATGGGACTGATGAAGTACTACTGTATTTGGCCCTCTTACTTGATTAAAACCTAAGTTCTTTCAAGAGTACGTATATCTGAGGAAAAATATATAAATGAAATAATCCATGGATACTCTGTGTGAGATAATGGTTAAATTGGGAAAGTCGAACAAAAGTTCCAACATTTTCTCAAAAAATCTTTTATTCCAAATCAGCCTGTTTTGAAATTTTGGTAACTCTATAAATTTTGGAAATATAACCTCCATTTCCTTACATTAATAAGATTAGAAATTTGTATTCGATAGATGAATAGAAAAAATGGACGATATTCTTGATAATAATTATTTTAATAATGTTGAAGAATTGAAGAACACTTGAAATTGTAATCGAAATTTAATTCTATTAAAAATACCTTATTTTAGATTCTTCGCTTCTTTTAAAAAAAATTCTTTCAGGGTGAAGAGATTGATTTCCGCGAAATGTTGATGCTAGATCGTTTAACGCACTCATTAATCAGTTTGTGACCGATTTAGATAGATTTGCATACAAAGAAGATTGTTTACATTGGCCACGTGGGGCACGGCGATATTTTCATAATTGAACAGAAATTATCCCATCCTCCTAGGCTAATGGCAATTACCTTCTTTTTACGAAGCCTTTTTTACGTACCCATCGTAATTATTAATGCTATATTCATTAAAACAATTATATTTCATGCCGTGCGTATGTATACAGTTCCAGGACGTTTAGTAAACAAGGTCAAACGGAATTGCCACTAAAAAAGAGCACGACGAAGCATAATTGGCTGAGTTAGTATCAGGTACTAGTGTTATCTTCGATGTGGCAATGTCAACTAGGTACATTAAACGCTTAATTTGATTCAAATTACAAGTGGTATTTCTAACGAATGGATTGAAGTACTTATTTCACTAATGGAAATTGATTACCTTGTAGTTGGACAAGAAAATACGAGGGCTGTTCTCTTCACGCCGAGCATACTCAAATTGTACACAATTTATTGCCAAATTGTTTGTAATTTTTAAAAGTATCCGCCTCCCCACAGTCAACGCAATTTTGCATTCGTGGAAACGTGTATTCTAAGTTCAGAAAATGTTCTTTCGGCTTTTTTCACAAACAACTCCTGTTGGAGACGATTCGTTCTCAAAAGCCCAAACTGCCGACTGTTGCTTCTTTTCGGGATCGTAGCAGTATAGCCAACTACCCACGTTTCATGACCTGTACTTCAAATGAGGCGATCTATCTTCAAATTTATTCACCTCGTCACGTGGTTTTCTTTTGAACTGGAGTCAAATTGTGGGGAATCAAACGGACACAGAGCTTACGTATTATCAAATGTTATATAAATCAGCGCATATGTCTGCCGTTTATAAAAGGGCCACCTAAAACAAGGAATCAGGAATTGGTGATGGGTTGGTACAAGGATGTTCTCTTATTCAACTGAAGTTCACGTTAACCAACCTGTGAACTTAGCTGGTACAACTGGCCCTAAATCTTTGATGGTTTCACGAAAACTGTTGGATTTGATTAGCAGGTAACAGGTTGTTCAGGGCGCACCAGTTATATAGACTATTTAGACCGTTCTGTAGTACAGGAGGACTAGACTAAAGGACATACTGGCAAAAATTGTTCATCTGCGAATAGATGAAGTAACATCGGCAACAGTTCTAAGTTAGAGCCAATCTAACTTGTGTTAGTTGAACTCCGGCAACTCAAAATTTTCAACCAATCGCCTATACCCAAAGGCTTTCGAACAGTTAGCTTTACTTTCTGCAATTTTTTTAAAGAAATTCGATGGTGCACTTCGAAAGAACGTACTCCATTAATGTCCAATAAGTAGTTTTTCTGATTACTTATTTTTTTATGAACAATCAACTACAAAAGCTAAGGTTTTTCTTAAAATAACGCTTGTTACATTCCTGGTCAATAATGAGAGCAAAGTCTGTGGGCTGGTATGACAAACAACAAGTATTGGCTCCCTTCCACAGAAAATAGAAAGGTTTTAGTAGAGTTTTTAGGGGAAGATATGAATGTATGTTTCAGTTTACGAAATACACTCAAAAACCTTCATGGCAATACGAAAGATAAACCGGACGGAAGAAATGGTCAGAAATTTATAAAATTACATGTAGTGACTTTGATAAAGCCTATAATGGTAAATCGGAAAGAACAATAGGCACCGGATTCAATGAGCACATTAGGTGCTACGGATACGGGAGGATAGGATCGTCAAGTATAGCAGAACACATAAACGAATCCAAGTATAATATTAAATAAGAAAACTTGAAATTGATTAAAAACGTAACTTCCCCGCGGGAATTAAAGCTTACGAAGCTATTTAGATAAAAAGGAACACACATTCGATATATAGAGAGAACGAGCCGTTGTCTTACTCAAGTCTGCTTGATTTCTTGGGGCAAGGCGGATATTTCGTGCTAAAATGATAAGAGATCGTTTCATCTATTTTTACCCATTCTTCGCATGGCTTAGTTTTAATTAATTAAGCTTGTGTGGTGCAGAGTGTGTCGATAATTTTATGTTATTTACATTATTAGTATCACTGGAAATATACAACGGAGTATCCTGTTCCCCTCCCAGCTATATATATATATTTTTTTTTTTTAAATAAATTGCATATCTTGGAGAGTATAGTGACAATTCTTTGAGAGGGCTGTAACCCTACAACGACCAATTCAGCCGCTAAAAAAAAAACTGCGTTTCTGTCCTAGCAAGGTACCCTTCTTATGAGAGTTTTATCGAAATCTGAATTTTCGTGTTGCCGGTATTCCCTTGCTAATAAGAGACTTCAACTCTTGCCTGAGAATTGTACCAGCTTGATAAAAATTCGGAACGTTTTCGCAAAATCTCAAGTAATTAGCGATTATCGATACACGTTACATACGTACATATGTACGATGTTCTTTAGGCGTAACATGTGTATATCTACGTAAAATATTTACACGACCGTTTTGGAACACTCGACGTAGTTCGTATTACACGTTCCTTATCTCTCTTCGGAGACCCCATTTATTTTTTACGATAAGGCTCTTTGAAGAGGTGTAACAAATTCAGGTTGTGTAAATAACCCGGCTTAAAGTTCGAAGAAAACAATTTGAGATGCGCGCTTGCGACACTGCCTTAAACAAATTCGTTTCGACAAAAAAAAAAGGATTACCATTCCATTCCCATCATGTATGTACATACGTACACCTTGCGAAATTCGGTTAATAGTCCGATGTTGGTATTGCGGCAAACTATCTGCATAAGTACCTCTCGGATATTCGGGCCAATTATAGGCCAAATTTTGAAAATTTATAGGATGAGATAGTTTTTTTTTTGTAGATTTTATCGTAGATTCTGGAGTATCAACTTGATACTTTTTTAAAATAATAAAGTTGTGAAAAAACCAACCTTGTAATTTGCCGTTAGTTTCCCGTCCCCTTTCTGTTTAAGTCTACCACGTATACAAATGTCGCGTTATTTCAAATAACCCGAGATGATTAAAAACAACAAAAAAACAATATTTTTAAGCAGTAAATTCACAAATTAAATTACTTCTACAGCTCATTTCTTTACATGTTTTCTACAACAGACAGTGCTAAACTGTATAATAGTTTTCCGGGCCACCAGCTGTCAGGTTCTTGAAATTCGTCGTTTCTCTTCTATTCTGATGAGCCGCATCTATCGAAAACCTGATCTCCAGGCGTTGCTGATCCGTCCTATATCGTGGCTGAAATTGTTCAGATTCTCCATGATCTCCAAGGATTCGCGTATACTCTGGTAGTACTGGGTCACTCTAGCTGATGCCGTCACGTTGTCATAGTCCACGTTATAGTCTTCATCTTGACAGAAGCATAAGATACTCGTCCCACTCTGCAACGAATGCTTCTTCTTGTTTCACTAACATAACTTTTCTTGCCTTCGCATTCCAGTTCGTGTAGTGCTTGTGAGTTCTCGTCTCACTTAGTGCCTTTTTGCTCACCTCTTTTCAATTGTTATTTCAAACGTCGCACCAGCAGTTGAAAGACCATCGCTGTTAACTGAACGTACCCCAAAGCATCTGAGTCAACAGCACTAATCATGTCAATATTAAACTAAATCCATTTAATTTCTTTTATACAAAAATATCACAATCGAATGTATTTTTGGCAAATTGGAAGAAAATTAGAAAACAAGCAACTAAAATAATGCGCCAAAGGAATTTTGTTTAAAGCAAATGAAATGAGTATTTTCACGTGTAGAATACACCCTTAGGGTTTGGCGCCTTTCCCCCGGCCGGCTCTGTACAAGCTTTCTATCGAAGTAAATCAATGAGAAAACGTATCCATTCTAACTGACCCAGCTTGTACACGTACGCTACGCGAGACAACTTCCTTTTCCTTCCCGTTGTGTGATGAGACGGAATGGCAAATTTAAAAATAGCTGGTCGAACACGTCGCTTATAGAATTATACCGGCTTTAGGGGCATCCTATACGGGAACGCGTGGACGGACTATTAGCTATTCTTTTTCCGCAAATCTACGGATCGGTCTCGGGCCCGAACGACCACCGGCGTCTCACCCGCCGTTACTCCGGCCAAAATCGCGAACGTCGGTTGCGCTACAGAGGAGAAAGGTTAAAAATAAAACGAAGAGGTATCGTTCGGAGACGAGAGACAGGTTATTATTGTTACTTCGTTTATATAGACATCAAAAGGGAGAGAAAAGAAACGGAATATTTGAGATTATTATATGGGAAATATGTAATAAATTTTAGAATCGTCAAAAACTGACATGCAATAGACCTTGAATTGCTTAGAACTGCCACTTCAGATGTAAAATAGTTACAATCCAGGCCAAAATTATAAAACTACTTATTATATAAGTAAGATTTATAAGAATAATAAGAACATTGTTTTTTAAAGTTGAAGGTTCAACTTTTAGTAATAAAACACCAACAAAAAGACACAGATTTGCAGAATTTCGTCGTGGTCGTCCTTCGATCAGTGATAAGGGCCGACCAAACTCGATTGTTGCTCCAAAAGACATGGATGCTGTGCGTAACATGAGTTATCAGAATCGACCGTGAGATAGAGAAATCCTTATACAGCACAGCAGTGTGTTCGTTTTTCCATGAACATTTAGGTGAAAAAGATCTGTTTCGCATAATTTGACCCAAGGGGAAAAGTTGGTGTAAGAAAAAGCTCAAAAAATTCAAGTTCCGTATTGATGCTGAAGATGATAGCTTGACCATGTATGAAGGATACCCTTAAACTTAAGAATATCACTCAACAGTTATTAGAAATTATATGCAGTTTAGCTGCAATGAAATAACCTTGCGAACAAATATTAGCGTAGAATAAAAAAAGTTGTTTCATTTCAAATCTACTGTCTCGTGCCGTCCAATGCCTCTGCAGCAAAACTAACTTTTCCGTCGTTATTAAAATATGAATAAGCGTGCTTTGTTTGCATTCAAGAATAAAAACAAATTCGTCAAAAACGGTGGCTTTCACGAGATAGAAATAGTATTTCGTTGCACCCTTCAAGAAATCAGAAGGTTTTGCTGTAAGAACCTACATAGGTTGACTCAGAATGAAAAACTTGAGAAAACAGCCGAATTTTAGAGAACAGAACCGTATCTGTTTCCTCGATATGTTCTTATAGGATATTTTTTTATTGGCAATTTCAAATAACGCCCTAATTTTCTTGTAATTTTGGGGATTTCCAGTTTCAGGTTGTCTGTTATTTAGCTTTTGTGTTCTCAGAAACAAATCTTTCAATTACGCCGTATAATTTTTGTAATAATTCAAAATCAGCCAACGCAATGTCCATATTTTTCGATTTCTATGTTTTTTTAATGTCTCCTGTAATTCTTCGTTTAAATGTGGCATTGTTTTTTTCGTTTTACCTGTAATATCACGCCACTTCCCGTCGTCCACTGACGAAGCAGCGACTTATAGAATCGGGCCCGGCAATGCGGCAATGCATCGTTTAGCCAGGCATGCCGGGGTAGAATAGAGAAGTGAAGAGAAATCATCGGAATCGAATTAATGAGATGTTTAAACCGCTACAAATCACTAGGTAAAGGAAGGAGAAGAGTGAATACATTATTTTGCAAGTAACTTTCTACATTGCATCCTTCAATGGTTTGTAATAGCAAAAATATTCATATTCAAGCTATAATTTGGGTTGTTATCTTGATAATTAAAAAATCAGACTATGTTATCAACATGGAAATAGGTGCCTATTACATCCAAAAGGAAGAAAACATAAAGATGTAACTTGAATAAAGTAATAATTGTTCAAAATTGCTAAAGATCACAAAACTGGTTTGGATTTGCAAAAAAAAAAAAATTAATCTTGAGTGATAACAGTTTATCCCAATTTAGAAACATCCTAAAGCGATTGAAAGGTGGTCAAAATAATCTGATATCAATAGGCGAAACATTAAACTATAAACAACCTATTAAGCATCTAGAAATGTTTGGGTTTGGGTATTTTATTAATCAACAAAATAATGATACCAATCGCACAAATACAAAGTTACGATCGAATGTTTTACGAAAAACGCTATCGAAATCTCAAAATGGCCGATCCAACATCTTTAAAATACAGAATTGGTTAGCCCAAAATTTTAGTCAATCCAGTTAAAGAATTTTCAAAGTATTTTTCCAATCTTAGCAGAACTTCTTGCGCATTTTATTAGAACACAATTGCAAATTTTAGCTTTTAGTCCGGGTCAGCCAGGTGAAGTCACAATTTTTACAGTGTTTATCGGTCTGTTTTCTTCTTTTTAATCTGAAGAGTTAAAGAATATTTAAAATAATTCCCTCCAATATCTTGTGGGTATGATATGCGCAGAAGATTATAGTGTACAAGCAGTACCGCATAGTTATGTATTATGTAATCGGTAAAATGTTTAAGTTTAAAAACGTAACAATCTTTATTGTAGATTCATTGTTTTGCGTGTCTCTTCCGTCTATAAATATTTATATTTTTGTGAAATCCGTTTAATTAAAAAAAAATGTTTGTTATTGTTTATTTTTTGTCCATATTTAATCTCCAAAACGATTTCTTTTAATAGGCGTTTGGTACAAATAAATTTGTATTTACGGCAAAGAAATATATTCTGAAAGAATATGCTTATGTTACACAAGAACACCAAAAGCGCGACTTCAGTTTCAGAATCGGTGGAAAATTATCGACGAAGACGCCCTTGCCAGTCGATCTAGGCATCGCTTGGCGCTTGTACTTGGCTTTCGTAGTGGATGGATGGGAGTTACGTCTCTCCGTCTACCACGTGACCATCCGTGTGGCAGTCTGAAGCCGGAGTGCGCGACAAGGAAAATCGTAGTTGCGCAATATCGATAACATGCTAGTGCTATGTACATATATTGTATATAAGTTTACGTATAATGCGAGTATATGAGGACGAATACAACAATAATAATAGTATCTAATAATGGTGACGAAATAAGAGTACGAAAAGAAGCAAGGCTGTTTTTATAATCATACCTATACGGTTGTTTGTCGTCCTTGTCCTTCCTCCTTCGCCTCTTGGATATTTCCTTTCTATTTTTTCGGTTTTCAAGAGCCCTCGCGTTGGTGAAGAAGCGTCGTTCCCTATACTGGTATTCTGTAGGTTCTTTTCTTCGCTTGGACGATGCAGATATAACGCCTATATCGCTTATACGTATGTACGACGTTTCTTATCTCTTACATACGGAGACGTCCTCCGCAGCTCCACTCAGCAACGCAGCAACACACTCAATCTCGCCTTTCGAGAGAGAGCTACAACGACGAGATATCTCGACTATTCTCCCGGCCTGGCACGCAGAGCAAAAGCAGCCAGCTAGAGTCGCAGAACAACCAAGCATACAGAAAGCGCGTGCTTGTTGGGCCACGCTCCCGACTTCGACTGCTCTGCAGAAGCGGTCCGCTGCTCCAATTCGTCTTCGTGCCGTCAGCTGGCAGCTGAAAAGGCGCGCCGAGTGGTATACGTCGGAGTCTGTGGACTCTGTGCTTTCGGTCGTTTGCAACGGGTGCTAGCTTGGCTCTCTTGCTTGGTTGCTACATCATCGACCGCACCCTACGCGATTCTGCCGTTCTGCCGTTGCGGTCCGTCCGTCCATCCGTAGAATACGTCCTTGCCTCGCTTAGTGGCAGTCGTAGCTCGCCAGCACTCGAAGCGGTGCTGTTGGGTACTTTTTGGTAGGCGGAGGAGACGCTGCCATGACACCGTTCCCTCTTCTGTTTGCACACACGATAACACACGCACACTAGCGCAGGAACACACGTACGCTCGTCTATGTATAATACACGCACAGCAAGCAGATATAGATCGACGTGTACTTTGTCGTCAGCATGAGTACATGAGGAGCGTGTTTTATAGATATGCTTGCGAGTTACTACCATATTTGCTGCTGTATGGTGAAATTTACAAGACAAACGCAGACGTATTAGTTATTCTTTTACACATTTCGGTATGTTTCCAGTGTCAATGGTAATTTAATCTTCTCTCAGAATTAGAGATTAGGATGAGACAATGTAACGGAAACGACACGGAAATGAAGAAACGATTTTATAATTAGAAAACTAGGCAGGAAGACGCATCAACGTAACATGCGTTATGAAACATGCGGATCTACCATCCAATACAAATTGAGGGATTCTTGCAACTCAGATTTTATTTAATCATCATTATAACCTTTTCCTCTTTTATCTTTTTTGAGTGTCGAGGTTTTTCCTTCTTGCTTCTACTTCTTCATAAAAGTACGCCATATCCTTTTGCCTCTATGGCTGATCAGTTTGATCCCCGTTCTATGAGTAACTTTGTTATTTCTACAAACACCGTTGATAAATTACAAAACAATTGAAGTTTTTGCTATAGATTTCAATTCGCTTCCCCGGAAATGACTCTAACTCTGGTGTTTTAATGAAACATTACATTTTCGGTATCTGTAAGTCTGAAGAACTGGTATAGTCAATTGTTTCTCTGATACGAGATTATGAATCTATGGCAAAAGATTCAATTGTTTTGTAATTTAACTGTAAAACTGAACACACTGTATAACACACTGCTCTTCATATATTCTCCACAATACTATCAGTCCATGCCTTTCTAGGTCGATTTTCCTTGTTTTTACGCTTTCCATATGGATTTGACTTGCCTTTCTTTGACCAATCTTACAGGTGCCCTATCCATTGAATTTCTTTTCTTTTAAAGGCTTTATTTGAAGTTCAATTGTTTCGTATCTTGTCTGTTTATTCCTGTTACTTTTTGCAGCTACCTCATTTTGGCAGCTTGCAATCTCCTACGAGAAACTGCTGTATACATTAGAAAATTCTCAAAACTTCATAATATACTGAGGAAACAAAAAAGGCCATATTACGCGTCTAAAATGAATACTTTTCAGGATACTTAGGGAAATGTGTACTGTAACATAATTTTCTTCAAAAAAAAAGAGTACTCGGCGATGAGAATGTAGATTATGGAGTTTCTTAAAATGTTATCTAATTTTGGAAGTATCCAAATTAGTCATGACCGTAAGGAAACAATCCACGAAATGCATAATCTCACCAGGCTTTATTCGAAGAATTTTTTCAATCTTAAGAGCTTCCTCGAGCTGATGTACGGTCTTCAAAAAATATAAAAGCCTGGCAGTGTTTTTGGATCAATATAATTAAAGAATTAACACAGAAATCGCAGGGCCAACAAAATATTTCTCTCCTTTCTTACTTACAAGAAGAAAATATTTTAGCTTCTTTCTTAAGAAATTGTCTTTCAAATCTTTGAAATTTAAACCACGCTCTTCACCGTGTGATCTTCAAAATCAAGCCACTCTACCAAAATTTTCACAATATGCAGGCGCACTAAAACATTTCCTATACAAAATTCCTCATTCTTAATTAATTAAGCAATATATAAAACACAAAGGCAAATCGAACAAATTTATTTGAAAAAGATACCACGTTAAATTTTGTTTATTCCCCTTCAAGATAAAAGCGATAAGGATAAAGAAATTTATTCATTTTTTTTAACATATTCCTGACAACAATACCCACAGTCTTTATACACGCTTCCAAAACAGTAAGTTGCTTTTGCAAGATGAAAACGTTTATTATTAGTATGGAAAAACCGCAGCGATAAGAAACAGCGAAGGTTTATTAATGTGTTGGTACTTCTTGTATCCGTTGGTGCTGTTATTGTTTGGATAAAGAACTTGGTTTTTCGATATGAAACATTCTAAACAAATATATGGATAACTTATGTTACAACATAAAAAGATAGATATTGATTTTTAACATTTCGCAAGTAATAATAATGATAATAATAATATCCATTCATTAGCTCAACGAGAATTATCCAATTATAAAACATTAGAAATTTAATATCGAAAATATTTTCAACTGCTACGGTTGTGGTGGTGCTGCAATATTAAATGGGGCGTCGGACAAGAGAAATTCGCTATAAATTTGTGTGAACGCTTTAAGAAAACTTCTCCCAAAGAGTTCTGCAATTTCGTTCTTCCTGGATGGAGAATGAATTGCAAAAATTGCAAAAAATTTAGGGGTTGTAGTTGTTCACTGGCGACACTGCGAAGGAAGACTTATTAGAATAATACCATTCTCCTTAGCAAAATCTAATTTCTTAAGGGTGATATGAGACTCGTGATTGTCCATGTTTACAATGACTTTATTTTCCTTTGCGCAATGAGCGTGCCTTTTAAAATGTTCCAAAATTTTTACAAATATCGCTCTATCCATCCAGGCACTTATTGTTGCTGCAGAATTTCCAGGAAGCACCCCATCTAGCATTTATTAATATGATTCCATAAATATTGGTTTAAATCTCCCTCCATATTAATTGTAAGTAGCTTGGTGTGAAAAACAAATAGTTTCTCCTCTCCTCTTCACTAGCTT